>JAUPFV010000005.1:204915781-205513010 GCA_036936605.1 Limnanthes douglasii subsp. nivea | reverse complement strand
ATAGAACTTCTTGATGGCATGCACCAGGTAACTATAACTTATGGTAATTATTATGCCAAGTAACTCTTCATAGGAATCTACTCACACTTTATTAATAAAATTCATAATACTCTACTAAGTTAATCTCAAAACCAAAAGAGATTGCAATTTTGATACGCTATCATATAACTAACAAGACTCTTAAACTTAATGTTTTAAATGAATTTCTAATTATTACATATTGTTAACTGTATTAAATTTGTATATAAATCTTACAAACCCATTAATATTTATGTGGAATTATTAATTTTTGCAACTTATCATTCATAATTAATAAAGTTCATAAATTGCAACCACACACACACACACACACACACACACACACACACACACACACACACACACACACACACACACACACACACACACACACACACACACAGATATATATATATATATATATATATATATCAAAAAAAATCCCAATACTACCATTCAGAATACTTAATCATAATATTCATTTAATGAACTTTAATTTTTAAAGGGTGCAAGACATATGAAGATTTTATTAAAATATTCATCTTAAAAGACTAAGTTAAAAGCTCTCTCAAAGGTCAATCTTTTTATATGAATAAAACTTGTTTTGTGTAAGACCTTCTGAATATCTTAACTGAATTATCTTACATCAATTTTCATTTTTCTTATAATAATCTATATTTAAAATTGAAAAATTTGAATGTGATCTTGTGGAAGCTTAAACCAAATTCTTCCTTAATACCATATTATTCCTAATGTTTTATGAAGCTTTTAATAGTGTTATATAATCCAAAACCTTGGATTCTTTTATTTAACCATAAAAGACCTTAATGTTCTAGTATAACTCTTTATGATATTATAAAATCTAGAGCCATTTTTTTTGTTGATTACAAAGAATCTTAATGTTCTTATGGAACTTATTTATGACATTACAAAGGTCGGAACCATGTTCTTCTATTGATGATAAATAATCTTAATGTTCTTATGAAATATCTTTATCACATTATAATCTGAATTCTTTTTTAAGCTACTTAATTTCTTGAGGATATTGAGTTTGTACTTCATGAACAACTACAAATTTTTAATATTAAATGAGAAATTAAATATTGATTCGTGAAGAGGAATAAGAATATGATTGGGACATGATGATCAAATATGTATCCTTTGAAACTAAATAAATCAATTTTGGTTCTTCCCTACTATCAAAGTTGTTCGCTGAGTATTCCCCCTAGGCTAAACATCCTCAAAGTAACTCAATTGTCTCATATTTGAAATTAGTAGTGGGTTTTCAATATAAATATCATAGATGTAATAATTTCAATTGGGGATAGTTATTACTGTATTAGATTTTAGTTCACAATGCTTGACTTGTAAGGCTTTGCTTGTATTGGAAGTCCCTAAATGTACATATTTCTAAAACAATTTTTTCACTATGTTAAATCTTGATGTGCTTATTTTACTAGTTATCTCCCTATGAAATTTTGTTAAAACAAACTATTGCATATTTGAAATTTTGTAGACCCAAAACTTGAGTCATGACATTACTCACTGAATTTTCATACCTTCATTGAGTGGTAATTATCAGGGACATATGTGGAAAACTACTTGAACTTGTCAATGGACTCCATCTATATTGAAACATGTGCACTGAAGAGCCAAAATATATATGAACAACGTATATCATTTTATAGATTTATATGAATAAGATGTACTGCTCTGTATACATCTAATTTATGCATTTGGGTTTTTCTTCATGTCAATCATATATGAATAGTCAGGCTTTAAATAGTAACTCATCCTTGGACTATCGATTTTGGTGACATATAGTCCAATGACTTTCAAAAGTCTGTTGGTAGTCCCTCGACTATCCAGTTTGGATAAATTTAGCCCCCTGCATATCTTAACTATCAAATTTTGTGGCAGATAGTCCTTCAACTATTTATTTTTTATAAATTTAGTCCCCTAAATAAACATGCGTAGAGGACTAACCTTATCTAAACTAGATAGTTTAGGGACTACCAACAGACTTTCGATAGTCCATGGACTATATGGTACCAAAATGGATAATCCATGGACTAACAATGGATTTTTGAAAGTCCATGGAGTATTTGTCACCAAAATCGATAGTTGAAGGACGAGTTACTGTTCAAAGCCTGAATAGTGATAATACTCAAGGGGTTCTGAAGTATGTTATTAATTAGATTGTCCGCCTCATTTTGAGAGATATGACCTGAATATTTTTTATAAATATGTATTCATAGTCATAGTATTTCAATTTAGTTTTCTGAATGATACATGAAGATGGGTAAGATCATTGCAAAATTGATTAACTGCAATCCTTAATGGAGACGGTAGACATCCGTACGCTATATATTTAATTTATTTTGTAACTAATCTATATTTTAATAACCACTATATTTAAAGATGTTTTACCATCACTAAGTTTTGGCGATTCAATGTATCTAGAATGAAGATAAAAGATCTTTGTCTCTCTGATAGCTAGAAAAGAACCATAAATCACCATCATATGTTAAGATGTTTAGTATCGCTTAATTTTGGAATTTAATGTATCTCCTGAATAGAGATCAATGATCCCTCATAGTTATATATATATATATATATATATATATATATATATATATATATATATATATATATATATATATATATATTAAAATATAAACTAGGATTACTTAAGGTTTCAAATTTAGTGCAACATAATTATCATTTTTACTTAATATATATATTTTCTTTAGATAAATATAACTTAATTTATGGGACTCAACTACTCAGTTATTCAAACTTCTAACTAAATAATCATGTAGATCTATGAATTTTATATGAAATAATTTTGTTTACCTAAATTGGATAACCGAGCCCCACGATATGGCCTCGCGAAATCATTCATCATGTTGTTTCTCGACACTAGTTGTGAATACCAAAAAAAATCCCACTTTTGTTATGAATTAAGGATTAATTTTTTCAAATTTTAGATATGAACCCTCACCCTATAGTTAGACCTAAAATTATTTTCGTATAAAGTTTTGCCATCGCCCTTAAATGAATCATTGATTTACATTAATTCTAGATTCACACACTTGAAAAGTAATGAATTGAAACACTAAATTTCATAATTTTGGTAATAAAATTTACAATTATATATAAAATATTACATGATATATTTTAAATAATATTTCATAGAGTTTCATCAATGTATATGGTTGGATTCCTATCTTTTTTTATGAAGAGTAGTTCATTACCATAGTCTAATAGATTTTAGGCGTTCTTACCGAATAAACATATCATTATGTGCATTTTATCTTAATAATTTAGCATAAGTTACCTAAGTTATAACAATATTCTACATTCACAACACTTAAATATAATCATATATATATATATAACATAAAATGGCTGAAGGTTCCCAAATTATAAGTTGTGATTGGAATTCATATATACCGTACTCGTAGAGTGCCAACGCTATATAATACCTATGGGACTAGTATTTTAAGGTTAGACATTGTAGGTTTAATGTTATATCTGATCAACCAATCTTTCCTAGAAAACCAAACAAAACTCATCATGGTAACTGAACGAACCTTTAATAATGAAAAACCAGTTATTCACGAGTGTGGTGCGCATAAGCACAACAACAATATCATGCAATAATTATTCATGATCAGAAAATATATATGGTAGTCTTCCTAGAGGACCGACCTACACACACAACAACCATTCCTTAAGCTGTGAGGCCTCAAACTCATTTCATTTCATGACTCACCTAGAAAAAACCCACTAAGGTGAGGTTACCAGGTTCTCGAAACAGTTCAAGATAATGAGTATCTGAACGGTCACATTTTGTAGCGTACGATCGTGATTTGATGTCTATCTTACTAGATAAGACTTAATTCATCATACCATAATACAGTTTGAGTGTATGAAGTAGTTAAATGATATGATACATCTCATCTAGTGCATAGACATCTTAAATGAAGATAAATGCGATCAAAACTCTACGTACCTAAATAAAACAATCCATTGGCATGTAGGTAATCATTTCTTACATCTAGAGTCTAAGTACCAACAATAATGATTTATTATTTCCCATTATACGACCATACATTTGTAGCTCTAGATTCTTGCAAATGCGTGTATAGTGGAGTCACATAAGTGTGAACCTCTAAATAATTATCATAACACTCAATTATGGAAGATATTTGAATAATCATCCAACTTAAACGTGCAAAATATTCTAAATATCGCATTAAAAGACATATTGTTCCATCATACATACATATATAACTATCTAAATATAAATTAAAATATTATATATGATGTAAAATGACCTCACTCGAAAGCATCACAACACAGAAAAAAAATATAAAATAAAATTACATCAACACCATTTTTGGAGATGAGCCACTCACTTAGTAAAACATGTAACTAAATGATCATGTATATCTCTCCATTTTAGGTGAAATAAAAAAACAAATCACCTTAATCGGATAACCGAGCGTCAAGTTACGGCCTCCTAATCTTTAACACCTAGAGCTGAAACTATCGTACGAGTTCGTTATGACCATATTTTGGGTGATCGCGGTGAACTATAGTTTATTGCATAGACCATGATGTTGGTCGTAATGAGCTACACCTATACCTAGTTCACCATACTGACCATCTGTTGGTCGTGACAAACTGCACATGTACCAAGTTCACCGTAGAGACCAACCATTTGTCGCGGTCAACTACCTAATTTACGAAAAAATTGAAACCCCCGACTTTTAGAATTAGGATTTCATCTTATTTTTTTATATCAAAATTAACCATATACATAAATATACAATTAAAATAAATATGTATGTACCCTAGATCATACTAATTAGTTTCTAAACACGTGATTTTATGTTCACTTAACACCTACTTTATGCAGAGATCACTAAATAGAAATCAATAAATTTAAAAAAAATCCCATTTGATTGAACATATAGTTTAAATGAGAGTATCCATAAAACATAATTTTATTAATTAATTTTTAGGAGACCTGGTTTTATAGCTTATAAGCCTACACGAAGATGATTCGTAAGTAGCTCTCTTACGAATTGATTGAACATATAGTTCAAATAAGATTATCCATACTCATCGGTAGATCTAGGAATTCCAACTTCTATATGGTAAAAATGTAACAAACATAAAATAGTAGAAGAGAACATGTACGAGTTTTTCATAGAGACTCCATAAAGTCTTACTGTCTTGAAGCATAAGCCTTTTGATAATTTTGATAAGAGAATAATGAAGATGAGAGTTAAGGATCTTCTAGTAGCTTTTGAATTGTCATAAACTTGATCCCTAAAGACAAGAGATTAGAGCCCTAGATGAACCATGTAAGTCAATGTTAGAGAGAGAGAGACATAAAAGTTCTGTAGTTTTAGAAAAAACGAAAGATTATCTTGTAATACTTGAAATCAGGCTTAAAGATTTGGTTTTATATTAATTGGAGCAATTTCATATAATGGAATAGAAGTCCTCAACTTTTTTACTTAATTATCCACTTATACTTTTATTTTCTTTATTCACTCTCTTATCATCTAACTCTGGAAATTAGGTATTGATGGATTCACCGCTACCCGTGACCATAACTCTTATTGGCTTTCTAGATCCCAATATTGAATTGCTGGTTTAAAATACACTTCATCTAGGTACAATTTAGCGCAACCCGTATTCATAATTTATTTATAGCACCATAAAACTAAACAATAATATTTTAATGAATATTATTTTTATTATTATTTGTTGGTATAATATTTCAATTGATTACTTTAATTGGATTTTACCACAACATGTATAAATACCATAAATTACACATGATGAGGCATTTGAATTTAAGATTTCCTTACAAATTTACCTAAGTTATTAGGCGACAAGGCACCCCAAATGACATATAAACTTAGAAAATAAATGATAAATTTTTTAGATACATACATGTGACTTGTGCAACGCCTAGCTTTATTAAGTTTTGTAACCTATTTTTATTAAGATTTCTAACTAATCCATCTAGGGAACTTTAGATACATACATGCAACTACCCCACAAAACAAATATTTTCCAAAATATACCAATTCATTAAAAAAATATACCAATTCATTAAGAAAATAAAATATACTAATCCATCTATGTATATGATGTATGAATTTATGTATGGGAATCGTTGTTGAGTGAAAAAAGCTAGGTATTTATGAGTTTTTTCGCCAAAGAAAAATCGTATGTAAAGAAAATAAAAATGCATAGACTAAACTCAAGAAAATATATTGGAAAAATATTATAGATCAGGAGTACGAGAAAATAATATAAACGAAAATCCTAAAATCCTAAAAAATAATGAATCTTGTACTATGTTTTGTATCTTCAAAACATGTTTTGTTTCAGAATTACAATTAAATCCTTGATAATTATATTGAGTTGCAAGTAATTTTCGAGTTTTTTAATATTTTTATAAATTTTCTACCTCATCATGATAAGGATAGGGATGATCACGTCAGCTACTGGTCTAATTAAAATTTAAAAAAAAACTTTTTGAAAAATAGTTCTTTCTTCAAAATATGTTTTAACCAAAAATAGTTAGGGACATCTAAAAACAAAAACTAATGAGATAAAAATACTTACACAGGGTTACCTCATAATCAATGCTTCATTTTCAGCCAGTGGTTCGACTAGTTGGGTTTCTCATTGTTGAACTTAAAGATGAGTTGACCTCTAATCATCCTCAACTACTCATCGATGGTAACATGGATTCAAATCATCTTCATCCTCATGATAGATCCCTTCGTTGGAATATGATTTCCTAATATAATTTCATATTCTTCCATAAAACAGCATTTCTCCCAATTTAAAGAATGATTAATATCTATAAGTCACATTTTCTTCTTGGCTGTATTTAGTCGTCTCTAATAATTAGTTAGGCAACTGTAGACTTCCTCCATTAAAAGCTTAATGTGATTATTGGGAGAATTGATATATCTTATAACCTGTATCGTCAAACCAATAACTTATTTGAGTTGGGTTAACACCTTTAACAATTCATATTTATCTGCATCACTCGAAGAGACATTAGCAATAAGATCAAAATTGTTTGGTTACCTCAAATATGCATTCAATGAGTATGAGGATGCATGTGTTCGCTCTAACTATGGAATTTTATCATTTGATGATTTATGTTTTAACTTCAAAATCTAAACATATATAGGTTGAATTGATAGATTTTTAATATTTTAATGAAATTTATAAAGTCTTCATTTTTTATCCATTTTCATCTAGTATATCATGTACTAATGAATTTATTAAATTAGAATATGTTTAATGTATGAATTTTTCATCTACCACGTCAATGGATAGCCATGAATCAATATATTTTGAATTTTTTCTCTCCGAGTATGTTAAATTTTACATGTTCTCACCTACTCGAACTTTAGCTTTCCAGCTTCAACATCAATAACACTTCTGGAAGTAGCTATGAATGGTCTTCCCAAAATGAGGGGTACTAGTCAATCTTCTTCTACATCCAAAATAATGAAATCTATAAGGAAAATAAACTTGTCAATCTTGATTAATACATCTTCAAATTATTGTTCTTGGATAAGTCGATCGGCCAATTGTAAAGACATTATAGTATATATAGTCCCTTACTTTTAAAAAATTAAATCACTAATTTTATAAGGGATAGTAAAACTCTTTCGATCTTGTAGCCTTGGTGGTGATTTTGTTTTAAATCACCATGTTTCGAAAGTATTCAAACTTCATTTGTATATGAAATGATGTTTTTATGAATTTTGAATACTTTGGAAATTTGCTCCAAAATATCTACACACGTTGTATTCACTTCAAGACTTCTAAAAAACTCAAGGAAATTTGAGAAATAATTTATATTATTTCACTTCTTTTTATGACACATATATGGAAAATGTATAACGTACTTCCATATTTTAGAGTTCATAGGTTTTTTCTTTTTATAATCTCGATCACGATTCAATTTACCGGGATCATGACCCACATAATCTTGTAGCTTTCCATTCACAACTTTATCACAATCACGGGATAGCTTACTGCAATCAAATAATCTTTCATCCTGATTAAAGTGGCAATCATCAGCTACTGTCGTGTTTTCGCTGTAATCGACAACCAGTGCATCGTGATCTACTAGTGTTTTGCTGACAACTTTATCGTAAGTATGGCTAAGATCCCTACAATGAGACCTCTATTTGATAAATTTTATCTTATTATGGTACTTATTTAGAATTCAACTTCTTCTCCTTTCATACTTCTCTCTCGTTTGGTAAAGTGGCAATGTTTACTTGTTCGTGGTTGTTTTTTGTATTACTTGGTCATGTTGTATCACCCATTTGGACCTTTAGATTCCTAACCCACACCCCATGGTTTTGTACCAAAACCTCCATAGTTTTCTCACTCGCTTCATTCATATCAAAACGGTTGTTTGTGGACTCAATGAATTTGATGAGAGTATTTTCAAACTAATACAATTGTATATATATAACAAGAAAATAAAATAGAAAATTGTATTAATTTGTGATACATGAATGTTATGAATTATAAACAATTAAAATGAAATTAATCTAAATATACTTTTGAAAGTCAAGATCTATTTAAAGTGTTGCTTTTATCTATCGATCACCAACAATTAACCTTCTTGTATATCTGTTTATAACTCTAGCCCTCATCTCCTATAATTGAGTCTTGCAACCTAACAACCTACTTCGGACTTCACTAGATAATAATTGTAGTGCACTATTTATTCAACCTAGTGGTATTATTCATAAAATAAGAAACCATGATCCCATAATACATAAATTAATCATGTTCTTAAAACAAATATAAATAAGAAAAAGAGATGAAGAAGAAAATAAAAAATAATCTCCTAATCTAATTAGGATATCAAATATTGAACTATGATGTTCTTTTTTGCTTCAAAAAAGTATTTATAATTAAATTAGATGACACATTAACGATAAAAGAAAGTGATTGAGTAGTTTCCAATTAAGATTTAGTAGCTACTAATTAAAATTAACTAGTCTACATGATAATAAAATTACACTTTAATTATTATATTTTTATTTATTTAATTTTTTTAGTTTATACTTTTTTCTCTTTTTATTTTATTTTCGTCATTTGTTTTAAATTGTTTGTTTCGTTTGTTATTTGTTTTCTTTTTCACTCAATTTTTTTTCATGATTTTAATAAATATGCTCTGAATTTACTCTAAAATATAATAATAAATAGTAAGAGAATGTTTTATTATATATTAATTTAAAATAACAATTAAATTAGTATAATATTAGAAGAAATTAAGGATTCACATTTTTTGCTCATACCATGAAGGAAAATAATTTTTTAAGAAGAATGAGATATAAATGCTTTGCAAGTCGAAGGATTAGAAACTTGTTTGATATAAATGGATATTCAAGAACAAACAAAATATTCATAACACTGAATTATCTATGTACAAAGCTAGGCTTGTAGCAAAGGGATTTACTCAAAATGAGGGTGTTGGTTTCAATGAAATATGCTCACATGTTGTGATACAAACCTTAAGAAGGGTTCTGTTATCAGTTATTTCTAGATTTGATCTTGAATTAGATCAAATAGATGTTACTACTGCCTTCCTGCATGGATAACTGGACGATATTATTTATATGATTCAACTACAAGGTTTTAAAAAAGTTGAAAAAGGTAATGTATGTTTGTTGAAAACACCCTATATGTACTAAAACGGTCACCAATATAGTGGAATATAATATTTGACTCTTTCATGAACTCAATCAATTATGTGAGAAGTTGTTATGATAATTACATCTATTATAATGGAAAACACATATGGAAATACATAATATGTGAATTTTCTATGTTGATGCCATATTTATGGCTGGATGTAACAAAATAAAGATTCAAACTGTCATGACTAGGGATGGCAACGGGGCGGATCGGGGGCGGGTACCTATATATCCACAACCCGCCCCGCAGTAAATAACTGATACCCGAACCCGCCCCGAAATCCGACGGGTATTTTTTTTTTCATACCAAATCCGAATCCGTGGGTTCGGGTTACCCACACGGGTACCCGCGAACTACCCGCGGAAGAAACCCGTTGTAGATACCCGAACCGAACCCGAACCGAACATAAACAAAATATGTAAAAAATAAAATATAAAAGTAAAAATCTAACAATAAATTTAACAAAATACTACCATAAATTATAATCTTCATCGACTTCATCGACTTCAGTATCAAATCTATGCATAAACAGTTTATATATACTATATATATATATAAATAAATTAGACAAAGAGAAATAAGTTATTGTAAAATCATTTTTTAGATAACATGAACGATTTTTAGAGAGAAAAAATAAAAAGAACCGATTAGTCTCAAAAACATAGAAAAAAAAGAAAAAAAAATCATCGAAATAAAGAAAGAAACCTGAATATTAGGAAGGAAGCGAGTGACAACTGAAAACCAAAGAACGGAGCAACAAAAAACCAAAGAACGGAGCAACAAATCGTGGCGGTCGGTACAATAGTGATGGTTCTATGTGAGGAGATAAAAACGAGAGAAGTGATAGTGAAAATGAGACAGATTAGATATTGAAAGGTTTTTTTTCTTTTAGGGTTTGGAATATTATTGGGCTAGATTACATAGAGATTAGAGACGGTAATAAATAATATTTATAACGGGCTATAATTAATAATAATATTATTAAAGTTGAATATTTAGTCTTTATAACGGGCTAAAAATAAAATCAGTAAATAATATTTATATATACAGAGATGGAAGGTATTTTTACGGGGCGGGTTCGGGGCAGTTACCCGTGGTTTAATATTCAAAACCGAAACCGAACCCGAACCCGAACGGATAGTAAAAATAAAAACCATAACCCGCCCCGTTTATTTTTTTCTTTTTCGGGTAACCCACCCCGTCGGTTCGGTTCGGTTCGGGTACCCACGGTTTCGGTTTAAATTGCCATCCCTAGTCATGACTAAGCTTAATGAGAGAGTTTGAAATGAAAAGTATGATAAATGCGATGAGGGTTGGTTAGTTGAATAACTAGTCTTTAGAAGATTTTTGCATTGTCATCTATATGAACTAAATATATAGATGCAACTGATGTAACGAAGGAAGCCATATGGTTAAAAGTATTACTAAGTCATATAGCTACTAATGATAAGAAAGTTATATTATTCTATGATAATTCTAATGATCTTCACTTGACGAAGAATCCTAAGTCTTATAAAAGGACAAAACATGTAGATGTGAAGCTCAACTTCATCTAAAATATAACTAAGAAAGGGTATGGTAAGGCTGCAAATATTACAAGTGAGGACAACTCTTTATATAGTATGACAATCAGTTTCAGAGCGCACCTACTGTATGAGACTTGTTCAAGCCTAGGATGCAAGCCGATTGAATATATTTGGCCAATAGTAATTGGAATATTGAGATGATGGATGCTAGAGAAACTAAAATCCTAGGTGGATAAATATTAATTTATATGATATAAATGGTTGAAATATGCAACTTTTTCTAATCATGAAGTTTTGGTCTTGACTTTAGAGGTTTTGGCTACTATAGGATTTTGTCCTTATGAATAGGTTCGGTCACTACAAGGTTTCAGATTCATCGTAGTAGGTTTTTGCTACTACATAATAATGGCCTCAACATAGATTTTAGTCTTGGTATAGTTTAATCTTGGTACAATAAGTTAAGTTTCAACATGAGCTAAGTCTTAACACTGGGCGATTCAACTTTGAGCAGCTACTTTTGAAAAACTGTAAGTTTTGGTTGCTATCTCGAAATTAGTCTAGAACTAATTTAATATATTGTATTGGGTTTAAATGAAGAATAGTTATCTGTTTCAAGGTAGTACAAGTTTGTTATAATTGGTTGAGTGTATTATTTGATCAAAGTTATCGATATGAGTTTGCTATAACAACTTGGTGTACGAGTTCATCCTAGACATTGACGTAAATCTGGTAAAAACCTTGATTTGTTATTGAGAGCTTGATGTATTATTTTCATGTACAAAGATACCAACAAATCTTCAAAGAGAGGGCAATCGTCCTTGCAGAATATAATATTTTTAAAGAGAGTATTTTTGTTTACGAGAGAAAAAACTTAAAGAATATAGGAATTTTAGAGTTTATAAATTTTTGAAAGGACACTAAGAGAAATCCTAGAAGCTGAGAGATACCACTAAAACTTTATACTGTGTTTTGAGAAGTTCGAATATTGCATATTTGCCTGTATTTTTTGTAGTTCATTGTAATTGACCCATCTATAAAGTCAGATATGTTTACCCGTGGATGTAGGATTTCTCCATAAACTGAACCGTATGAATCATGTGTTGTTAATTTTTTTCATCATGTTCAATCCGTAAAGTACACAAACTTTGTTCATTATAGTGCAGAAATTATACTGCCCAAACACAAGTGCTAAAACAAAAACAAAGGCAACTACTACAACTATCCGCACTATTTGATTTTCAATCAATTTACATATTGGGACAAAACTATCATAAATGTAATTTTTAAATTAGTAGTAGTTAATGGTCTGGTTTATTTTGAGCTGAGGGTGTTTTATAAAGTTTTTTGAGTATTAAATGCTTTGGTGTTAAGTAGTGAGAGATTTGAGCAACCTGGTTGTATTAAATGTTCATTACCCTCATTAATGAAAGTGGTCGGGTATTTATACCCTTAGTTAAAGACCCGTGGGCTTTCGGGTCAAGTTATGAAACCGGGTCAAGTTTAAGGACTCATTTACTTATTAAGCTCATTAGCACATAGCTTAGTCAAAAGATGTTTAGGTGATTCTTTACTTTTGTCCTGTCCGGATAGTTCAGTGGCAAGTTTTTCTCAGAATTTCTCTTGTCCCGATAACCTAGTGAGCTGTGACTGGATATTCTGAACTCATCAATAGCCTATTTTTTAGGCCTTATCAAATATCTTTGGCAGGACTAAAAATTTACTTAGCCAGTGACGATGTTGTCCGACCAGCTTGTACACCTAGTTCAAAGTTCGTCCGAACTGACTTCTCTTCCGAGAATTCTAAGAGTCTTCTTTTTGGATCGTAGAACACGTGTCACAATTCGATTCGACCTACCATCCGTTTTTACCTAGATTGGCGCTCCCACTAAACCTAGAAAGTAACCTAAGCATTTAATTTTCCCACATCTGCGAGAGTGTTTAATCATTGCACAACCTCTTCAACTCCTCCTATGTAACAGTTACTTTTTTCTACTAATACATAAATCATTTTTTCACTATTCCATTGTCTTGATCACTCAAAAACCTTCTAGAGAGCTTTCCAACCTCACTTTCAAACTTGTTCTTGGATAGTTTTATGTTCACGGCTAGATACGCTCTTGTGAAAGGCGGCTGGTTGAACTTGTCAGAGTTAGAAAAAGCAAGAAGAGTCAAAAGAGAGAATCATATTTTTGCTGGTCTCTCAGTCTCCCCGAGCAAAAAGTCTGGTGAACCACCTCAAGAAACTGACCAAGGGTCATCCTCATCCAAAAATCTAAAACCCAAACAGTTTTTCAAATCAAGCCTCTCTCCAATTCCATCAGGTTCTTCTGTTCAGGAGTCCCAACCCTCTACTACCAAGAAAAAAGCAGTATCGAGTGTTAGAAAACCCTCCCCTTTCGTAGCCATGGGTTCAAATATTGAAAAGTCCCCAGAAAAATTAACTCTGCATCGGACCACTCGTCTGGTGAAATCCCAAGCAACTACCTCACTGTCAAAACCCTCCAGATCGAGGCTTCTAAGGAAACGTCAAAAGATAAGCCCTCCGGATCAGAGGTGTCTAAAATAGCATCAAAGGATAAGCCCTTCGGATCAGAGGCATCCAAGGTAACCCTAAAGGTGAAGTCCTCCAGAGCTCAACCTCAACCGGACACCAGACTTTTAGAAATAACATGCGCTCATTCATCCGGAGAGCCTTTGGTTCCAGAAGCTGATCACCTCCTATCCACAGCAACTGATAAAACTTCCACAATGATGAAAGAAGTGATGAAAGACAGTATCGAAGAGGCCCCCTTCGAAACTGAAACATCAGGTCAAACCGGGGATGCTGCCTCTGATGGGAAGGGCAAGGGCAAAGTCAAAGTTGGTTTGGCTCATCTGGATCTCTCGGAGTGCTTGGAGGACAAGGTAGGGCCTTGCTTTAAGAATGTTAATGTTAAATATTTGTTGGCCCTGTAGAACATAAATTATATCTACACCCACACTGCCGAGCTGGGCCGGATCCAGATAAAGTGGGGGATCCCAGAGTCAGTGAAAGTAAGGATACATGTCACACCGGAGACTCTAATGAACTGTAAACTCAATCAGGTAGTCATCTTCACTTAGGTGCTAAATTGGGGACTTCGGTTCCTACTAGACCCAGAAATTGTCAGGTACTTCCACCTGGTGAAGCTCTGTCCAAGAAAATTGAGCCTGAACGCCTGGTACTATCTCCTTTCCTACACAATGGAATCGAGGTTGTCTAAAATCCATCTCCCCATGGAGCAATTTTCCGTTGTGGCAAGTCTATGCAAGAATCACCACATCTCATTCTACCATCACAACATGGGGAATAACTTCAAAGTTGTGGATCATTTATTGGAATCTGAGAAGAACTGGAGGACACAATTCTTGTTCATCAGCGGGTCATGGGAGAATGGCAGGAAGGTAAAAGCCAATACCAACCCAAGTATGTTAACTAGCAGATATAAGACTACGGGTAAGTCTTTTGTCTTTGCATCTTACGTTTTTTTTACCTACAAGTATTTATCTTCTGATTTAGCTGTTACTTCTTTTTCAGTGCTGCCGAAGGAGTTTTCCAGATACCTGGAGGAGGGGCAAACAACTTGTGCCAATTTGAATGCATGGGCTGCGGAGCGTTGGGGGAATGTCTTCCACAACTGTTTCACTTCTGGCAATCTGGTGAGGTCCCATCTGTGAAACACCACAGGTCGGAGGGATCTTACATGGGAAGAACTAACCGCACCCCCTCCTCGTGGTGTAATCCTAAAACAGACGGAAGAGAAGGATGGTAAAATGGTCTTGCCCTCTAGAGCCAAGGCTCCCAGGAAGATGAAAGGGAAGAAAAAAAAGTTGCAATGGAGGCAGTTCCAACTATCACAGAGGGGACCAGTTCAGGGAACTAGAGGGAATCGACGGTACCTTGCTCAAGGTAGTAGAAGCTGAGACGGTCAGGGAGGCAGGAGAATCACAAAACCCACCAAGGCCTCCCAAAAAAGATCGAAAAAGGATAACAAGCAGTGATGAAAAGGCTGCCAAGAAGAAAAAGGTCACCTTAGGTGAATAAATAATTTTTCTCCCTTCAGAGCTTCTACTTCCACCAGCCCCTATTAACCCCGCATTGCCAGAGAAGATTTCAACAGGTCCCCAGTCCGGAGAAGGTACCGGAGGAGGGATTGATGGAGTGGACATCAGTGCCCTTCAAGACATCGATCTTTACTTCAACGACTCTAAGAAGGACGACTTTGCTAGTCCCTTCCGGCCTTTAAGCTGTTTTAACATGGTGACTTATAATGGTAAGTCCTTATCTGTCTCCGGAGAACAAGACATTGTGGCCCACTTTCTTCTTGGTCACATCCAGCTAGTGCTTGATCTAGAGAGACAAGTGAAGAGTCAAACTGCAGTCATCAATACCCTCACTACTGACAAAGAAGCTCTGTCATCCAATCTTCTTAATGTTAATCGGAGCATAGAAGAACTAAAAAAAAGAGATCGAAACACTGAAGAAGGACAAATAAGATCTGTCAACCAAGCTTGCCACTTTGGAAACGGCTAGTAATGAGCTCCAAGCTAAGTGCTCTCGTTTGGAAAACGATCTCACAGTAGTAAGGGAAGAATTGAAGGTCAAAGATGGCACCATTCAAACATTGTCCCGCGAGAAAACTTCCTTAGAAGGCATTGTGTCTAAGGTGATCAAGGAGAAAGAAGACTTGATGAAAGAGCAGGAAAAAACTATTCAGGCAAGCATTGATAAATACACCAATGAGGTAATAGACTCCTTGGAAGCAAGATATGCTGAGGTCAAGTGTGACATGGTGCTTCTCTTCTATGAAACATTTCCGAAGAGGACCATTGGTCTCTTATGGAAATTCATAAATTATGAAGAGATCCCATTTCACGCTATGGCAGATGGCGACAAGCATAATTATAGTATTAGAATAGATTCCACCACTGATGAAGAGGAATGAACCGGTGAGAGTTCGAGTGCCAAACTCAAAACAAGAAAGGAGGTGATAAAAGGCAGTCCGAAGGGAACAAGCCCTGAGGTTTTAAACATTTTGTATTTTCTTACTTTTCTGAACTACAAAAGTCCTTGGATGACCAAGGACATTTTGTAATGTTGTCTGGTTTGAGTCCGGATAACCTTTCTTCTAAAAACCCTTAAAATTCCTTGGATGGCCAATGCATATTTTGTATTTCAGTAACGTTATCCAGTTTCCGCCCGGACATGCTTATTTATCCAATTTTGCTTTGTTTCATACTTTCTTTCGTTTTAATTTTAACGGCTAATGTTTAAACAGCCCTAATTATTTGAGAAGTATTAAAGTGAGAGTGTTTAATATCTCCGATGACATGTATTTAATGCTCATCATTCAACCAGATTAATCCAATCTATCAAAGATCCATAGTGTTAAATCAAAGACTTGTACTTGAATAGAATTCTAGTTAAACCACATCAAATGTTTTAAGAAGACATCATATTTAATTGAAAAAAACGGATACCTCATTAAAAACTCTTCGCGCCACCAAGGTAGGAAAGAGTATTCCCCCTAATATTTATATTGACTTTTAATAAGTAAATATTTACACAACTTTTATTCTAGATATAACCTGAGGTGTTCAATATTCCATAGGTGCTTCAAAATTCTTCCATATTTGTCTTGAAGCTTATATATCCCAGGCTTAAGCTTTTCGGAGACCTCATAAGGGCCTTCCCAGTTTGGAGCCATCTTACCGAACTGCTTCTCCTTAGTGTGCAAGAAAACCTTTCTCAAAACTTTATCTCCCAGTTAGAAATCTCTTCTCTTAATCTTGGAAGCAAATCTGCGCCTCATCAAGCCTTGGTAGTGGACTGTTCTAAGATGAGCTTTAACCCTTCTTTTTCTATTAAGTCCAGCTGATTCCTAATTTCCATCTCATTGGATTGTTTGGAATAGTTATGGACCGTTTATGATGGTAGGGTTGCTTCTATAGGGGTAATCGCATCCATCCCATACACCAAGGAAAAATGAGATTCTTGTGCACCAGCCCTAGGAGTAGTTTGGTATGCCCACAACACTTGTTATCGCTTGGCCACTTTCCTACAACCTCTTCTAGATTTATTTTTAATCCTGACAAAATAGTCATATTTTCCACTTCAACTTGGCCATTTGCTTATGGGTGGAAATGAGAAGAGAAGCAATGCTGAAAGCCCCTGGAGGCACAGAAATCCTTCATATCCCTGTTATCAAATTGTGGCCCGTTATCAATGGTAATCTTCTGAGGAATCCCAAATCAGCAACATATATTAGATAAGATAAACTTTATGACAGCTTTGGAAGTGGTTCTTGCCAGAGGAGCTGCTTTTATCCATTTTGAAAAGTTGTTAATAGCTACAGTGATAGTCTTGCACCCTCCGGAAACCATTGGTAGAGGCCCAACTAAATCCAATCTCCAACGAGCAAAAGGTACTGGTTTAGAAATAGACTCCATAGGCACTGCTGGGACATGAATTTCGTTACCATACCTTTGACATGGATCACACTTTTCACTAATTCTTTAGCATCTGTCATTATGCATGGCCAATAATATCCGGCCAATAAAACCCTCCGGGTTAGTGCCCTGTAGCCACAATTTGCTGATCCTTCTCCATCGTGTAGTTTAGATAGAACAGTTTGGGATTCTTCAACCCCCAAACAACGCAGAAGAGGTCTGTTGAAGGATTTTTATATAAAACCTCTCTTATGATAAAAAAAACCACGAGCCTTGTGCTTAATTTTTCTTACCATAGCTTTCTCCGAAGGCAAAACCCCACCAGAGATATATTGAAGAATGGGAAATATCCAATCTTTAGACTGAACTACTTGTATAGTTAAGCTTTCCTCATCTTCCTTGTTCTGATTTGGCTGTATGGATGAGCATTCTTGTATATGAATCCAAGGGTAGGATTCAGAGTATGCTATGGTTGCTAAGGAATCTGCTAGCGTATTTTCTGATCTATGAATATGCTCATAACAAACATTCTTGAAATTGGCTGCCACTTCTTTAAGGATAAATAAGGATTTGATTCAGTTGTTCCTTCTTGGCCTCAGATTGACCTTGAACATGGTGGATAAGAAGCTGAGAATCACTCATCAACCTAACTCTTTTAGCCCCACATAGGAAAGCTAACTTAAGTCCAGGTATAACTGCTTCGTATTCAGACTCGTTGTTAGAGGCCCTGAACTCAAAGCATATAGCCTGATATAGTTTATCACCGTACAGAGAGGTTAAGAAAATTACAGCTCCACAGCCTATTGTGCTTGATCTCCATCAGTCCGGACTACCCATTCTTTTTTTAGTTTTCTCTTCTGAAGCTTGTTTAGAACTTCTGTCCGAATGGAATTCCACTAAGAAATCAGCAACAGATTGAGCTTTGATAGCAGTTCGTGGGGAAAAATCAATGTCATAATCACCCAACTCTACTGACCACTTGTTCATCCTGTTTGATATGTCTGCTTTCTGAAGAACATTCTTTAATGGAAAAGACGTTTGGATAATGATGGGATGAGATTTAAAATATGGCCTCATTTTTCTTGCAGCAATTACCAGGGCCAGTGCCAGTTTTTCAAGCTTCAGGTACCTCTTCTCAGCATCTATCAGGCTCTTGCTAATGTAGTACACCAGACGAGGATGATTGTCCACCTCTCTTACCAACACTGCACTTATTGCATATTCTAACACAGGCAAGTATACATAAATTATTTCTCCTTCTATAGGCTTAAAAAGGGTTTTTGATGAAGACAAGTGCTTCTTTATTTCATCAAAAGCTTGGCTGTATTCTGGAGACCAGTGGAAATCTTTAGCACCCTTCAAGGTCTGAAACAACAGAGCACACTTGTCCGAAGACCTTGAAATAAAACGATTTAAGGCAGCCAATTTTCTTGTTAGCCTATGGACTTCTTTAATATTTCAAGGGGGATCCATTTTCAATATGTCATCAAGCTTATCTGGATCAGGTTGTATCCTTTTCTCACTTATCACATAACCCAAAATATTTCCGGACTGCACCCCAAAGACACACTTTTCTGGATTCAACTTTAATTTTACCTTAGTTAAGCTGGCAAAAGTTTCTTGAATATCAATTATGTGCAAATCTTCTTCTAAGATTTTAACCATCATATCATCGATGTACACCTCCATATTCCTACCAATCTGATCAGCAAATGTTTTGTTCACCAATATTTGATAAGTAACCCCAGCATTCTTCAACCCAAAAGGCATCACTCTGTAGCAATGGAGACCCCTATATGTAACAAATGTAGTGTGATCCAAGTCCTTCGGATCCACTTGTATCTGGTTGTACCCAGAGAAGACATCCATGAAGGACAATAATTTATTTACAGATGTCGAGTCCACCAAATGGTCTATCCAGAGTACTGGATAAAGATCTTTTGGGCAAGCTCTATTGAGGTCAGTAAAATCTATACACATACACCATTTTCCATTCTTTTTCTTAACTAACGCTGGATTGGTAGTCCATAAAGGATACTGGGACTCCTTTATGTGCCCCATCTTGGTAAGTCGATCGACTTCTTGAACTATTATATCAGCTTTCTCCTTAGAGAAAGCTCTCATTTTCTGCATAACAGATGTAACATCACTTCGGATGGACAACTTATATGATATAACATTTGCAGGAACTCCGGTCACATCAGTATTGCACCAAGCAAAAATATACTGGTGATCTGCCAAAAAGGATAACAATTTGATTTTCAATTCTAACGCCATCTTGGAGCCAATCTTAACACTTCTACCTTCTGCCTAAGAGTGGGTTTCTACTTCTTCAACCGGTATTAAAACACCAGGGGCCTCTCTGGGGTCATCAATTTCACATTCCCCCTCAGAAGGCCTCAATAACTGTTAATCTTCATTAACCCGGACAGCTCCCAAAGTTTGAAGAGCAAGTGCAGTTGCATAACACTCCCTTGCTATCTTTTGGCTACTCCGGACAACTCCCACTTTCCCTTGAACCGTATACTTCAAACATTAGTGTACTGTTGAGGCCACAACATGCATTCTAGAGAGCCAGGACCTCCCAAGGATTGAATTATAGCATGTGGGGTAGTCTACCACAACGAATAACACTCTAACAAGCTTTTTGAAAGGTCCCTTGCCCAACAGTACCTCTTCTTCAAACTCCCCGATTACATCCGCAGAGCTCCCTGTGAAGCCCACAATGGTTTTGTTTGACCATTGAATAACGGTCGGATTTTTCATCTGCTTATAAGAACTTAAAAAGAGAATGTTTGTTGAACTGCCAGTGTCAATAAAAATTCGTTTGATATCATTTCCCCCAATATATGCTCTTATCACCACTGCATCCTTATAAAGCCCAACAATGTCTTTTAAATCATCCTCATCAAATACTACAAATGAAAAAGGAGTCTGGGACTGGTAAGAAGACATGCCCCATTCCAATTGAGTAGCTATATTATGAACATGCCTCTTCCTTGATGAAGGAGTGGGTGTCATCATGGTGTCCCTTTCTAAAATGGTAAGTGACTCAAATAAACTAATGAGTCTGGACACCATTTTGACTTGTTCTGTTATGACCCCCACCTTATTCCGAGTTGGGTCAGGCTCTAGATACTCCGAATCAACATCAAATCTTTCATGGATCATCATTGCCTCCTCCGGAGCAAATGTTCATGCATTGTTCGTAGGGCCAGTTCGAGGAGCATTGTCACGCCGGTTCCCACTTCTTCTTTTGACATAGGCACCCAACTTGCCTCTTTCAATGAGGTTCTGCACTTCCTGCTTCAAATCGATACAGTCGTGGGTATTATGGCCAATATCATGATGATACTGGAAAAAACAAGTATTACGACTTTCTCTAGGAGATTGCAATGTTGTTGGTTTCCAAAATGGACCTCATCTTTAGTCTTGTCATAAATGATTGCCACACTCTCTTTTAATTCAGCAAACCACTCCGGTTGAACCCGAGGACCTCTTTTATTCCTTGACTGTTGGCTTTGATCTGGATTTGGTTTGACTGAGTCTGTTTAGCCCTGTTGGGCCCTTGTTCGGTCTCTTTAGCTTTGTATCCGGACTGGTTTTGGTTTTGAGCTGTTGGGGCAAACCTCATCTGACGATGCACCCTAGTTTTCTTAGTCTCATCCACGTTGATCTGCTTTCCTACCTGGTTTAACAATCCACCCCAGGTCATGGCCTCCTTCCTTGTCACCGAATCAGCTAGATTCCCAGGGTTTAACCCTTGTCTCAATGAAGCAATTGTCACTTGCTCGAAGCAATCAGCTAACTCGTTCTTGGTATTTAAGAACCGACTTATCGTTTAATGACTCATTTGGTTCTTGGGCACAATGGATGATAGTATCTTCATTGCCCTTGACCTCTTTACTTCCCACAAACTTCCTTCGGAAGGAAACCCAAAATGTATCAAAGTTTGAGATACAACCCTGGGGCAAACTGTTGTACCACTTTAGAGCACTTCCCATAAAATAATGGGAGAAGGCCCTACACAAAAGTTTGTCATCATCATCAAAATTCATCATGAAGTTCTTGAACTTCTCCAGATGATTGTCTGAATCTTTGCTCCCATCATACTTCTTAATTTTAGTACTATCAAACCTCTTGGGTAGGTTTCCGGACAGGATCTTGGTAGACAATGGTGATTGTGTCTAATTTCTACTACGACTGAAGACTGTGTCTTCATTAGGTGTTGCAAAAATACCTGGTTCATCATGGAAAGCAAAAGGATCAATCAGCAGCTGATCCACATGCCTGTGACTATGGCTGTGAGATGACTCTTTTCCCAAATTCCTTTTAAGTCTCCCATGCCTATCTCTTTTTCTTGAATATTTTTAACTAGTTTTTGTTTCTTCCTGGACCTCCCTTCATCACTGCTTGATGACAAAGACTCTTCAAGCTCAGCCTCGTTCAAAGAGCTACTAGATGACTCAGATTCTTAACTTTCCACCAGCTTAGACCAGTGAGACTTCTTAGAACTGACACGGTTCTTTTTTGTACTTAAATGAGTCTTTTTTGATGGATCATTCTCCCTAAGATTGTCAGTATGATGGATGGATGACGCCTTTGACTTCTCATTTAAACCCATTTTTGCTTTTTAATGGCTCTCAACGCTTCTATTTAAGCTCTCAACTTATCTCGTTCCTAGGTGGTGTATTCATTGTTTTCCCCAACCACCTCCACCATAGGTGGTGGATTTGCTTGCTCGTTCGGATCCATCCAAACAAGTCTTTTTGTTGGTTTTGAACACCTTCTTCTCCCACTATAGTTACCAATTTGGTGTGGTTTATTTTGAGCTGAGGGTAATTTTGTAAAGTATTTTGTGTATTAAATGCTTTTATGTTATGTAGTGAGAGATTTGAGCAGCCTGGTTGTATTAAATATTCATTACCCTCATTAATGAAAGTGGTTGGGGTTTCGGGTCAAGTTATGAAACCGGGTCAAGTTTAAGGACCCATTTACTTACTAAGCTGATTAGAACATAGCTTAGTCAAAAGATGTTTAGATGATATTTTACTTTTGTCCAGTCCGGATAGTTTAGTGGCAAGTTTTTGTCTGAATTTCCCTTGTCCGGATAACCCAAGTGAGCTGTAACTGGATATTCCGAACTCATCAGTTATAAATCTGTGTTTTTAATTATCTAAACAAATGTAATTGAACAAAAAACCTTAAAAATGCTTGTCTCTATAGTTATTTACAGATTGTACCACTATATATTAAAAATATGTACATAGTATAATTTACATATATCGAAAATTAAAAGCTTTCTAAATTAGTCTAATAAACCATTATACTAAATAAACTTTTCAATTCAAAATATCAATATCAAACACTCAATTCTAAAATATTTATGTGAACTTTATTTTCTTTATCTATGTACAACGCATAATGTTTTAATTTTTTTAAACAAAACCATACTCAGATTTCGGTTTGTTGTGTTTTTAGGTAAGTATTATTGTAGATTAATGTTGTTTATGTTGAAAATATGTTTACGACTATATATATATATATATATATATGTGAGAAATTTGAGTCATTGAATGAGATAGAATCGATCCAATATATACCATATTTTCCTTGTATTCGTTTCAAATGGTTTGAGGAAGAAAATGACAAAATTTTGTTAAGGTCCAGCCAAAGTGACTCCCAATTTTTATAGGTTTTTCATCTCTCTAGGATTATATATGTGAGGGAAAGAGATAAGAGATCCACAGACTAAAAACATAAAAAGAGAGAGAATTTTTTGGTTTTGGATCTGTTGTGTGCAGCCACAATCAGAAGGTCTGGTTAAGAGGCAATCGGTGTTGGGTTTTTTTTTAATTTCAGATAACATGTTCTGGATCTAAGTATTCAATATAATTGGTTGGATTGTGATATGATACTATGGTTCAGGAGAAAACACTACCAGAATAGTGCAGTATTTTGGTGATATTCTTCATTTTTGCTTCTCTTTTTGTTAGTTTATTATATTTGAAAATATTGGTGAGTTATAGGTATTTATTAGATTTATCTAGATATACTTGTACATTCAACGTATCACAATAATAGAATTGTTTAGGGTGGTTTCCTCATAAATCTCATGGTTTCTACTCTTCACATCGAATGGGTTTTTCCACATAAATAAATCTTATGTGTTGATTTATTTTACCATTGATTATTTTTTCGTGATTAGGTTTATGGTTTATTTGGTTAATCGATTGATGAATCGTTGGTGGTAAATTGAGAGTCTTGTTTATTTGGCTGATTATCTTGAAGTTGATCTTATGGGTGGTTGATATACTACTATTTGGGTCCTATAGTTGGTATTAGAGATTGTTCTTTCTTTAGCAATCGAATATGAAATATAATAATAATTATTATATGATTAAGTTAACATCAACCAATTATTCTATTTAGACACCGATGATGGGGATCTATTATATTATAAAAAAAATTGGTATGAATGAATCAATTAAAGATGATGCTGGTAACCCTACTGAACCTGTAAAAACTGTAAGTTGAGCAAGAAAACAATTGAGAAAATTGAAAATTAAGACTTTAGGGACTATTAAACAATAAGTTGATATTAGCATCTTCAACCATGTTCCTCAAGAGTCTAACCCGTATGATTGTTGGAAAAAAATTAAAAGGTCTTCATGAAAGAAGGTTGCTCATAACAAAGCCTTTTTTTATTATTAAGGAACTTGTTAATTTGAATTATTAAGGAACTTGTTAATTTGAAAATGACAAGTGGGAAGTCAAGTTCTGAGTATCTCAATGACTTCTAGAATTTTATTAACAAGTTCAGTATTATGAAGGTTGCTCTTGATGATAGGTTGTAGGATTTGTTCTTATTGAGTTATTTACCAAACAGTTAGGATACCTTGGTTATGACTATTACTAACATTGGTCCATATGGTTTTAACCGTTGAATGTTATAAAAAAACATGCTCAATATAGACATTATAAGAAATGAAATGGGAGTTGTTTATTCACAAGATCTTATTATTGATAATAAAATAAGAAACAATAATAAACATCCTAAATTTTGTGGTAACTCACAGGGAAAATCCAAGTGCATAAATGGGAAAAATACTAGAACATGTAACTATTGCAACAAAACTGGTTAGATAAAAGTATTGTTATCTATGGAAAAACAAAAATATAACACGTGAGATTCACAAAAAGAGTGTGATAATAAAAACATTGCAGTTATTGCTTCTATTCGTAATGATGATGCATCATTAATTTGTCATATTGGTGAGTGTCGTCATGTTGATAGTCTAGATTCAGAATAACTTGTAGATATATGTACTTTATATCAGTGTATCCCTAATATGGAATATTTATTGAACTACAAAAGTTGAGATTTTAGGTAAAACATATAATTACAAACACAATAATCAGAAAATTTAAGACAATTGAGAGTAAATTCATCCTGATAACTTGATTTAGTAGTTGATTTGTGGTTTACTTCAGATTTCACTTAACATGTTCCATAAATTTTTAATTTGAGAGATTTGTGAGTTTTGATTATTATTATTTTTAAATCGCGAAGTGAAGAAATTTTTTTTTAACATCCGAAGAATATTTTTGGTAAATCTTATGTATTACGCGGTTATCGATAAACTAAAAAATCTATGGATTTATAGATACTTTTAATCTTTTCGATGTTGTTTTTGAAAACTTATCCTATAGAACTTTTATAAATATTTGAAACATTAATAATAATTTCAAATTTGTAAATAAATTTATATAAAATAATAAATAATTCTTTTTATAACATCAAAATCACACCTTACTGTATCATCCTACTTTTAAAAGATGCAGTGGAGTAAATTCACTCCACAAATATTTATAGTGATATTATAATAGATTAAATAATATGATATTTATAGAAAATATAAATTATCAGACAAAACCCAATAAATATTTGATAATATTAGTGATATTATAATAGATTTTAGAACATTTCCCATTTCTATATAATAAAGTGGATTTTGAATCATAAACAGAATTGAATTCGTTTACTATCGAAGGGCCAGAATTCCCAATCGGGTTGCAGTTAGGCCGATATTTATGTATTTATTAGTTTTATAATTTACAATTTCATAGATCTGCACTACCCAAAGGTGACAATATTAAAACGACTTTATGTCAATTTCGCTCCAACGGGTACATAGCGTCGGACTTCCACCAAACAATCCCTTGAATGCTTTGCGAATAATTGAATAACTATTTTAGGCAGAAATATTTTTTATTTTGTTTTATAGACTTATTGATGAGGTGTTGAGTAATCCTTTATACATAAAATATATACAATATTATGTGGGGTTCCATTATTCACTTAAATATCATATTTTAAAATTATGGATATTTTTGAATTTTATTATGTATGGAAAATATATTTAATTTACTATAACTCATCGACCAAATTATATATTGATCAAGTTTCTTTTAGAATCAATGAACGTATTACTGCGCGTGTATATCAATTGAATGGTCTAATTTAATCAATATGTAGCATATTATTAGTCAAATAGAAATAAAAATATTATTAATTTTATAAAAGTGATATACTTGTTTCACTCATGTGAGTTTTGAAGATAGGACTTTTTAGTCTAACAGATCAAACAAAATTAATTGAGGGACTTATAGATAATTTAGTGAATTATATTTACTAAAATCTGAATATTTACAAATAAACGGTAACTGAGATTATCATGAATACTTGATATAGTCTATCATTTTTAGTTTCACTTCTCTTTATACTCTCTTTGCTTTCTCTCTGCGGTTTAGTGTCTCTATCAAAGCTTGCTCTTTATCACATATGAACATTCTCGTGAGGAACTAGCCTAAATGTTGGATGACCATCGCATAACGGTCTCTATCAATCTCACAATAGATTTTGCGATAACTCTTAATCATAGGACTAGAAGATACAGAATGGTAAGCCTGAATTTTCATAATGTGTGTGTGTGTGGTGCGCGTGTGTGCGCGTGTGTGGGCGTGTGTGCGCGTGTGTGGGCGTGTGTGGGCGTGTGTGCGTGCGCGCGTGCGTGCGCGCGCGCGTGCGCGTGCGCGTGTGGTGCGCGTGTGTGCGCGTGTGTGGGCGTGTGTGCGCGTGTGTGGGCGTGTGTGGGCGTGTGTGCGTGCGCGCGTGCGTGCGCGTGTGCGTGCGCGTGCGCGTGCGTGTGTGCGTGTGTGTGAGTGAGTAATTAGTGTATTGGGATGATCAATGGTTTGGAATATTGGGATGATCAATGGTTTGGAACCCTTGTGATTCCTGATTTTGAATCAACAATTGGTATTAGAGCTTTTTATTACTCTGTGTTTGAAGATGTGAACCTTTGGCTGAGTCTTCTAATAATCTGATTTAATAATGGATTTAGTTTGGGAGAACACCCCTAATTTTATTTTCTAATTTTAAGACCTGATTCATGTTTAGAGGATAGAGAATGTATAATCTCATGTTAGAATTAGATGTTAGAATGTATAAATGTATATATATATATATATATATCATTTATTTTAATTACATGTTCGGTTTTGGAACATTCAGGATAAAACCATAATTCAGAAAAAAATTGAATGTTTTGTTATTTTTTTAGAATCGTTAGGGTTCGCTGGAATCAGGGGTACGATTATCGGGAACCGCCTTTAGCAAGCAGCTCGCCTAGGTGAAATTTTTATCGTGATCACCATAAATGATGATTGCGACGAGGTTGTTAAATATAGAATTACATTAAACCTCATTCAGTATAGCAGAAACCACTTCAGACCTTAAGGATCATATTTATTATATGTATGTATACGTACATCATATTTAGAACATGTATAATTGATATTACAATATTCTTTTCTATTTGGTTGTATGACATATTTAGTTCAAGCACGTTTAAGATGGTTGTCTAGTGTCCATGCCATGTTTGTGCAGAATGTTATATGTTTAGAGGTTTATAGTTAAGTAACATCATTATATGTGCATTGAGAATCATCTAGTAATGATGAATGAATGACATCTAGAATGTGACATGATTATGTATTTTCGTATGCACTTGGACTATGAGATATATGACGTGATGTCCTGCATGTCTAGGGATCGTTTGTTTCGGGTTATAAAATTTGATTGGAATCTATATCTCTTCGGATTTCAGAGTATTTTATGAGATATTTTATATTCCCAAACTACTTCAGATGCTCAAAGTATTGAGATATAACGCATTAACTTATGATTTGTTAAGATATATGATTCAATAAGTTTGTATAAAACAATGCGATCACTTCATATGCTTATTTTCTATAATTGATTGGCAGATCTATTATCCTACATGTATAAGAAATGTCATATGAGTCATGAAAAAAGAGAGTTTGGGGCCTCATAGCTTAAGAAACGATTGTTGTGAGTGTAGGTTAGCCTCAACAAAAGATTACCTCACATATTTCATTATGGTAAGTAATTGATGCATGATATCATGTTACATTTAGATACACTATACTCATGCATAAATGGTTTATTCAGTTTATCATACATCATTCAAATAAAACTTCAACTAAAGGTAACATTTTTTATCTTAAAGTATTTACTTTAGAGGTAACGTATAGTATGATGACACCGACTGTACCTGCTAATGATTATGATGAGTGCAGTAGATATGAGTGCTCAATCAAAATTATATGACTAATAAAATCGAATATGTGTGTTTGAATATGTTTGATATTAATTCAAATATTGTTTTCCAATTCGGTTTTTTCTTTTATAATTTTCAGCAAATAAATCTCAGCTAAGAAATTCACTTCAGGTTCCCACTTTGTTTAAAGATAAATCTTATTTCTATTAGGACTCAATGACATTGATCATTTTCTTAAAGAGGACCAATCACTCATTCATAAAGATAAGATCAATCATGAGGAAATAATGCACTATGAGCATTTGGAACATTTTAATCCCCTCACTAGATATGCCTTACATAACGGAGTAAAATAAGTTTTTATAAGTTACGAGACTATCGACATAAAATTATCTATGGAAATGTTCG
The DNA here is from genome assembly GCA_036936605.1 of Limnanthes douglasii subsp. nivea. Classification (NCBI taxonomy): domain Eukaryota; kingdom Viridiplantae; phylum Streptophyta; class Magnoliopsida; order Brassicales; family Limnanthaceae; genus Limnanthes; species Limnanthes douglasii. Next base: position 205,484,167 of record JAUPFV010000005.1, on the reverse strand, counting down.
ACCATTTTGAAAGAGCTTTGTTAAGTCTCCACATGTTGAAATAAAACAATTCATTGAAATATATCTTTAGGAAATACATGGGAAATGGTAAATTCTATTAGTACATCCTAGATACAACTTATGATTTATTGGATAAGAATTAAGACATTAACACCCTTATTTTAGATCTACCGAATGAGAAAGAAGAACCACCCTCATGGGAATGTAGAGGTCAATATAGTTAATATCGGCAAGAAAGTTCCTCAGAACAATAAGAATCACTCATCTATTTTTTATGCATAAAATAAATCTTAAAGATTGAGCTAGGATTGGAGAGATCCCCAAAAGGCACAAGGAAACAATAAGTGCGTTTTCCCTTTCCACTATAAAAGCACGAATCACTAGAAGATATATTGCCCCGAATTTAAAAGCCCGAATGATAAAAAGAAATAAGCTCCCTTATGTAGTCACTTCAAAAGATATTTTAATTGAGTGTCAACGGACACGTGATGGGTTAATACAACAGTAATCACTCACATATGTATTTCTTTGCATTGCTCAAGTAAAATCATGCATCTTAATAAAGGAGAGATAAAACAATTCCACTACTAACAGTGTGGCTGGTGTAGTTGAAATCATATGTTAATTGAAATTATTTTTAAATTTGATGAGTCCGAATTCGAAGAGCTCCCCGGAAGGGTAGTCCAAAGTAAATCACCCCGTAAAACCGGACAGACCCCCATGACTTCAGTTCGAACAGCACTGATTGAACCGGACAGGAGACTTTGAACACTGCGAACATAAGGCAGTTCGAATTATGACTAAAGTATTAAAATACCTAAACACTATCTGACTAAGCTGTCTGTTCACTTACTTAAAACTTGTGGGTCTTTAAACATGACCCGGGTCCATTAAACTTGACCCGAAAGCCCATAAGGGCCCAAATCTTACACTATAAATACCCAACCACCAGCATTAACTATGGGTAAGAAAAATTAACTGCTGCCAGACTGCTCAATTCTCTCACCACCCTTAAAACACCTTGAAACACCATTAAACACCACCACACCACCGTGAAACACCCTTACGCCGCCTTAAAACTCCACTTAAAATTACCAGCCTACCCTCAGGCTACTTTTATCCTCACCAAATTGGCGACCACAGTGGGAGGCGACGGTGCCTGAATCAAACATTCAAAACCAAGTAAAAGAATTCTGTCCGAATGAATCCGGATAATCCAGAGCTTCCACCAGCTTTGCTCGAAGTGGTGGAAGAGAACGATGAATATACTGTCCAAGAACGTGACAGGTTGAGGGTTGAAATAGAAGCTCTGAGGGCTGAGAAGGCCAAGATGGGCATGAAGGAAAAGTCCAAAGCATCAGTTGCTCATCGCTCTGATAACCCTCGAGAGCATGAGGCTTCAAAGACTCATGTGAGCACTAAAAAGACACATGCTAGTTCTAAAAAGTCTCACCGGTCCAAGCCTGTGGAGAGTTCTGACTCAAGTTCAGAATCTTCGGACAGCTCTGCGGACAGTGAGGGGAATGAAAAATCCTTGTCATCCAGCAGTGATGAGGGTAGAACAAGAAAAAAGCAAAAGCAAGTTAAGAAATATTCAAGAAAGAGAGATCATCATGGAAGAATGAAAAGACACATTGGGAAGGGATCATCTCATAGCCGAAGACATATAGACCGGATGCTGGTGGATCCCTTTGCCTTCCATGATGAACCAGGTATCTTTGCAACCCCTAATGAGGATACTGCGTTCAGTCGTGGGAGGAACTGGAGGCAATCGCCATTGTCTTCCAAAATACTGTCCGGAAACCTCCCCAAGAGGTTTGATAGCACAAAGATGGAGAAGTACGATGGCAGTACCGATCCGGACAATCATCTGGAGCAATTCAAGAACTTCATGATGAACTTCGATGATGATGATAAACTACTCTGCAGGGCATTCTCTCAATCCTTTACGGGGAGTGCTCTGAAGTGGTACAACAGCCTTCCTCAGGGTTGTATCAGAGACTTTGATACCTTTTGGGTGGCCTTTCGAAGGCAGTTTGTGGGGAGTAAGGAGCTCAAGGGCAATGGAGATACTATAATCCATTGTGCCCAAGAACCAAATGAATCGTTAAAAGATTACATAAGTCGTTTCGTGAACACAAAGAACGGGCTGGCTGATTGCTTTGAACAAGTGGCAATAGCATCCCTGAGACAAGGTTTGAACCCGGGCAACTTGGCTGATTCTGTGACAAGGAAGAAAGCCATGACCTGGGGTGGTTTGCTAAATCAGGTTGGCAAGCAAATAAACGTTGATGAAACAAAGAACACCAGGGTTCACAGGCAAGTGAGATCTACCCCAGTGACACCAACTCCAAATCAAAACCAGTCCGGAAACAAAGCTAGAGAGACCGGACAGGGGCATGGAAGAGGGAAAGCTCAGTCTCAACCAGCTGCCCCAGCACAAAGCCAACAATCTAGAAACAAAAGAGGGCCATGGGTCCAACCAGAGTGGTTTGCTGAACTCAAAGAAAGTGTGGCAACCATTTTTGATAAAACTAAAGATGAAGTACACTACCGGAGACCAGCGACTTTGCAGTCTCCCAGGGAACACCGAAACAGTTCTTTCTGTCAATATCACAATGATATTGGCCATACTACTGATGATTGCATAGCATTAAAGCAAGAGGTTCAGAACCTGATTGAAAGGGGGAAATTGGGTGCATACGTTAAAAGAAGAGGAGGCAACAGGCCTGACAACACTCACCGGGCTGGTCCGGTTAATGCTGCCCCGGAAGGGGCTATGGTGATCATTGAAAGGTTTGATGTGGAGTCTGAATATTTGGATCCTGATCCAACAAGGAACAGAGTGGGTGCGATAGAGGAGCGTTCCAAGACAGTCTCCGGGCTCATTGAATTCTTCGAGTCCTTAACATTTTTCGGAGGGGATACTGTAACGGCTCCTACCACTTCGTCAAGAAAAAGGCATGTCCATAATTTGGCTACCCAGCTAGAGGGGGGCATGACCTCTTATCAATCGACAAGTTTATTCCCATTCATTGTCTTTGATGGGGATGATTTGAGGGACATTGCTGGCCCTCATGAAGATGCTGTTGTCATAGGAGCATCAATAGGGGGTAATGAGATAAGGCGAATCCTGGTAGATACTGGGAGCTCGGCCAACATCCTTTTCCTTGATACTTACAAAAAAATGAAAAACCCAGCCGTGATTCAAAAGTCAGACAGATCAATCGTAGGCTTCACGGGCACCTCAGCCGATGTAATCGGTGAGTTCGAAGAAGAAGTATTGTTAGGCAGAGGCCCTTTCAAGAAAACGGTGCGAATACTTTTCATTGTGGTGGATTGTCCAACTTGCTACAATGCTATTCTAGGGAGGTCTTGGCTCTCTAGGATGCATGCAGTAGCTTCGACAGTCCATCAGTGTCTAAAATATGCTGTTCAGGGGCAGGTTGGGGTTGTCCGGAGCAGTCAAAAAGTTGCAAGAGAATGCTATGCCACTGCCTTGGCTCCACGAACGCTGGGGGCAGTCCGTACAAACGACCAATAGCAGTTTGAGGGCCTTTCTGGGGGTGAGGGTGAAATTGATGACCCCAGAGAGACCCCCGGAGTGTTAATCCCAATTGAGGAGGTTGAGACACACTGCTTAGAAGAAGGGAAATCTGTCAAGATAGGGTCCAAAATGCCACAAGTATTGAAAGAAGAAATGTTAAAATTCTTAAAAGACCATCAGCATGTTTTTGCCTGGTGCAATGCTGATGTTACTGGAGTGCCGTCAGAAGTGATTTCTCATCACTTATCTGTCCGGAGAGACGTAGCACCAGTGGTGCAAAAAAGGAGAGCTTTCTCAAAAGAAAAGGCTGATGTCATTGTACAAGAGGTTGACAGACTCACAAAGATGGGGCACATTAAAGAAGCTCAGTATCCTTTGTGGACTGCCAATCCAGTCTTGGTAAAAAAGAAAAACGGTAAATGGCGAATGTGCATAGACTTCACGGATCTCAATCGAGCTTGCCCAAAAGACTTGTATCTGGTCCCCCGGATAGATCAGCTGGTAGATTCTACTTCTGGGAACAAGCTACTCTCCTTCATGGATGCTTTCTCCGGATATAATCAGATCCAGGTGGATCCAAGAGATCAAGAGCATACCACTTTTGTTACTGATAGAGGATTACACTGCTACAAGGTGATGCCTTTTGGTTTGAAGAATGCTGGGGCTACTTATCAAAGGTTAGTCAATAAAACCTTTGCTGATCAAATTGGAAGAAATATGGAGGTTTACATTGACGATATGATGGTGAAAAGTGTGGATGAGCAGCTACACTTGTCCGACCTCCAGGAGACTTTTACCAACCTGGCCAAGGTAAATTTAAAGCTAAATCCTGAAAAATGTGTGTTTGGAGTGCAGTCCGGGAAGTTCTTAGGGTACATTATAAGTGAGCATGGAATCCAGCCCGACCCGGACCAGCTCAATGCTTTGTTTCAAATGGAGCCTCCTCGAAATGTTAAAGAAGTGCAGCGGTTAACGGGGAGGTTAGCAGCTTTGAACAGGTTTATCTCTAGGTCTTCGGACAGATGTGCTCCTTTCTTTCAAACTTTGAAAGGTGCAAAGGGGTTTGAGTGGACACCACAGTGTGATGAGGCGTTCAATGAAATTAAGAAGCATCTGTCCTCTCCGAAGACCTTATTCAAACCAATCAATGGGGAGACTCTATTTGTGTATCTGGCTGTTTCAAGTTGTGCCATCAGTGCTGTGTTAGTTAGAGAGGTTGATGGGTATCCTCACCCAGTATACTACATCAGCAAAAGCCTGATTGATGCTGAACGGCGCTACTTAAAACTTGAAAAACTAGCATTGGCCTTGGTAATAGCTGCAAGAAAGATGAGGCCTTATTTTCAGGCTCATCCTATTGTAGTCCGGACATCTTTCCCTTTAAAGAATGTCCTTCAAAAGGCAGACATTTCAAGCAGAATGACAAAGTGGTCAGTAGAGTTGGGGGACTTCGACATAGACTTTGCTCCTCGAACAGCAGTAAAGGCTCAGGCTGTGGCTGATTTTCTGGTCGAATTCCATTCTGATAGGGACTCAGAACAACTTGCTGATTCAAGAGACAAGAAAGTGTGGATTGTCCGAACAGATGGAGGATCCAGTGCCATAGGATCTGGGGCAGGAATATGTCTTACCTCTCCTTATGGAGACAGCATGTATCAAGCTATTTGTTTTGCTTTCAGGGCGTCTAATAATGAGTCCGAATACGAAGCAGCTATAGCTGGGTTGAAATTGGCTTACATCTGTGGGGCAAAACGGGTCAAGCTGCTAAGTGACTCCCAATTGCTTATCCACCATGCCTTGGGTCTATCAGAAGCTAGAAAAGAACAGTTAGTCAAGTATTTACTTCTCTTGAAAAATGAGGCAATGAAATTTAAAGCTGTTGCCTATGAGCATATTCCCCGGGCTGAGAATGAATTGGCGGACTCGTTAGCAACGATAGCATACACGGAGTCCTATCCGTGGATCCATGTGCTTGAAAGTCCTTCTATTCAACTTGGTGAAGGAGAGAAAGAGGAAGTTCTTGAAATACAATCAAATCGGCCTCAAGATTGGAGGTCTCCTCTTATACAATATCTGTCCGATGGCATCGTACCTTTGGAAAAATCACAAGCCAGAACGTTAAAGCACAAGGCTCGTGGTTTCGTCATGATTAGAGAAGTCTTGTACAAGAAATCCTATAGTAAACCTCTCCTACGCTGTTTAGGAGATCATGAGTCACAGACGGTTCTCTCCGAATTACATGATGGTGAGGGATCAGCCCATTGTGGATTTAGAGCATTAACAAGAAGAGTGCTTCTCTCCGGATATTATTGGCCATCAATAATGAAAGATGCTAAGGAGTTGGTGAGAAGGTGTGACCCATGTCAGAGGTACAGTAATGAAATTCATGTGCCAGCCATCCCTTTGGAATCAATTTCTGAGCCTATCCCTTTTGCTCGATGGGGATTGGACTTAGTTGGGCCTCTCCCTATGGCGTCCGGAGGGCGTAAAACCATAATCGTGGCCATTGATTACTTTTCGAAGTGGATAGAAGCAGCCCCCTTGGCAGGAACAGCATCAAAGGCTGTTATAAAATTCATTCTATCCAACATATGTTGCAGATTTGGTGTCCCTCAGAGAATAACAACAGATAATGGGCCACAGTTTGACAACCGAGAAATGGAGAGCTTCTGTGCCTCAAGAGGTATTCAGCACTGCTTTTCTTCACCATTCCACCCACAAGCCAATGGGCAAGTTGAGGTGGCTAATAGAACAATACTGTCCGGCTTAAAGAAAAATCTGGAAGGGGCTGCTGGGAAGTGGCCTAGTTATTTACAAGAAGTCTTGTGGGCATACCGGACAACGCCTGGGGCTGCCACACAAGAATCACCTTTTGCCTTGGTCTATGGGATGGATGCAGTAGCTCCCATAGAGAAGACACTCCCCTCTTTTCGTGTTCATAACTTCTCCGGACAGGCTAATGAAATAGCAATCAGAAATCAACTTGATTTGATTGAAGAAAGGCGAATAAAAGCTCATCTTAGAATGGCACACTATCAGGGCTTGATGAGAAGCAGGTTTGCTTCCAAGGTTAAAAGAAGGGATTTTCAACCAGGAGATAAAGTATTGAGGAAAGTTTTCCTGCACACCAAGGAAAAGCTCTTCGGAAAGTTGGCCCCAACCTGGGAGGGTCCGTATACTGTGGTTGAAAGAATCAAGCCTGGCACATATTGGCTGGAAGACAAAGATGGCAGGGTTTTAACTCACCCTTGGAATATTGAACACCTTCGAATGTATTTGGAATAAAATTTATGTAAATATTTACTTGTTTAAACATCCATGTAAATATTTTGGGGCATACCACTACCTCTCTCTGGCGCCACGGAGAGCTTTAAGTGAAACTTGGAGCTTTTTTGAATAAATTTTCTAAGTTTTTACAAAATTCTGTTGATTGCCATACTACCCGGACTGAAAGATCTAAGGGCTATTTAAATTTTAGCCGGAGAAATTAAACACTCTCACAATGCGAAGTACTTAAACAAACTCTAGAATAAGAGAAAGGTTGTGCAAGATAAAACATTCATTCAATAAACTTAAAGTTGCCTTGGCCTTCCAAGGACTTTGTGAACAAGTTTAAACACAATACAAAAATCTGTCCGGTCAAAACGGACAGCATCACAAAAAAGGAGCCTTGGCCTTCCAAGGACTTTGGTTCAAACAAACATTAAACAAAACAAATTACCATTTAAGGTGGAGCCTTTGAAGATGGCTCACCCTCATCTGTTCCCTTGGTCTTAACATCGCTTTTGTCTTCAATGACCTTCTTTCCTTTGGGGTCAGCCTCTTCTTCTCCCGGACTCTCTCCGGTTTCCTCCTCGTCACCAGATGAGGATATATCAGTATACCCTTCATCAACCATGGTCCAATATGGGAGATCGTCGTCATCCACATAACGCCATAAGTCCCCAAGTCTCCTCTTTGGGAACTTCTCGTGAAATAAAAGAACCATGTCGGACTTTACCTTTTCAATCAGCAATTCCTCACTCCGTATCATCTCCTTGGCATAAGCATTGATTTTGGCCTTGATCATGGCCTCTTGATCCTTCACCAGGGCAGCTTTCTCACCAACAGCCTGAGTCACTGCATTCTCCAAAGTAAGTTTGTCAGTAGTCAGATTGGTGACAATCTTTTCTTTTGCTGCAGTCTCATCTTTTGAGGCTTTCAAGTCTTTCTCCAACTCGGACAGCTTAGCCTGGAGATCTTCTACGGTTTTCTCCAAAGAGGCAACTTTTGTGTTGCTCTCGTCTTTACTCCTCTTCAGCTGTTCGTTCGACTCCTTAAGCAAGTCAACCTGGGTAGTGGCACCCCGGAGGTTATCGGACAGTTTTTCCTTCTCGGACTTAAGCTCCTTAATGGTTTCTGCCTGACTCCGGACTTGCCTTTCCAAGGTGAGCACAGGTTGCACGTTGCTAAGGAGAGAGTGAGCTATGATATCCCTTTCGCTAGAGACCAAGAAAGTTTTGCCATTGAAATTCACCGTGTTAGAATTACTTGGAGGAACATATGGCCCTGCAAACTCATCCCTAGACAAACCAAGGAAGTAGTCACCTAGAGGACCCAGGCCGGTGACATCCACTTCATCCATGTTGATCTCTCCCCGTTCAATGTCATCAGTGTGAAGCTCCCCTGGAATCCCTTCGTTAAGGTTTTCTGGGATCTCTTCGGCTAATGTAGGATCAACTGGAAAAGTGGGCTCCGGGTCCCGAAGAGCAAATTCTTCTTCTCGAGAAGTTTTCTTCTTTTTTACTTCTCTCTCAGCACCCTCGCTTACTTGCTTACGGGTTCGTTTGGAGACCCTCGAAGGTTTTGAGGGAGTCTCTCCGTGCTTCTTACTTTCCACTTCTACCACCTGTAGAAGGCTTGCATCAACTTGAACTGGAATTGGCACCTCTGTGTCAGTCAGGGCCTTTTTCTCTGAATCTCCTGTTGTTTTCCTCCCTTTCTTCTTCTGGCCCTTCATCTTACTTGGGGCTTTGGCCCGAAGAGGGAGGAAAAGAGTTCCATCTAGCTCGTGAGATCTTCTTAGCACTATGTCATCATCAGGAGGGGTGGAGAACTCCTCCCATGTTAAATCCCTCCGACCTGTGGTGTTCCACAGGTGAGATCTGGCTAAGTTTCCCGGAGTGAAAGCCTTGTGAAACCGGTTCTCCCAGTTCTCTGCGGCCCATGTGTTTATCTTGCCACAGGTAACCTGTCCGGCTTTCGCATAGTCTCCGAACTCTTTTGGCAGTTCTGGCAAAACAAAAGAATAATTAAGTTAGTGAAAGCTTAAAGAAGGGAAGATTCAAATAGAAACTTAAAGAAAGAACTTACGATCACTTCTCCATCTACTTCGAAGAAGGCTAGGATTCTCCCCAATCTTAATCTTCTTCCCATTCTCCCATGAGCCACTTATAAACAAGAACTGGCTCCTCCATTTATTCTCCGATTCCAGGAGATCGTCAACGGCTTTCAGATTGTTCCCCATATTAAAGTGATAAAAGGGGAACTGGTGATGTTTGCATAGACTGGCAACAGCAGCGAACTCTTCCATTGGAAGAGGAATTCCGGACAGCCTGGATGCCATAATGCATGACATCAGGGTGTACCATCCGTTGGGGCTCAGCTGCGATGGACATAGCTTCATTAAGTGGAAATATCGCACTATCTCCGGATCCAATGGGAACCTGAGTCCCCAATTGAACAGCTCTGTAAAAAATACAATCTCATTCCTCTTACAATCCATCGGGGTCTCTGGATCGATGGGAATTCGGATCTTTACGTTTTCAGGGATCCCCCACTTAGTGCGAAGCCGTCCCAAGTCTCTAGTGTGAATAAATGCATACTTGGTTTTTAACAAAGATAAGAGATACTTAAACTCTACCTTGTGAAAGCAGGGCCCAACTTTCCCTTCAAGGCACTCCGGCAGATCCGGACGGCTCAAGAACAAGTCCTCTTTGCCTTTCTTGGTAATGACTATGGCAGTATCAGCTTGTCCGGACGACTCGGACTCAAACCTAGCCTCCTCAATGGAGTCTTCCATCCTCTCCTCCATTACTGTTGGGGGAGCTTCTGCAGAAACAGCCCGGGGAGGGATGAAGCTTGGTACAGCTGATCCTCCGGACTGGCGACTCGTTGTATGTTTTTGAATTTTCTCCTCAGCTTGAGTCTCTGAAGTCGAGTTTTCCTTTGGAGGTAGTGGACTGCTGGCCTCCGGACCGACCGGCCTCTCCCGGAGGGTCCTAATAGTTGTTCCGGACCCTGACTCACTGGTGTTTTTCGAGGAGAGTCCCTTAACCAGTCGACTTGGTCTTTTCATGATCAGTTTCTCTGGGGAATGATCAGAGTCGGACCCCATAGCTATAAAGGTAGTTTTCTTCCTAACACTTGTAACAACAACCTCCGGTTCGACGGTGGGAATTGACTCTTGGACTGATGAGCCAGAAACTATTGGGGAGAGTGTTGATTGGAAGAGTTTTCTAGGTTTTGTACCTTTCGAAGAAGACGAACCTCTATCAGATTCTTCGATTGAGGTGGCTGGTCTCTCAACTGGCGATACTGGAAGCCCTGCTGCAATCCTTTTCTCTTTTTCAACCCTTTGAGCTCTCTCTAGTTCTGAAAGATTGAGCCAGCCACCCTTGATTAAAGCTGTTCTTGTTGTGAACATAAAACGATTAAGGAAATCTTAAGGTTTTAGAGAGATGAAGTTTTTGGGTATAATGGCAAAGTGAAAATGAGACTGTGAAAGATGAATAGTATTTATAGTAAATGTAAAAAAGGGGTTTGATTCCTAGGAGAATCCGAAAAGTTGGGCAATGATTAAAAGACGGCGCTGACGTCATCAAAACCATTTAAAGAAGTTATCTATTTAATAAAGTGGTGTAATTTTCGAGGTAGAAAAACGGCTGGGGTGACCAACCAGAGGGTGACACGTGTCCCACTACTTCTGACAAAAAACCATTTGGAATTCGTAACAGTTGGGCTGTCCGGGCCTGTCTCAACTCTCTTCGAATTGGAAAACCACTTCTCAAATCGGACTGTTTTTCAGTTCTTTAACAAGGACACTTGTTCAAATACCTAAAAAGGGGGCTCCTGATGAGTCCGAATTCGAAGAGCTCCCCGGAAGGGTAGTCCAAAGTAAATCACCCCGTAAAACCGGACAGACCCCCATGACTTCAGTTCGAACAGCACTGATTGAACCGGACAGGAGACTTTGAACACTGCGAACATAAGGCAGTTCGAATTATGACTAAAGTATTAAAATACCTAAACACTATCTGACTAAGCTGTCTGTTCACTTACTTAAAACTTGTGGGTCTTTAAACATGACCCGAAAGCCCATAAGGGCCCAAATCATACACTATAAATACCCAACCACCAGCATTAACTATGGGTAAGAAAAATTAACTGCTGCCAGGCTGCTCAATTCTCTCACCACCCTTAAAACACCTTGAAACACCATTAAACACCACCACACCACCGTGAAACACCCTTACGCCGCCTTAAAACTCCACTTAAAATTACCAGCCTACCCTCAGGCTACTTTTATCCTCACCAAAATTCATGACATTTTTTTTACTTAACTAATATTTTTGTTTGTTCTTTTCTTTTTAGGAGGAACATATTAGCTTTGTCATTATTCAATATATTTGGTTATAGTTTTACATTTTTTAAATGAAAAATTACAACTCTTTTATGACAATTTAATTGGCTCAGGTTATTCATTATAATGACAATTTGTATAAGTTAAATAACATCACTGATTATCCAATTAAAATGAATGTAACACGTATAATAGCTTCTAAATTTTTTATATATGTATAGCACAGCCGTTTAGGTCACACTCTAGAACTAGAATAGACAATCTTGTTGTTGAAGGTTTAGGTCTCATTGACTAAACCAATTTGGATAAATGTGCAGGGTGTATAAAAGTGAAACGGACCAAGTAGAGAATATTTGAAACATCTCGTGTTAAGACTTCTTATAATTAATTTATACAGACATTTGCGGTCCATTCCTTACATCGATGTGCAATTGGAAAAAAGATATTTCATATCTTTTATAGATTAATTTTCATGTATGACTGTTTATATTTTCTTAATGAGACATTAGAAGCCATTGACATGTTCAAATCATGTAAGGCCGAGTTTGAATTAAAAACTGGCAGATGGATTAGAGCTTTCAGATCTTGATGTGGCGGCGAATACTATGGAAGGTTGATGGATCCAAAGAATAACATCATGGGTAATTCATTCTCTACCTTTAAGAGTGTTGGATTTTACCTCAATACACAATGTCAAACTCGCCCATTATGAGTGGTGTATCTGATCGATAAAATCGTATATAACTGGATATGGTTATGAGCATGATTGCTCATACATCACTTCCATATTCACTATAAATGGAACCTCTTAAGTGTGTAACATACATCTTTAATAGGCTACATACTCCAGAAACAACCACAACATCACTTAAATTATTTATAGGGTGCAAGACTAACATTATTCACTTTCATGTGTAAGGATGTCTAGAAGAAGTGAAGCCTTCTAGGCATAGTGAATAAAAAGTATACTATAAAAAAAATTAGTTGTAATTTCATAGGGTACCTAGATTATTCTAGGGGTTACAAGTTTTACTCTGCCATCAAACATTTGATCTATAAGAATATAGCTATAATATTTTTTGAGGATGCAAAGTTTGGAGGGAATGACTCGGAGAATAACATTTTTTTAGCAAAAACTAAAACCAATTCATTCGCCATATGGCATTAATGATCTGAAAATTAATTATCAATCATCAACGTTATGTTAGAGAGTTTATTTCCTCGTATTAATGTTGTACTTTCATTTTAAGTAGAAAATGTTGATGTTGTTCTCGATGAACAAATTCAGCAGTATCGAGAAATTGAACAACACAATGAACAAATACTTTAGTAAATCCACTTGATAGAGGAAGATCGGTTTATCTTAAGATTATGTAACATTCCTTAATGAACATAAAGGAACTTCAAATATTCTCGAAGATAACTAGTTACCTTTTAGGAAGCTATGAATAGTTCAACCTCTATACACTGGATTAAAATAATGAATAAAGAGTACTAATCAATGCAAGATAATTCAATTTAGGATTTTGTTACCTTGCCTGAGGGGAAAATAACTTGATTCCAAATGGTTGTTTAAAACTAAACATAATGCTTCAGGATAAGTGGAAAGATATAAAGCTCATCTTGTAGTAAAAAAGGTACAATCAAACTGAATGGGTTCATTATTCTGAGACTTTTTCTCTATTATCATTAAAAAGTCATTTAGGAAAATATGGATCTTGTTGCTTATTTTGACCTTGAGATTCATCAAATGAATGTTAAGATATTACCCCTCAATGGAAACATTGATGAAATAATTTACATAAAGAAACATGAAAACTTTATGTCAGAACACCCAAAGGCAATGGTGTGTAAACTAAAAAAGTCCATCTTTAGATTCAAACATGTATCTCGTCGGTGGTACCACAATTTCCTAGACATTGTTAGCTTATTCATTTTTTAGGTTCACTATGTCAAATGTTATGTATATAACAAGTTTGGTGGGAGTAAAATGATATAATTATTGTTGTATATCAATGAGATACTCATATCCATTCACGACCTAGGTCTATTACATGTTAACTAGGATTTCATATCAAATAAATTTGATATAAAAGACATTAGTGAAACCTTATATGTGTTATGGATTATCATAGTAAGGAACCACTCTAGAGGCATCATGATTCTCTCACAAGAGACATAGACTGAAATCATGTTACGTCGTTATGGCATGGACAACAACAAACCCATGAATACCTTTATAGCAAAAGGTTCCAAATTCTCACTCCATTAATATTATTAGATATTTTTAGAAATTCAGTTCATGTAGACAATACCATATGCCTTTGTAGTCTCATGTATGCTCAGGTATGTACCAGAGCAAACATATCATTCATTTTTGGAATGTTAAGAGGTACTTGAACAATCTAATAGTTCTCCATTAATGTTATGAAGAGGGTACTCTAGTACTTGAAGAATGTCAAACTATTTGGATTGATATACATCTGATCAGATAACCTTGATATCGTAGGTTATTTTGATGCAAAGTTTGCATGGTGTGTGGATATCAGAAATCCTACCATCAAATATGTATTCATTATGACTTGAGGCGTGATATCATGTAATAGTGCAAATCAAACTCTTATTACAGACTTTACTATGATAGTTGCGTATTTCTCATGTTTCACAACATCCACACGTGAACTTTGGTTGAGGAATTTTGTGTCGATATTATGTTCAATGGATGAATTTAGAAATCTATCCAACTCTATTGTGACAATAAATTTGTTTTTATGTTCTCGAACGAAAAAATAAATCTCAAATAAGTATAGACATATAAATATTGAGTTTTTTAGGAACAAATCCAAAAGGGTCAAATAATGGTAGAGTATATTAACATAAATCTCATTATTGTATATCTTTTCACCAAGGCGTTACCCCATCAAGTTATTTCATATTAATAATACGATGATTTAGTTTCAGGTTTTCTCTCATTCCTTAAATTAAACGATCTCAATTCAGAAATGTATGGTCAATTGGAAGTTGACACGTGAAAAATTAGTGTTCATTAAGATGGTAGTTAGCAACGCATCTATTGTAGAAACATTATGCAAATGTCGGACGTGATAGAATTTTTTTTTTGTTCATTAATATTTTACATCAATCTTTCTCTTTTATGCGTATGAATAATTAGTGTGTTGGGATGAAAATCCTAACATATAATTTGTGATGCAAAATTAATAATTAAATTTTAAAAACTATCCATTCATCCAATCCAATGGATTACAAATTTTAAAATAAAATTATAAAAAACCGGTTTTAAACAAACTAAATTATAAAATAAATCGAAGAAAATATTCAAAATATGTTGTTATTTATTTACTAGTTTAAACTTTTTTTTTTTAGTTTTTAGATTTTTAGATTATTATTATTTTCATACTTGGAGTCACTTTGTTAAGGTGATACCTGAGTTGTGCCAAATCACCCTACCACCCATATTCGTATCTATAACTTTTCTTATTATTTTATTAGAGATTTGTTGTGTTGGCCACGTGAGAAATCGATTGAGTTCTAGTGTGCAAACAAAAAGTATGAAACACGATTAGTTTCTTTAATCGGAAGAAACGTATCCATTTTATTATTTTATTGGTTCCTTCTCTTATTCCAAATTTACTTTTGGAAAAAGAATAAACACATTACAAGATCTCCACAAATATTAAGATTTCTCAAATTTCAGTCCAATTTGTAGTCTCGCATAGAAAAAGTCTCATTAAACCACCTCTTGTTTAGCACATGACAAATAAATTTCTTCGGTAGTATTTTATGTAATTCGTAATAATAGTGGTATTGTTTTCCGATGGTACTCGTGTATTGAGAAGTTTCGAACTATGCTCCATTGTTTTGTAATTTATTTATTATATATTTAATATTTTAAAAACTAGAAGGAAAAAAAATTATTCAGATTTAGATAAATCTCGTTCAAAATAATATATTAAAGAGAATGTATAATATTAAATGGAAGATGATTATAGGGGTATATTATTATAACTATTATTTAATTATTACTTTTATATAAATAAGTATTGGAACGCTACCCATAAATGGAATTGCAAGATAACTCTAATTTTGTATTATTGTTATTATTTTCTTTCTAAATACAATTTTTATATATATAAAATGTGATCACAGATTAATAAAAAAAATTATAAATGATAATAACTACTAAAATTTAAATACAAATAAATAAAAATATGCACGAATTTATCCCATAGTTAAATATCCACGGAGTAAATAGTGTAGTTTTCATATGTATATAGTTTAGTTTTCATATATATACCTATGTATATAGTTTAGTTTTCATATGTATATAAAAATATTTGATGTATTTTTTAAAGTAAGTAAACTAAAATTAAAAACAATGTTAGCTACTTGGCTATAAGAGCATAGCTAGAATCAAACTAAGAGAATTAAGGAGAAAACTAAAGATGTTTTTTATTTATTAGAGGTAAATTTAAATCGAGAAAACAAGTCTTTGCGGTTTTTTATTGGAGTCCATTTATTCTTTGATAAGTTGGAATCCATATTTCAGTTTCATTCAAGTTATATAGCTATTTGCTGTGAGAAGCTTCTTTTTAGCGGTGAAGAACTCACAAGTAACATTGTACTCTATTTTAATTTTGATTTATCTAGATTTGATATTTTAGCTCTTTTTTCTTAGGCTTCAATGGTATTGTTTGTTTTTTTCTTAGACTTCAATGGTATTGTTTTTTTTTCTCATGCTTCCTTTTTTGTTAAATTTGTAGAATAGAAAAGAAAATTGAACAGTATTTGAAAGTTAGAAAATTCAGTTTGACTATTAGTTTCGAGGTAAGTAGTAAAAGGAATTAGATTTCTTCTAGTCTGAGTTACCCACTACCAAGACTTTTGAGTAGCGTGATTGCTCTCAATTGTGTTGAGACTTGGTTTTGAGTATATTCAAAGTTCTCTTTGATTTTAAAACTCTAATTTGCCAACCAATATGTAAATATGATTGATGTTCATGTTCGAAGATATTAGAATGTTTGAGTGTGTCTCTATATCCAACATTTTGATTTTCTTTTGATTGCAGATAATGAGTTCATTGAGCATAGCATGAGTTTCAGCTACCATTGCATATTGCTTTCCATATGTTCATTGAGCAGTAAAATTCATTTGAGAGATAAACACTTCATGCGTCTTCGTAGGTGATGTATACATCCCATAACAATATTTTATTTTGTGCTTTGACTCCAGAGAGACCTCTTAAGAATATTGGACTTGTCCAGGTTAGTAAGAATTGTAGGGAATATTGGGTTAGTATATTCCGCTTTTGTATATAAGTAAGAATACTCTGATCTCCACAATAGTGTGATATTGTCCGTTTTGGGCCAACTGGCCCGCACGGCTTTGCTTTTGGTCCACTTCCAAAAGGCCTCACACTAATGGAGTTGTATTCTTAACTTATATACTGATCTTTCTTCCCATGTTCAACCGATGTGGGATGTGGGACTTTTGGTCGCACCTAACAATCCTCCTCTCGAACAAAGTACCACTCTAGCCTCCTCTCAATTGACTTCCATCTGCCTACTCTAGTCAGGTGGAGAGAAACCTGAACTCTAGAGCTTTAAGGCGGATCTATCTGCCCACATTGTGCCGCTCCTTGATCAAGCCACCTGCTTGATGAGCCATCTGGCGCTCCATCTATCCAGCAAATTATTCACCTTGAGTATGGCTTCTGGCTTCTGGTAAGATGTTCGGCATATGAGAATTTCACCCACATCACAACCCACCACATCGCGTTCCGTTTGGGCCTGGTGCTCTGATACCATTTGTAGGGAATATTGGGTCAACCCACTGGGCCTGGTGCTCTGATACCATTTGTAGGGAATATTGGGTCAACCCACCACATCGCGTTCCGTCTGGGCCTGGTGCTCTGATACCATTTGTAGGGAATATTGGGTCAGTATATTCCGCTTTTGTATATAAGTAAGAATACTCCGATCTCCACAATAGTGTGATATTGTCTGCTTTGGGCCCACTGGCCCGCACGGCTTTGCTTTTGGTCCACTTCCAAAAGGCCTCACACTAATGGAGTTGTATTCTTAACTTATATACTGATCTTTCTTCCCATGTTTAACTGATGTGGGATGTGGGACTTTTGGTCGCACCTAACAATCCTCCTCTCGAACAAAGTACCACTCTAGCCTCCTCTCAATTGACTTCCATCCGCCTACTCTAGTCAGGTGGAGAGAAACCTGAACTCTAGAGCTTTAAGGCGGATCTATCTGCCCACACTGTGCCGCTCCTTCATCAAGCCACCTGCTTGATGAGCTATATGGCGCTCCATCTATCCAGCAGATCATTCACCTTGAGTATGGCTCCCGGCTTCTGGTAAGATGTTCGGCATATGAGAATTTCACCCACATCACAACCCACCACATCGCGTTCTGGGCCTGGTGCTTTGATACCATTTGTAGGGAATATTGGGAATATTGGGTCAGTATATTCCGCTTTTGTATATAAGTATGCATTTGGTCCACTTCCAAAAGGCCTCACACTAATGGAGTTGTATTCTTAACTTATATACTGATCTTTCTTCCCATGTTTAACCGATGTGGGATGTGGGAATTTTGGTCGCACCTAACAAGAATACATCGTATTTGAGTAATCATGGATGTAGTATTATAGATAAGCCTTTATTTTTAGTATTATAAATTTAGTAAAAAAAATATTCGATGTATATATTGATTAGTTTTAATAATTTTTAAGATATGTAAAAAAATTGCAATGGGATTATATTTGAAGATGAAACGAGTCGTGGATTGACAATGAGAACAATGATGATTGTATAATCGTAGTTTTGTAATCATTAAACATAACTGTAAAAATATACAAAAAAACACCACACAATCTTAAATAATTGATATATATATATATATATAGTTGTATATTCTAGCTAAAAGTTTTTTGAAATCTTAGCAGGCTTCAACCAGAGATGAACCAAAATATGTAGTCGTGTATTTACATGTTGAATATACATTTAGCTTGCACGTGCCTTCAACTGTAATATCTAGATTTGATTGTCACTTACCTTCAACTGTAAATCATTATTTTCCACTACCTTACCAATTGAATATTGTCTATTCATGTAAGTTCAAGACATTTAGCTGTCAATTTCAAGTGACTCTAAACATTTAGCTATCATAATCTAAATAATCAAGTGTTATGTATTCATTTGTTACTCAAACAAACAATTGCCTTTTTGTCTATGAGAATGTGTACACTAATTTAACGGTCACTTTATTTTATCTGTAACAGATTTACATGTCACTAGCTTATCAGCTCAATGTTGTGCAATCAACTGTAAGTTCAACACACATCCAACTGTCAAGTATAAACATACACATAGTTTCTGTAGTTATTACCTTAATAATTTAGTTATCAAGTACATCTTAAACACATTCATTGTAAGGTTAAATATTTGATTCTAAAATTAAGACTCTACTGGTTTTTAATGTTATTAAATACATATATTTAAGTAAAAGAAAATAAAATACAAAATAAAATAGAAGAAAAATTATATTTGGAAAAAACATATTCATATTAAGCTTGGAATCTAAAGCTCAAACAATATGGAACATGAACTTCATACCATGACATGTCCTAACATTAAAGCAGACTCTACTATTCAACTTATTTGATGAGATAAAAAAGCTTAAAGCAAGATAAAAAAATTATTTGGGGAAAAAACGAGACATTGAGTTCCTATTACAAACGGAGATGTATGAGTACTATATGGATTGTTTTGTGGATATAAAGCTCGAGATAAAAGCAACAACAACAATATTATAAAATGTACAAACATTATGTTAGTGTAAGGTATCCAAAGCAAAATTATCAAACATGAATAAGAACATACCAATATCACTTTCAAGAAATACGATAATTTCCAATATAGAGGAAGCTATAAACCAAAATACTAAAGAAAAAACGTATAATGTAGCAAGGTTGATGTGTATTGGTGCTTGTATTTCACTATTACTTTTAAGAATGAAGACACAATACCATGGATGTATATGAAATTAGTAGAAAATTTAAAAAAGATAAAGAACTATAATTAGTCCGGAGAAATGCTACATATTTTAAATCACTTCTAAAGCCAACACATTGGATATAATAGGATGTGTGATGCCCTAAACACTAAATACATATAAATCTTTCTTTGCTTAATATAGTAACTTTAAAAATTAATTAACTAACTAAAAGCTTCATATGTTTTTACAATATTAGTTTTATTAATATACCAATGTACAAAAAACTGAAAGATAAATTAGGTTGTTGAGATGTTCTACGTGGAAACATTTCACTTAGATAAAATAATGTCTTATAAAAAATATAAATATTTACCAAAAATTAGATAATTTCAAATATATTGTTAGATGTTATTAAAAACTTATGTTATAATAATATAGTTGTTATAACCAATAAATTATATCATTCAGGGAGTATAGTCATAAATGAGTTTGAGCAAAAACCATTAAACATTAGAGAGAGGACGAGAGAATAAGAAGATGCAAAACAAAATTGACTATAGAAGAAGATAAGGAGGAAAAATAAGAATTTATGATCAAGAATAGAAATAAATTAAATATATAAAACATAAAAAAAGGAAAAAAGTTTAGAATAGTGATTTGTCCCTCGACTATCACAATTCAATATATACTAGTTCTTTGACTTCAGAATGTCCATTAGAAGTTCTCGGACTTGTAAATTCCACTGAATTTAGTCATTTACTTATAAATTTGAATCGTGTTAGCCCTTGAATTTATAGATTTAAATACAAGTACTTCTTAATTTCCCATACACCATAGATTAACTTTATTCGAATCTACAAGTTCAAAGATTCCCACCATACATTTTGAAATCAAAAGACTATATATATAATTTTGATAGTCGGTGGACGAATCATTATTGAAAGGAGAAAGAAGACAACAACAACACAAACTTGGTGTAATTATTTTATAGAAAAAGTAAGTTTATTAAATACACAATATATATATATATATATATATATATATATATATATATATATATATTAAAAAAATATTATTGTAAAGAAAGGAAAATATTAAATTCGAAATAGATTAAGAAAACAACGACAACATTTGAAACAATATATATATATATATATAATTTGATTATAAAATAATTTGATTATAAAAATAATTGAATATGAGGATAATATAAATGAACAACAATAATGCAAAAAATCTAAAGGACCAACACCAACCGGTGAAAAAAAACAAATTCATATACGGCCGACATCAATGATACTCTGAATAACATCAACAAAAAATATGGTGTTAATACTGATATTGATACAAACAAAACGAAAAATCAAAATAAAGAGATAATTATTTATATAATAACTATATTTCTATATAAAGTAAAACTTAGGTGATATTTAGTTGTTAAATCATAAATATCTATTTTATAATATGTTATGACATCAAGTGTCAAAACATTTAGCTGTTACCTAAAAATATTTAGTTATTAAGTATGTTTAGATTTAAAAAAATACTAAAATTTTATCTCATCAACATATTATCTTATATGAATTACCAATGTCAAATGATACCAATTTTGAAAGATTAAATTTTGAAAATTTAGACATTATTAAAACTATTGACGTCAATTAGATAAATAATTTAATAATGATATTAAAAACAAGAAAAAGACAAATAAAAATAGGGAGGTAACCATTTATACAATCCATTTTTATGTATATA
The DNA here is from genome assembly GCA_036936605.1 of Limnanthes douglasii subsp. nivea. Lineage (NCBI taxonomy): Eukaryota > Viridiplantae > Streptophyta > Magnoliopsida > Brassicales > Limnanthaceae > Limnanthes > Limnanthes douglasii. Next base: position 205,463,214 of record JAUPFV010000005.1, on the reverse strand, counting down.
TAAATTAAATGATATTAGTTGTTTGTTAGGGGTAGGCTAAAATCAACTTGTCAATATATATAATAACGTAGGACTATATATGTATAGTTGGATATGTCAAATACATATACAGACAAAAACTATTGAAACTCTCTAGGTAGCTTTTAAGACGTAACTTAGTGGTAGATACGTTTAATGGATCATAAATGCTCAGACAACATGACAAAACTGGTGATCATTATGCCAAAACAAAATATGATGAGCCTACGTAGGCTAGTCTGAAGTAGAATGGTCTAAAGTGACCTGATCCAAATCAGTCTGATTAAAAGTGATTTGGACTATATCACCATAGTTAGACCAAAATTGAGTAGTTTATTTTCTAGGTCTCCTATATAATTGGGTTTCTTATTGTGGTCTTCCTATATTAACTATATTTTTTATATTAATTAGGTATTCAATATTAATTAGGATTAGCTGTTTATGAGGTCTCCAATATTAATATATTATGAGTTATATTAGTCATTAATTAATGAGCTTTAATATGGAATTTCTCATGAAAAAATATGATTTTTATCTAAACTTATAAATTGAAGAAGATTTTGTTATAGAATGTGTGATGTGATGAGATGACGCGTCATTCAGAATCTATGTAAGGTGAGAGATAAACAGCGAATATAGGGTTATATGAAACCCATCATCTTTTGCTACAAATAATGGTTAAATCTTTTGTGTTAGGAGTCTCTATGTAACCTACTTATTTATAAATAGAGTGTATGTTAATCGCTGATGTAGAAGTTTTTCAAAATCTGGACCACGTTAAATTTATCTTATGTACTTGGTTTTATTATACGTTCTTTTATTTGTTTCTCTTATTGAATATGGTAAATTATTTTTCTCTGAACATTCGTTAATCATATATTGGTTTTTGCCTCGGTAGAAAAATAGTTTTCCTAACAAGTGGTGTGGTGAGCGTTGATCAATTCTGGAAGAAGTAGATCAATCGGCGATCTAGAGCTTGGAGAAGTAAATCTTGAATGGAAATTATAAAGCCACAAAAGATGAGTTTCATGAAGCTTAGCCTAGAAAAAATAGATGGATCTCATGATTTTAATCTCTATATAATTAAGATTAAGGCTTACCTAGTACATAATGGATTGGTTGATGTTATCGTCGATAAATTTACACAAGTTGGTATTATGGTATTGTCTAAAGCTTATAGTGCCCTCATGTTAAGCTTAGGATATGAAATGCTATGAAATGTATCTGAGGAGCCTACAATGATAGGGATATAGTATCGATTGGAGGCGAGTTACATGAAGAACTCATTGGCGAACATATTATATACAACGAAATAGATTTACACATTGTATATGGATAGTATCACATATATCTAAAAGCGCCTAGATGATTACAACTAGATCATACTCGACTTGAATGCAGTTTATATGAAAGTGAAGGTGGACAACCAATCCATCATACTTGTACATTCTCTGTTGAAGCAGTATGAACGCTTAATGGATAATATGTTATATGAGAAATACTCTAATACAATGGTCGAAGTTATGATCGTCTTGAACTCAAAATATCTTCAAAATAATAATGTTCTAAATAGAGAATCCAAATAACACGGTGAGGGGTACATCAAGGAAGAGATATTAAAAAATAGAGGAGAGTAAACTCTTAGTCAAAGTCTAAAAGGGATGGTATGGGTTTAAAAGTGATTTATTGGGTACGCAAGAAGAAAGGACACACGAGACAAAACTACCTGAATAAGAGAAAAGGCAATAACTATCTAAAAAATCAAAGTCGGAGATGCTGCAATTATTTATGATCATAGTGAGTACGTTCACGGGTTAATGACTTCTTAGTCTTACACGTATAATGATAAATAGGTGTTTAGATTTGGATGTGTTATTCCACATAACTTCCAATAAGAATTGGTTTAAATAATTGTGAATGTTTGATGATGTAAGGCTTATCCTCGGGAATAATGTATCTTGCAATGTCAAAAATATTGGAACAGTACGACTCAATTCGTCTACTTGACTTGAGAGAGTAATTAACAACCCAAGTTATGTATCCAAAGTTAAACGTAACTTTCTTTATATTGGGATGCTAGATGAGGAAGGGTTTACCTATAGGAGTGGAGATGGTGGACTTAGGGTCATGTAAGGCTTGCTTTATATAATGAAAGTGAATAGAATGATCTATAGTAGTATGGGTGTGTCTAGTGTGGCAAAAGATTTTACCAGGTTTTGGCATCATCATATGAGGATTTTAAGTAAGAAAAGACTCAGTAGACTAAGTAAACAATGGTTGTTATATGGTATTATAGTTTATAAGTTGGCTTTTGTAAAATTTGTGTATGGAATAAGAGAAAAATGATGAAGTTTTTGTCCACCAACCAGACATCTAATTAAAAGTACTTTATTATATTCATTCAAAACTATAAAGTTCGGTACAAAAACCTACCATATGTGATGCAAGATACTTTATGTTGTTGATTCATAACTAGTCCAGGAAGTATGGGTTCTACTTCTGAAGACCAAAGATGAAGCGTGTGCGACCTTTGTGAACTATAAGACTTTGATGAGAATCAAACTGAGAAAAAGTTGAAGAATATTCAGACTTATAATGGTTTGGAATATGTGAACACTAAGCTAACTAGATATTTTACAAAGGTTGGCATTGCTAGACACCGGATCGTAAGTGGGAATCCCCAAAAAAACGGGCTTCTCGAGAGAATGAATCAAAACCTTCTAGAATGGGTTAGATGTATGCTTCATATATAAGAGAAACATAAGCTTTCCTTTATCAGATGGCAATGGATAGAGCATGGAGACCAAGCAAACAACCGTATACGTAAGGTTATGTTGATGTAATTGGTTATGCTTTATATATTGAAATACATCTAGATATTCTTTAATTTAAAACATATCACGATGTTATCAAAACTCGTGATAAATAATATTGGCTAACGATCATGAAAGAAGAATTGAGATGTCTTAAGAATATGAACACCTGGATTCTCGTGAAGCGATCAAATGGTCAAAAGTTGGTTTGAGATAAATGGAAATCTAATCAGAATACATGTATTCTTGATATAGAGTTACCCAAATACAAGGCTACGCTCATGGTTAAGGGTTATACGCAAAAAGAATTTATCGATTTCAATGAAATGGTATTAGCGGTTGTGAAACAAATCCTCATTAGGGCTTTGCTGTCAATTGTTTCTATATTTGATCTTAAGCTAGATAAAATGGATGTTAAAACTACCTTCTTGTAAATTCAATCAGAAGAGATAATTGTAGGAGGATCATGTATGTTTATTGAAGATACCCCTCTATGGGTTGAAACATTCGTCGAGGAAGTGAAATAGAAGATTTTATTCTTTTATGAGATCTATTAAATATATTTGTAGGTGTTACAAAAATTGTGTCTGTTTAAATACGGAAACGTGCATGAAGAGACAAGTTATATTGTTGTTGTATGTGGATGATATACTAATAGCTGGAAGAGATAATATGAAGACTGAAGCGTTAAATGAGCGTTTGAGATGAATGATATGGGAGAGGCTAAGATGATACTTGGTATTTAGATTAAGAGGAACATGCGAAATGGGTATTTATTCTAATCCTAACAAGAATATATACAGAAAGTCTTTAAAAAGTTTGTTATATCTGAAGTAAAAGCGGTTAGAACTCTCATAGGTTCCCAGTTCAAAATCAGTGTTACTCACGTACCAAATGAAGCAGCAAATAAGAATTATATGTTGAAGTTACCTTATATCAATATTATTGGCAGTATTATGTATGTTATCATTTGTACCAGACATGATCTTATCAACGTCATAAGTGTTTTAAACAGATTCATGTAAATTCTGGGAATCCGCGCTGCATGCATTCTAGTTGCTCATGAAATACTTGAAGGGCTCGGTTCTTGTAGGATTTTGTTATAATCATAATGACATTGGTGATAGAATATTGAGATGGTATATTGACTTTGATTATGCAGGTTTCCTCAACACAAAGAACTTTGTTTCAGGTTTTTAATTTGCTGTGCTTCAAGGATTTATTAGCCGAAAGTATTATATATATATATATATATACATAAGTTCATTGTGTTGTAGACTATGGAAGTTGAGTATATATTTTTTACGAAATTTATGAAGGAAGCTATTTGGCTTAATGGAATGTTGAGTGAACTTACTGGTGTTGAGAAATGTGTGGTTTTGTTCAATATTAACACTAGTTATCTTCATTTAATAAATAATTCGAAGGTCTATGAGCAAACTAAATATGTAGACATTAAGCTGCACTTCATCCGAAACATGGTAGAAAAGAATCAAGTGAAGGCGGCAAAGATTGCTAGCAAGGAAAATCCTTTGGATGCTCTGACCAAGGTATTACCGATTTCAAGTCTCACGAAGTGTTTGAGACTGATACATGTCTATGATGTAAGTGAGTTTGTCTCTAAATAATAGAACACTAGATGCAACATATACTAGAGTTAAAATAAACCTAGGTGGAGAATTGTTAGGTATAAACTAGAAGTAACTCGTCCATATAGGTAATATCGTAGAGCTGTTGAAACGTTATGGGTAAAGCATGAACTCTGACTTAGTAGAAGAGACGTCTTCTAAATCCTAAAGATTGAGACAAGCTGACAAGACTAGTGACCACTGTTTCGAATGTGATATGTGATGAGCCAATGCAGGTTGGTCCAAAGCAAGATGATCTGAACCGAGTTGATCTAAAGCAGTATGATCTGAAGTAATATGATCTGAAGCAATATGATCTGAAGCAAGCTGTACCGTAGCACCACAACCGGATCGAAGCATAATATTCTATTTTCTAGGTCTCTTATATTAAATGGGTCTCCTATTTAGGTCTTCTTATATTAATTAGATTATCTACATTAATTAGGTCTTATATATAAACTAGGATTTTATATATTTATAAGGTTTCCTATTTTAATGTAATAGGATTAGGGTTGTTCTCTAAACCTATAAACCTGAGAAGCTTTTATTGTATGATGTGCAATGTGATGAGATGATAAGTGTTCGTGAGAAGCATATTTCCTAAGTGAGAGAAATAACTTTATGTCTTTTGATAGATAAGTAAGATGAGATATAAACAATGAAAATAGGCTTTTGTGAATCATATCATCTTTGACTACAAAAAATGATTGAGTCCTTTGTGTTTGAGAGTCTTTATATAACCTACTTATTTATAAAAAGAGTGCATGCTATTTGTGGATGTATGATCTCTTCGCAATTCGAACCACGCTAAATTTTTATAATGTGTTTGGAGTTGTTAATGAGACCGAAACAAATAAAGTAACAAATCTGAATACAAAGGTAACTATTTACCTTAATATTTAGTTGTTATGTTTAATTAACTTTTAATTATATTTAAATATAAAATTTAATTCGTTATGTTTTACAAATATTTTAACTCATGTCTTAAAATATTAGGCTACGATGTATAATTAAGTTTAACAAATGTTTAAAATAATGCAAAATTATGTTACGTTACTATATAATTTTATATAAAATATCAATATTAAATCATATGAAAGATCAACTCTAAGTCATACCAATACTAAGTCAGACAAGTTTTGATTATTTGTACATCAATGATAGTTTGGATGAAATGAATGAAACACATGAAATTCTTAGTGAGATTGAAACAAAAAAGCATAAATAAGAACAAAATGATAAGTATTTATATAATAATTACATATTTAACTGTTTTATTTAGTGTTATGTTAATTACATCGAAATAAAATATTTGACAATTCGTGTTTTACGAAAAAAAATTACTTGTTATCTAAATATATTTAGTTGTCGAGTATGATTAAGTTTAACAAATATGTATTTGATTATATAATTATATGAATAGATTACCTTATATAAATGACCAGTGCCAAGTCATAAAAGTTCTTAAGAAGATTGTAATTCCAAAACATTTGACATCAATGGCATTGAGATGCATTGGGTAAAAAGTGAGACTAAAACATATGACGTATAAATCATAATACAAAAGTAACTATTTGATTACATATTTAGATGTTAGAGTGATATTTAAATTTTATGTTAAATAAACTTTCAATTATATATATAAAATATATACTTAATTGTTGGGTTTTACAAAACCTTTAACTGGCATGTTCAAAACATAAAGTTTGTGGAATTTCACTGAATACAAAAACGTTCGACATATAATCAAGTATAAATCAAAAATACCAAGTGAGATCAAAGAACATAATATTTATTTGTTCCATTACAAAACAATATATTTGGTTAATGCATCAAGTAATCATATTTATAAACTAAAATTTATACAAAAACTCACAACATCAATAGCTACCAATAAAAAAGCGATTATAAGCTTAAGAATGAATTGCGTTTAGCTATAAAGCTCTTTCAAAGAAAGAAAAATAATTGGAAATTATACAAGAATCGACAACATCAAATTATACCATAAATGATGAGATTGTGATGTTAAATGAGAATTTGGTATTTGTGTATAAATACTTTACAAACAAAGATGAAGAATTGAAAAAATCCAAAATTTGATATGACCATAACTAGAAACGTCGAAAATAATAGTAAACTTAAAGACGAGTTATTACTTGCTAAAAAAACTTTGTCACGTATAAAAGATAAACTGAACAACTTAAAAATGACAAGATTAAATACTACAAAAGATGAACAAATGAAAAAGGTTAATGAAGACTTTGCAGTGGTTCAACGAGATTTAACAAACGAAAATGATAGGTGAATATTTGGTGAATATTGGAAAAATATATATCCAACATATACTTCATTTCTGCAGCTTCGGTTGATGCTTGAGTCGCACTAAGTTTGAATTGAAGACCAATGTGAGTTCCAAATGTTTTGGCTTAGGACATAGAGAACTTCATTATGAACTTATGTATATATACTTATTAAAATACCCTTTCGGCATGTTCTTCATGATATCAACACCAAGTATCCTCTTAGCCTCACCCATGTCCTTCACCTCAAACTCTAATATGTTTCTTAATTAAATTAATTAATTAACTAGTAAACATTAATAAAATTGAAAGTTTCAAAATAAATAATATTATAAGAATCTTTCATGCTCAAAGAACTCTAATTTCCTTCATATTCGGATGAACTACAAACAAGGCCAAGTACTCGTATAGCAAATTTTCTCAAGTTTGGATTCGATGCACCATAACTTATCCACCAATCGACTAACATAAAAGTAAACTAATATAAGTAATATGAGAGAAAATAATTATTGAACATTTATATCTAAAATTATAGAGTAAACCTGGTGTCATCACAGTCTGGAGTCTAATTGTTGCGGCTGTTTTAAATATGCCTTCACTATTTCTATACAAAACATTCTCATCTGCAATTTTATGTTGCATATCCACGTCCGGGATCATCTTTGATAAATATTGAGCAAAACCACTTGTAATTTCAAAATCATCTTCAACACTTTGGTTGCTAAAATATAAGCTAGGATTAAGATAAAATCGTGTAGCATGCAAAGGCTTATGTAATTGATTGTCCCATCTCTTGTCAATAATTGTGAAAATTTCCTTGTACTTTGTGAAATCATTTGAAAAAGCGGTTGCAATAACCTCTTTTCCTCTGTCCGTAGCTTCCTAAATGTAATCCATTTCCGTTTTTACCTCTCTATCTACCATACGTAACACTGCCAATAATGGGCCACCAATTTTGAGAATCTCATTGGTGGTACTCCAAAACCATTCACTAACAAATTAAGGAATTTTTTCCCCACTTCCTCACTGAAAATTTACTTTCAAGTCATTCATATAAATTGAAAAGTCTGGTTAGACACCTTTGTTCCTCATGAAACCTATTTAACGTCAAAAATCCAAAAGCAAAACGGGTCTTGGCAGGTCGCGCCATCTCGTTGTCATTTGTGAATTTTCTCATCAAACTTAAGAATCGTGTTCGACTATAGATGTAGACATTCATCCTAATTTCCCTTTCAATTGTCTTCTTAAATTTTGGAATCTTAAAAATATCTTCGAAAATCAAATCAAGACAATATGCCACACAAGGTGTCCAATAAAGATGTGTATACTTAGCCTCAAGTAGTTTTCCTATAAAAAAATAAACTAAAAATAAAAAAGGTTGATAGTAATTTACAATATTAAATAAATAACATCTAGTAAATGTCTCAAACGTACCTGCAAGGACATTTTCTGAGGCATTATCAGTCACTACTTGAACAACCTTTTCAGCACCAATATGATTAATATATTTTATAATCAATTCAAACATCTTTATTATTGTTTTTTAATATGACGATGCATCAACACTATCCAAGAAAACACTTCCATTATGAGTGTTCATTAAGAAATTAACAAATATTATACCATTTATGTCAATCCACCCATCACACATCAATGTGCAACCATGTTTCATAGCTTCGTCTATATTTTCCTCGAGAAGTTTTTATGTGTGATCATATTCTTTTTTCAGACAAGTTACTCGCATTTCGTGCATAGTAGGAGCCTTCTTACGAGGACCATACTTTCCAATTTCTTCAACCAGTTTTTGTAAACATCTAAACGGCATAATCCCTTAATTCATTCCTGTATTTATCAGCATCTACTTGATCTTGTCCAGTTTTTATTTTTTTCCCCAAAACTTCGCTTCTGAAAAATAAATCTAACAGACCCTTAACACCGAGAGAACTACATGAAAGAACTTTTGGTTCATCTTCTTCAATATCAATTAAAACATCAAATTTATCTAATAACTCTTTTGCCTTAATTTCATCTAATTTTTTTTTATATCAACTCTGTCAATCTTTGTTTAACATGATAAGAACATTTAGAGCAAGCAACAACAGTTTTGAAACCATCAATCAAATGTTGTTTAAGACGAGTTACCTCACCATTGTACACTTTATCAAAAAAAATTACGTCTAACACAATATTTATTTCGTGTACCATAATCTCAACCAATATCTCTAATTTTAGAACTTCCCGATGTTGTATTATTAGAACCAGATGTCATTCGTGCGAAAAAAATAAATAATATTTCGAAGTAGGAAAAAATAAATATAAAGTATGGATGAACTAACCTTGGAATTTCAGTAATAGAGAAGAAATATCATTAAACTTTTTAGAAATTAAAAAAAAACCCATGGAACTAAATAGACTATATATAGAGAAAATAATATGAACATTTTTGGAAATTGCGATATTAATTCAAATATTCACTCATAATATTTATATAAAATATATAAATAGTCTACAAAATTATATATATTAAGGAAATTAGATACTAAATATTAATTTATATATTAAAAAGATAACTATGGTGTAAAAACTACCTTCTAACGAGATTAAATCATAAGTAGAAAATTGATAAATATTATTCATTTAAGTTAATAGTAAAACAATTCTTTGACTATTAGGAAATTAATGTATAAACTTTATGTAGAATTGTGATTTCTAAAAGTATCAATCGTCAAAGTAATTAATTAAAATATATATACTTTCTGCTACTTTCTACAAATAATGAAATGTATTGAAACTCGTATTAAAATATATATATATATATATATATATATATATATATATATAAAGATATTGAAGAGACTCTTTAGTCAAACAAGGGTGCTGATACCAAGAATATGAGAGTTTTAAAATGTTGAGTCAATGACTTTTTTATCCTTCTCACGTAACCTCACCCTCTAGGGTGATCGACGTGTCTCAGCAATATGAGAGTTTACTTCTCAGTAATCAAATATGAGAGTTTACTTCTGAGTAGTATGGTTTTTTTAATATAGCTTATGAATACCAATCATAGTGAAAGAAACATTTATGGTTATTAGTAGTGTATTAGATATCCAAATGTGGGAACCATTTAAGAGTACATATGTACGATTACAAACCATATTACTTTTAGACCACGCTCCATAATTGGCCCAAGTAATTGATTAATAATGGTAATGTGATTACTGTTGCATCTTATTGTTCACATTACGAGAAAAAAAATCTTTAGTCCTTTATTGTTATCAGTCATATACGAGATTGTACCATTTTCCCATTGACAATGAATATAGGGATCTCATTAAATTTGAATATGTATTCTTGAGTAGCATGTTGCGCTGCAAGTGGGAGATAGTTGGAATATATTTATTTAATATATATTTGGACCGGCAATAATTTGGACCGACATGCTAAATAAACATATTCGACTATTGTCTTAAGGATGTGAAATATTGAATTAGCTACATTGAACCTATGGGTGAAAAGGAGTTATGGGCTCAAGTTTGGTTACATTACGTTTACACGGTTTCACTTAAAAGAAGAGAGGAGAATCACTAAACTGAAAAGACAATGCATTTTCTCGCCACCGTTTCTATTGCCATTTGTCCATCTTATATATTTAGTTGTTAGATCGAGTATATAACAACCATATTTAGTTTTCATCTTATCTATTCAGACATTTATTTTTCATCTTATATATATAGTTATTTGTTATGAATTATGTCCTTAGGCTGAGTATTTAGTTGGCACTCACTAAAATATATGTCATTTAAATTTTAAATGGTTAACATTTAGTTGTCATAAAATATTGGTCAAATTATATATCTATTAGCTATCACATTTAGTTGTCACATTAGTTGCCACATTGTATATTTGACATTTAATTGTTATCTTATATATTTAGTTGTTTGTGTATGCATTCAATTATTATACTAAGTATATAGTTGTTAAATGGTAGAAAATAACTTTTAGAAGTTAATTATCAGTTATTTAGTTGTTAGCTTATAATATTTATGTATGTATTTAGTTGTAAGCCTAAGTATTTAGTTTTCATTCAATCTATATGAGTTATTTAGCTATTTAATGAAAAATAGTTAAATGTTATACCAATACACACAAAATCTATTTGAACAATTTATATATTTAGTAGTTTGTGTATTTAAAAGTTAAAGGTACAATATTTAGTTGTTAGAACAATACACATAAATATACATGATATCAACACACATATTTAAGTATTGATTTATATATTTAGTTGTTTGTATATAATTTACCTATTAATCTAAGTATTTAGTTCTTAGTATACTCATGTTATTTACAAGTTAATTAGAAAGATGTATTACTTCATAATAATTTAATTAGTAATGAAAAGATAACTTGAGTGAATGATAAGTTGTAGGAAAGTAACTTGATTAAATGGGTAAGTTTTTGGAAAATAAACATAAGTCATTGTATAATGATTTTTTATTAATATATTAATTAAGAATATAACTTTTTATTTCAGAATTTTTGTTTTATGTTCATTTTTAAAGATAAATAAAAACCATTACACTTTATAACAAAACACACAATAAAATCCATTCAAAGACTAAAAGAGAAAGAGAGGAAGAAAAACCATATGAATAAAATTCAGATTATTTCTCATGTATAGAAAAATAATTCATTCTAATAAGTGTGTTTAGGTAGCACGACAATGACATTTTTATTCCGATTATAAAAATGATGATGATAAGCATGAAGGCGCAGAGATATAAAAAAAATCATGAAGTAGAAAGAGACTATTGATCTGGACTACAATGAAGATTATTTTGAAGAAATGAACAAAAACAATATTCTAAAAGGTTAACGAAAATGAGAAAAAAAACTTTTGACGATGATGCGTCTCATTAACTTAAAACACTAAAATATGTTTTTTTTAGTTTGTTGATGTTATTTTATTATTTTCAAAAAATGAATCAAGTTTGTCAATATACTACAATTATTAATCAATGAAGAAAATTATTTTATTTTAGATTCAATCTGTACTACTATTATCTATTTGCTATAAAATAAATTTTTAGCCTATATAATTGGTTCAATTAAAAAATTAAGTATAATTTTATGAAACTCTAAATGAGCTTAGGTTTTCTTTATGTACTTAGTTACTAGATTAAAATTTAGATGTCATGTTCAAGATCTATAAAATTTTAGGTGTAAGACAATTTTATAGCTAAAACAATGTGTTTAGTTATTGGACCGGAGAATATATTTAGTTGTTAGCCAAAAAAATGACGTATAACAACAATCAAATTTCCCCCAATGTGGTAGCTGAGTTGGTTGAGTAAGGCATGCTTGTGACCAAAGGTCATGAGTTCGACTCTCTCTACATACGCTTTCTCGGTTGAGCCTGTCACCTTGTGTGGTTTACCTTCTGGCGTTGGTTTGCAGGCTATCGCGTCAGACTGAGGGTTTACCCCATGTGCATCCATTGCACTTTGAGTAGCGGCTGCGGGTTCCCTCTTAAAAAAAACAATCAAATTTGTTTTATTAAATACACTTGACAATTAAATTGTTAATGCATCAACCAAATATTTCTACAAATACAGTTATGTTTGACTAGCATATAAAACACAAATACAGTTATGTTTGACTAACACATAAAACAACATATAAGTAACATTTATATGTTTTAAATATTTAGATGTAAGGGTATATATTTATCTATTATTAAATACTAAAATTAGGTTACTTATCAAGTATTTAGTCGTCACTCACTCAATTATTCTTTCTTTGTTAGAGGGTAAACATTGAGTTTCTACACCACTATATATATATAAAAGATAACAACACACATTTAGTTGTTGGTTAAAGTTTTCGATTTTATTAAATACACTTGACAATTAAATTGTTAATGCATCAACCAAATATTTCTACAAATACAGTTATGTTTGACTAACATATAAAACAACATAGAAGTAACATTTATATGTTTTAAATATTTAGATGTAAGGGTATATATTTATTTATTATTAAATACTAAAATTAGGTTACTTATCAAGCATTTAGTCGTCACTCACTCAATTATTCTTTCTTTGTTAGAGGGTAAACATTGAGTTTCTACACCGTTATATATATATATATATATATATATATATATATATAAGATAACAACACACGTTTAGTTGTTGGTTAAAGTTTTCAAACTTAAATTAGAGAATTTAGCTACCAGCCTGTCTATTTAAAGATTTAGTTTTCGGGTTATATATTTAGTTATTTGTGTATGTATCCAATTATTAACTTTAACGTCTAGTTGTCAAGTTTATTCAACTATTTTCCAAAACATTTAGTTGTTATATTAACTACTAAACATTTACATGTCATGTACCTGTTATATGGTAAATATTTGGGTTATCGTCCAAACCAATCAACAATGAACTTAAATTTTAGTTGTTTATTTATCTATTTAGATATTTAGCTATCATGTTATCTATTTATTTGTTCGTTGGCTCAAACATTTAGTTGTTTATTTATTTATTGAGACATTTTATTGTTTTTTTTATCTGTTTAGGTGTTTGTGCATATATTCACCTAGTAAGCTCAATATGTAGATGTCACTTTTAAACATATATGTCATCTAGTTATTATGTGGTAAACATTTAGTTGTTAGATAAATACACACAAATATATATACACACGCGCGAGACCATCACTTACGTTTTGTTGTTAGTCATAATATCTAGTTATTAAACATTTACTTGTCAGCTTATTTATTAAGCTATTATCCCAGTTATTTAGTTATTGTTAATCTATTTAAATATTTAGTTTTATGTTTATACATGTATTCAACTTCTATTATGCTTTATGATTTGTATGTAATTTAGTTATTAGATAATAAACATTTGGCTAATATACCAATATACACAACTATATATATTATAAGCTAGTACACACATTTAGCTGTTAACCAAACTTTTTACATATGAACTTAACATTCAGCTTTCATATTATACATTCAAAAAAATAACTTTTAGGTTGAATAGATAAATATATGGCTAAAATGGTAATGTTATTTCAAAATTTTAGTTTTATATTTATCAATTTAGATATTTAGGTTTGTTTATTTATTTATACTTATAAATATATGTTTATATACATACTTGTTTAGTTATATGTTTACATATTAAAATATTTAATTTTAAATTTATTAATTCACTTGTTCGTTTATATATTCAGATTTTTTGTCAAACAATATTAGGTTTTTTCAAAAAAAAATATTTTTTAAATTAAAATTGCTAGTACAAACATTTAATGTAAGGTTCAACATTTAGTTATTAATCTTAACATTTTGTTAAATCCACTGATTTAGATGATAGTTGCATTTGCATAAAACAAAAAATTAATTATTATCATTCATCTTTAATTGAACATTTTTCAGTAGCATAAAATAAAATCAAATTTTAATAAATTTTAATTAATAAACAAACATTATTTATTACAAAGAAAAGAATCCAAACTGAAAATTAAAATTTTAAACATAATAAAATATAAATAATTTATGTAAATCTATTATCAACAACACCTATTAATAGTACATTTTTAATTATTATGATAAAAAAATTACATTTACCAAATTTAATCATTTTATTAGTCACTTCTCGTTTTGATAAAATTCTTTTTTTAAACTATGAGGTTGGATCTTAACTATTAGAGGAAGTACATAACCAATTGTCGTCAATAAAAAATGACTCATATCAACTGCAATTGATTGAATATGCATTGAAGAACATATCTTATAAGTACTTGCAATGAAAAAACTTACAATAAACTCATAAAGATTAGTCTAGATATGCTACAAAACATAATCTATATGAGAGCAAGGACAAAACTATGTTGTCAAATCCTACAGGAGCACAAATATTATTCAATATCAACTACACATCTTGCTTTCAATAATAACTCAAAAGTATATTTTATGGAACCATAAATAGCCCATATCTTGCAAATTTTGTATAATTTTTTTAATTTCAAGACAAAAATATGAACATAAATTTTTAGTGTGGAGAAAGTTTACAAATATAACATGATTCACGTAACTTTTTATTCATTATTTATCTTTACCATACTTATCTCTCTAAAATATTAGATCTTTCTCTCACTTAGGATGAATTCAGACTCGTCTCTCAAGTCACTCGTCTCATCATACACTCCTGCTTTATGTTTCTTCTTCTATTTACAGACAAAAATATGCATTGAAGAACATTAATATAAGAATACCAAAATTATCAGTAAACACAATAAAATATGAAACTCCGACAATTAGAAGAAGTCTGGTTCAATCAAAAACTTAAGCCTAACAATAATTTGAAGCATCGGTCCAGAAACAGATAGCTTCGGATATGGGCATCGACAGCAAGCATCGGCTCAGCCTCTACACCTTCAGACACGTCTTCGGCCTAGTAGAAAACAACCAACATGTCTTCAGCCAAACTTACATTTAGGTTCCAGTAAACGCCTTTGCACCTAAGTTTTGATCACAACTTCGTCTTGAGAGAATCTCAATAGTTCCCTCCTATACATGTTTCGTCTCATGTAGTCGTTCAGCAATAAATCTATTTACGAGTTACTTCTAACCTATACCTAAAACTTCTCCATCTATACTTATGCTAACTTCAATTTCACCCAATGTTATAAATTTTAAATACCAACTCACGTACATCTCAAACTCACAAAAGTCTCATGCATTTCGTGAGTTTTAAAATCGGTGATACCTGGAGCATCTGAAGAATTCTATTCGCTAGCAATCAAACCCATTTTTGGTTGCTCAGTTTATTCACATTTATGATAAACTAAAGCTTGATACCTACATTTTAGGTTTTCTCATGGAACTTCATATTATTCATTAAATGAAGAGCACTAGTGTTATAAAAAAAATTACATTTTACTCCATATTAGTGAGTTCACTCAACAATCTCTTCAATCAAATAACTTCATTCATGACTTCTACAACATCCATATATTTGGCTTCCATGGATAAAAAAGAAACAAATTTTGGTATACAAGACCTTCAGCTAACCACTTCTTCAAGCAAAATAAACAGATAAACCGAAGAAAATTTTCTTTTAGTAAGGAAACCATCATAATCATAATCCGCATATCCTCTCAGAACTACATCACTCGTATACTTCTTATAGTAAAATAACCTACAACAATTGAACCCTTAAAATATCTTATGAGCCACTTGAGTGCATGCCAATGTTAATTTTTCATATCAGACACGAATCTGCTCAAAAAACTTACGTTGTAGGCAAGATCGGGTCTCGTATAAATCATAGTTTACCATTGCTATCAATAATATTGGAAAAATATATCTCCACCATATACTTCATTTCTGCAGCTTTGGTTGATGCTTGAGTCGCACTAAGTTTGAATTGGGCACCAATGTGAGTTCCAACTGTTTTGGCTTAGGACATAGAGAACTTAATTATGAACTTCGACATGTTCTTCGTGATATTAACACCAAGTATCCTCTTAGCCTCACCCATGTCCTTCACCTCAAACTCTAATATGTTTCTTATATCTTCCAGCTATCAGTATGTTATCTACATACAACAACATTAGAACTTTTCTTTCCATGTGTGTTTTTCCATTCCAATAGACACATTATCATAGTAGCTGCAAACATATTTGATGGATCTCATAAAATAATCAAATATTCTATTCCACTACATTGGCGACTTTTTTAGCCCGTACATATATTTTTACAACCAAAACACATCACATTCATTCCATTCTTCAAGCATTTTCAAATGAAACATGTAAATTTTTTTCTATAATTCACAATGCATGACGAAAGTAGTAATACCCATTTGATCTAAATCAAGATCAAATATAAAAAATAATTAACAACATAACCTTAACGAATGTTTGTTTTATAATCGACGTAAATATCTTATTGAAATCAACACATTCATTTTGCATAAACCCTTACCTTCCAGCCTAACTTTGTATATAGGTAACTCAGAACCAGGAATACATGGCTTCGTCTTGAATATCCATTAACTCCTAAGAATTTAATTACATTTAGGTTAATTCAAAAAAAATCTAGGTGTTCATCTACTTTAGAGATCTTAGTTTTTTCTTCATGATTGTAAGCCACTTCTCTCTATGATTTCTCTTAATAACATCTTAATAGATTTCGGGTTCAAGAAGATATTTGTGCATTTCAATAGATAAATTATAACCAATTACATTAGTATTACCATACCTCTATAGGTGTTTGCTTGGTATTCATATTATATAATTCACCAATTGATAACGGTTAAGATCATGATGCTCTCTCATCTAATCATCTGAAGTTCGTGGAACAACAGACCCTCGGCCATCATCAAACTCATGCATTGGTTGAAATATTTCTATACGAGTCGAAGCTGAATTATGTCCAAAATTATATTTGGCAGAAGCGTTGGCAACTTCACTCGCTAGATCGACACATCATCAATTTCACATATCTTCTCATAATTACTAGGTTAAGTCTCCACTATCTTGTTTAATGGCATGTCCACCTTAATGAAAATCAAGTTCATACTTATCAAAAACTTTTGACTTCCATATTCAAGCCACGACAACCTAATACCCTTTTATTTATTTTGGATAGCCAAGGAATAAACATTTTAATGATCTCGGTTGAAACTTATCTTGCTTCACATGTGTGTAGGCAGCATATTTTAACACTTTCAAATTTTCCAACTTAGTTTTATACCCAATCCATACCTCTTAAGGATAAATAAACTTAATCACCATAGATCGACTCATCTTGATGATATATGCAACCGTTGTCACGACTTATTTCCAGAACTTTTGGACCGTTTAAGCTGTATAAAGCAGACACCTTGATGAGAGAATAAATGACAAAAGAGAATAATGTTGGATCTTGGACCTGATGTGATTAAGGCTCAATATTCTAGAGAGAGAAAGTAGAAAGATAATATTATATTCAATTGTCCCCCCTACCAAGAATAATGGTTCTCCTTTTATAGTGGGGAAGGGTGGACCCATTTATGTTCGTGGTGGTATTATTTTATTTCTCCTTTAGTCCTTCATAAAATACTTTGTTTACAAATTGCCCTATAATAAATAATAAATACTATAATAGGCATATTCATCTCCTTTGATTTACAAATGACTCATTTTCCATTAAGATCGGCGAATTTCTCCCAGTCTTCAAGAGCATCGGGAATGAAGACTTGTAAAAGAATTAGCTCGGAATGCCTCTGTCCCTTAGACCCTGGTATCGATTGATTGGGTCACCTCGGTCGAACATGTTCTTTCAAATGATGATCGACCCTCTATATTTTTTGTTACTGGGACGGTCGTGAATGGTTCCGATGCTACGACAACTCATTTTGGGTCTGCTTCCGACCTTTCTTGGCAGATTCTACATGGGCCTAGATCGGCAATCAGGCTTTGAGAAATAAGTCGGGTAGATGCAGCCCATCTAACACATCTACCTGAGCTAGCTGGTACAGGCCTACTGTGCTAGTCTGACTAAGGGCTACACATGTCATCCGAGTACTCGAAGCGTGCTCGTCTGCACGGTTTTCCAAGAGGCCCTTTCGACTTCCTGCTGCTTTCCGTCGTTTGGACTCCCCCGTACGTGAAACGGTTAAGTGAGGGTGTCTATAAATACCTCATAAACAAGAGTTGCTCTCAGATGAGTTCTAGAGAGAGAAAGTGTTGTCCGAACCATTCTAGAGAGAGAGAGAGAGAGAGCTCGTTTTATGAGAAATAGGAACCCGAAGCCAAAACCAAAAACCAAGAAGAAAGAGCCCGTGTTCGGATTTGAAAATTGGGCTAGTATTGGTGACCGCGCTGATAAGTATCGAGCCGCGAGACTGATTTGGAGTTCTAACTCAAAGCCTTTTACACCCTTGCCGCTTCCTCACAACCTCGTACTGCCCGACTCGGTCCCTCCCGAATCCTTAGTTATACCCGACACATCTGACGCAAGTACCTCCCGACATCATTGTTATTCCTTTAAGCAGCAGTTCGCCATACTCCCCTGCTACTCAACTCAACCACCCGACGCCTTCGTTGGTGAATTCTTATACCGCTCTGACCCATTTTCCTCCCCGACGTCGAGGCAAAGCTAAATTGCTTTCCATGGGCGACTCACAAACCTCAACTTCGCCTGCGAGGGAAAATTCTCTTGAAATGATCCAGCTTACTCCCAACATTCAGGGTACCGGACCGGCGTCAATACCGCACGTACTCATTTAGGCCTCAACCAACGAGATCGGAACCGTCAGGATCCCGGGCCGCAACTCGCCCGAACCGGAAGTAGTTCCAGTTTTGCAGATCCTCCTCCACAACCGTCCGACCCTCCTGCGGCTAGCCCGCCTAGGTCTGATGCAGTCCCGGTAGAAAATACCGAAGAGCCAGAAGCGGATGCTCTGGCTGCTAATGAAGGTATTCCCGTTGTTGGCAACAATGCTGCTCCTCCCGAAGAGCCTCTTCCCGCGTAGATTGAGGCAGTCATAACCACCAATTACCATCGATGGTTGCCCCGGGACAATGTCATTTCCCTTTTCGAGGGCAAGTATCTTTATTTATGTGCTGCAAAGCAGGAAGGACTCCTGATCCGGTGGGGTATCCCGGAGTGCATTAACGTTCGATTTCCCATTCCTGGGGAGACGATGGTGCATGTCCGGTCACGAGAGATCGTAATCTTCACCGAGCTCTTCAACTGGGGTCTCAGGTTTCCTCTGGACCCTGAGATTGCTCTATATTTCCAAACCCTCAACATCTGCCCCTCACAGCTAACGCCCAACACGTGGTATATGTTGATGGTGTGTATAATGGTTTCACGCCTATCGGGTCGGGTCATGCCAATGGCCGAGTACACAGCCATGTCAGGGCTCTCGAAATCCCCCAAGTATTCCTTATTCTATTCTTCTTTGGCCAATATCTGGAAGATTGTAAATGATTTTCTCGAAGGCGATAAAGTTTGGAAGCATCGGTTCGTCTTTCTCAGTGGCTGCTGGGACAACGGCCGCCTATAGAGCGAGGAGAATCCGAGGCGATTTTTGCACACCTGGGTTCCTGATGGTACCTTATTTATTTATTTTTATTTTTATTTGTATCTAATGGGCCGATCCTTTGTGCAGTGTCGGAGGAATTTATCCAGGGGCTGAAGAAAGAACACTTTAAACCTGGCAAAGTAACCTTCCAAATTTTGAAGGACTATACCAGGAAGCACTGGGGTCGGGCGTTCCATCGCGCCTTCAAGGATACGAACCTGATCATGAGCAACCTTTGGCGTTGCTCGTCGGAGCCGCTTATGATTGAGCAACTGCGCCAACCACCAAGCTTGGTGGACTCGGTTGCGAAGACGAACGCGCCCGACGCGCACTTGTTTCTTCTGAAGCGCAACAAGGCTCCTAGCAAGCGCCCTAAGTCGGATGAAGAGGCCGAGCAGGCCGATGCCGAGGCTAAAGGGGGCGCTTCTGAGGGACAACAAGAGGAAACTGCCGCTGCGGATGGCGAAACCCATCGGTCCGATGAGCTGGCCAAGAAGCGGAAAGGAAAGACGGAAGCAGGCGGTGCTCAGAACAAAAGGTCGAAACGTGCGAAGAAGGAGGGTCGAGCTGCCGCTGCATCTGTTTCTGCTGATAACGCAACCGTCCCTAAGCTTTTTGAGCAATTCGGGGGGGTTAAAGGTGCGACTGTGACCGATCCCATAGCAGTGTTACCCGATGATGCGAGCCCCATAAAATCCGTGAAAGATGTTGTGGCGTCATCGAGTGGTACTAAGTTGCCGGTATTGTCCGTGTCGGGGAGTCCGCACACTTTCCCTTTGCGGATAACAGACGGGTTGTCCCTGTCTCTGTACAATATGATCGTGCCCTTGGCGATGAAGGAGTGTCGGGCAGCGGAGCTAAGCCAGAAGCTAGGGGAAACGGATGGGAAGTTTGTCGCACTTGAAGAGGAAGTGAAGAAAGGGAAGGCGGCTCAGAGGCTGTTGGAAGAGAAGCTGGAAACGGCCGAAAAAACCTTTACGCGACTCAGAAAATACCGGGATGACGGCGCTGAGAAATTGGGTCAGGAAATCTCCAACCTGAAGGCTGTTAATGCCCTTTTTGCTGACCAGTGCCAGAAGTGAATGGAGAAGGAAACGGCTGAGGCTAAGGCTGCTTATATGCTTACCTTTCATCATCGATTCCCCGACGTGCCTCTTAGGTCAATGTGGCTGGATGTTCCTGAGGCCGACCTCCCTGATGGCGTGGTTTGTGAGGATGACAAGACGGACGGCACCGAAACCGAGTCTGAGGGAGAGGATGCTTGACCTCCTATGTTTTTGTTTTAAAGTTTTGTAACTGTTGGGTCGGTAGAACCCTTTTTGAACTGTGTTTTGTAACCGTTTCTTTCAAAAATTAATATCCACTATCATGTTGTTATTTTCCTCAATGTCAATTGAAATTTTTCCATAGGGTCGGGAATATAGGACGTAGATTAGTTTAAACGCTAAAAACCCCATTTAAGGTTCTGTCAATCAATTTAAATTGAAGATTCCCCCATAAGGTCGGGAATATAAGATGTAGATCGGTTTTGAATACTAAAAAACCATTCAAGGTTCTATCGATCAATTTAAATTGAAAATTCCCCCTTAGGGTCGGGAATATAAGATGTAGATCAGTTTAAACACTGAAAAACCCATTTAAGGTTCTGTCAATCAATTTAAATTGAAGATTCCCCCATAGGGTCCGGAATATAAGATGTAGATCAGTTTAAACACTGAAAAACCATTTAAGGTTCTGTCGATCAATTTAAATTGAAAATCCCCCCTTAGGGTCGGGAATATAAGATGTAGATCAGTTTAAACACTGAAAAACTATTTAAGGTTCTGTCAATCAATTTAAATTGAAAATTCCCCCTTAGGGTCGGGAATATAAGATGTAGATCAGTTTAAACACTGAAAAACCATTTAAGGTTTTGTCGATCAATTTAAATTGAAAATTCCCCCTTAGGGTCGGGAATATAAGACGTAGATCAATTTAAACACTGAAAAACCATTTAAGATTTTGTCGATTAATTAAGATCGTCACAAGTTGTCCGTCAGCTCGTCAGCTTATGGACTCCTTTTTAATATTTTGGAGATATAAAGGCAAACTTTTTAATTAAAAAGGGTCGGTTTCCATGGATGCCTCATTAAAACCTTCTCACGCCACCGAGTTAGGAAAGAGTACATCCCCGACCAAAGGTTCTTACATAAACGATGGTTGCAAAAAAGTTACAAAAATCAACAAAGTTACTCCAAATATAGTTTCAAATGTTCAATGTTCCATGAGAGTCTCAGCAAACGCCCGCGCGTGTCCTGCAATTGGTATGTTCCACTCTTAATCCGTTCTACTACTGTATATGGTCCCTCCCAGTTCGGGGCGAGCTTGCCGAGGCTCATATCTTTGGTATGCAGGAAAACTCTTCTTAAAACCTTATCCCCGACTTTGAACTCTCGTCGACGTATTTTGGACGCATACTGACTCCTCATCAAGGTCTGATAACGTAAAGAATTTAGTTGAGCTCGGCCCTTTTTTTCTTCTATCAGATCTAGAGCTAATCGTCTAGCGTCGCCGTTTTGAAAGACACTGGCGTTCTTTTCTCAGAGTTACCCTTTTTGAACTTAGGAGAGTCAGAACGGGGTGCCATATTCCGTCGGGAATTTCTTTTCTGCGCGCGCTTGTTTAGCCTTTCCTTACGCCGGTACTCTCTTCCCGACGAATCATCCGAAGTATAATCATCACAAATCCCCCGGTTATCTTTTGGGTACTGCTCTGCTCTTCCATTATGCATGTCCTCCGGGCGAGACTCCCGATAATATCTAACAGGTCGGGCGTCGATACGAGAGACAATAGTCGGGTAGCCTTCGCCGCGGTTGTCCACAACTGGGTCTTTCCTTTTGCCTTCCCGCGCTCTTTTATCATCTAGTGCCCGCTCCTTTTCGGCATTTTAGCTTCGCGATGTCTTCCAGCAGCTGTCTCATGGTCATGATAAGGGTTGACCGCTTGTCCCGACCCTGCGCGTAATATTTCCGAGCCGGAGCTTCCTCGCCTTCAGACAGCAAAACGGCTCGGATCACTTCTCTCTTGACCCTCTCTCCGACTGCTTCGTCATTCATTCTTAAGATCAGATCGCGATTTTCAAAGAAAAAAATTCCTTTTTGGTATCACGTGTTCCCACAGACGGTGCCAATGATGAGAGAATAAATGACAAAAGAGAATAATGTTGGATCTTGGACCTGATGTGACTAAGGCTCAATATTCTAGAGAGAGAAAGTAGAAAGAGAATATTATATTCAATTGTCCCCCCTACCAAGAATAATGGGCCTCTTTTTATAGTAGGGAAGGGTGGACCCATTTATGTCCTTGGTGGTATTGTTTTATTTCTCCTTTAGTCCTTTATAAAATACTTTGTTTACAAATTACCCTCTAATAAATAATAAATACTATAATAGGCATATTCATCTCATTCTATTTACAATTGAATCCTTTTCTATTAAGATCGGCGAATTGCTCCCTTATCACGCCTAACCCGTTCCAACAAGTTTCAGTTCATTCTTATCACTTCTATGCTATTAAATATCTAAATTATGGTTTTTTGTCTAGAAATTTCAAGCTTTGAATTATATCTAGTGAACTCCTAGTTCACATACTCCAAGCCATTAAAAATCTGAAGCTTCTTCAACTTTCTTGGTTTAACTCTCTACCAATGTTTTCTAGTTTACAAAAAAGCAAAATATTCATCATTCGGCTTCAAAACTAAACCCCTACTTTCCTAGAATGATCATCTTTTCAACGATAACCATCTATTAAAGGTTCACGTGTCAGATACTAAATGTATAAATGAACATAATCAAGTAATCAATAGGTTGTTTGGTTATTGTGCTAAAAACTCAGCTTCTTGATCTTACCCAATACAGAACTTTCACAAAACTTTGACTTCTGAACTGCGATACAATCTAACAGTCAATGTCTACTTAGTTCACCAAATCACTTTTCACTTAAATTACCTAGTCGATGATGTCACAACCTGGTAGAATTCTTCCCCGCATTAGATACACCCCCTACCACTATAGAGACCTCAAGAACTAATACATCATTACTCTTAGACTTTTATAACAACATGAAAGACTTACAAGACTCTAATTCTGCCATCTCCACCCATATAGGTAAACGTTTCATCATCTAACATCCCAATAAAAATAAGGCTACATTTGAATTCAGGTACATACCTTACGTTGTTATTCACTCTCTCAAATATTGTAGACTACTTGAGATAAATAATTATGATCCTTTTGACATCACATGATTTGTCATTTCTGAGGATGACCCTTCTACCATCAAATATTTTTAGGTTTTCAAACCAATGCTTATTTGAAGTCATATGGAATGACGTACCAAACCCAACACATATTTAATATTGTACTTGTAAGAATAAGAATTCATTAACTTAAAAGCGTACTCACATTCATCAGACACCATTGCAGCATCTTCGGCTTCAATCTTCTTATAGTTGTTACCCTTTCTCTTCTCTAGAAAGTTCCTACTTATATGTCATTTCTTCTTGCATATCCAGCATATTACTTTGGAACAAAACTCAAATCCTTTTGGACTTAGATCAAGAATTTTCTTTCCTCTTGCTTGAATATCTATTTTTTTTCCTGCCCACACTCAGTTTGCACCATTCCGAGTCACCATTAAAAATACTTTTCTTTTGAAAATATTTTGACATCAAGAACTCATAAGTACGGGAATCATAAGAGAGTATTTTATGTAGATCATGATATCCACAAAATACTCATACACATTTGGTAGAGAAGTTATGAGGATGATTGGTTGATCTTATTCTTCCATCTTCATACCAACTGCATTCAAGTCGAGTATGATTCTGTTGTAATCATCTACGTTCCTTCGGATCTATTTCCTACATGTAAAGTTATTTCTTGAGATAAAATTTGTTCGCCAAGGACTTTTTCATGTAAATCGCCTCCAACCGATTCCATATTCCTAGAGTCATAGGCTTTTCAAATACCTCACGCAACATTTTATCTCTCAAGCTTATTAATACGGTATCATGAGCTTTGAAAAGTACTATACATCAACTAATGTAAGTGTCTCATCGATAACAACAAACAATATTTTATGTACTATGTAAGCCTTAACTTTAATTCTTCAGATGTTAAAGTCATTCAATCCGTCTAATTTTTCTAGGTTCGAAACTTGTCTTTCGAGTGTAGATCAATATACTTATCTTATGTTGATTCAAGATCACTGCACCACTTTTTCAATCGATCATTTGAAGACAAATAACTTCATGCACAGTAGAATACAATAAAATAGAATAAATCATGAAGAAAAAAAACATATAAGACAATATTCAATATGTTAGGATTATGGATTAATATTACATCCATGGGTAACATACACTCTTTTTAATTCAACAATGAGATTATAAAAAGACTCTTTAAACACAAAAGGTGCAATCACTCTATGTTACAAAACTCTCACAGCTCATAAATATAACGTGATTCATATAACTCTCTATTCAAAGTCCATCTCTCACCTCACGTCTCTATCTAAAATATTAGAGTTTTCTCTCACTTTAAAAGAATTCGGACTCGTCTTAAGTTACTTGTCTCGCCATACACATGAGCTTTATGTTTATTTTTGCTATTTATAGATTTAGGAAAAATACTAATTCTCCAATAGACGTTCAAGATTAAATCTTATTAATCAATTATCATAAGAAAAAGCCCTAAAATAAAATATGAACCCTAATAAATAAGAAAATCCGGATTAATAGGAAATAAAATTATACAAAAATCCCAATATATGTAAAATCTAATTTATATTAAATAAAAAACCCAATTATATAAGAATCCTTAGAAAATATAAGAATCATGGTCAATGAATACCAATTATATAAGCATTCGACATATAGCTTTAGACATGGGCATGGGCAACAAGCATCGACTCACTCTTTATCCATTCGGTGAGGCCTTCAGCCAAAAAGAAAACAACCAACATGTCTTTAGCCAAACTTTCCTTTAGGTTTCAACAAGATTCTTTGCACATAAGTCTTGGCCACAGCTCTATCTTGAGAGAATCCCAAAGATTCATGCTTATACATGTCTTGGATGATCCATTTTTGGTCCATATAGTCATTCAACAGTAAATCTGTTTACAAGTTACTATTAGTCAATTCTCCATCTAGGATTATGTTAACTCCAACATCCTTTGTACCCATTGTTTTAACTTTTAAACACTAGATCACATGCCTTAAATACTTGCATAAGTCTCATACAGTTCGTAAGCTTCGAAATCGGTAATACCTTGGTCAGAGCATCCAAATGGTTTTATTTGCTAATAATCTTAGCCCCCTTCACATGCTCCCTCTACACCACGTCTCTGATGAACCATAGACTGATATTTACATGTTTAGTTTACTTATGAAACTTCCGATTATTCTTTTAATGTAGAGAACTAGTATTATCACAGAACATAACAATATTTTGCTCCTCACTATCGAGTTTACTCAATAATCCTTTCAACCAAATAGCTTCCTTTATGGCTTCCTTAGCATCCATATATTTGGCTTTCTTAAATAACAAACCAATGACCTTCTGTATACAAGATTTCCAAATAATCGTTCCTTCAAGCATTGGTAAACAGATAACTTGAAGAAGACTTACTTGTATCAAGGAACTTGGTATAATGAGAGCATACATACCCTCTCAACACTATATCTATCGCATCTTTTTGAATTTAACACAACTCTACAACCGAACCTTTTAAATATATCATGAGCCACTTGATTGCATCTCAATGTGACTTTCTCGGATTAAACATAAATCTTCTTAAAAGACTTACGATGTAGGCAATACCGGGTCACATGAAACTCATAACATACATAATGCTACCAATAATATTGGCATAAGGTATCTCCAACATATACTTATTTTATGTAGCTTTGGTTGGTGTTTAAGTCGAACTAAGTTTGAATTGGTCACCAACGGAAGTTCCAACCCCTTCGACTTATTTATCCTGATATCAACACTAAGTATCCTCATAATATCTCCCATATCATTCACCTCAAACTCTCATTTAAGCTGAGTCTTTACCATTTCAATATGTTTTATATATCTTCCAGCTATAAGTATGTCATCCACGTACAATAACAATATGACTTATTTCTCCATGTGTGTTTCTCCATTTTGGAGAGACACAATTGTTATAGAAGCTACAAAAAAAATTGATAGATCGCATATAGGAATCAAATCTTCTACTCCTCGATGATTGTCTCATACCATAGAGATGTATTTTAAATAAACGCACATCAAATTTATTCCATTCTTCAAAATATTTTGTCTAGCATATGTAAACTGTATCATTCAATTCACCATGCAAGAAGGAAATAGTAACATCCATTTTATCTAGATCAAGATAAAATCTAGCAATAATTGGCATTAGAACCCTGATGAAGGTTTGTTTCACAACTGGCAAAAATATCTCATTAAAATCAATACTTTGTTTTTGCTTAAAACTCTTAGCCACCAGTCTAACTTTGTATATCGGTAACTCAAACCATAAATATATGACTTCCTCTTGAATATCCATTTAGTCCCAACAAGATTATGACCCTTCAGTTGCTTCACAAAAATCTAGGTGCTTATCTTTTAGAGATATCGCAGTTTTTTATTTATGGTCGTAAGCCACTTCCTTCTATAATTGATTTTAATAGCATTGTGATATCTTTCGAGTTCAAGAAAATATTCATGCATTTTAATAGATTAAACATAACCAATTATAGTTGTAAAACTATACATATACAGCTATTTTTTTGTCTTCATACTCAATTCCTCGCTAATTGATAACTATTAGGATCATGTGGCTCTCCCATCTGATTATCTGAAGGCCCTGGAACACCAGACCCTCGGCCATTTTTAGACTCATACACTGGTTGAACTTCTTATGTACGAGTCGAAGCTGAACCAAGTCTAAAATCATATTCAGCAGAAGCTTCAGTAGCTTCAGTCGGTAGATCACACCCATCATCAACTTCACATCTCTTCTCAACAGTACTATGTTGAGTCTCTATCACCTTATTCAAAGGAATATCATCCTCATTGAAAACCATATCCCTACTTACCATAATCTTTTGATGACCATGTTTAAGGTACCACAACTTATACCCTTTTACTCATTATGGATAGCTGAGGAATAAAGGTTTTAGTATTGTCGGATGAAGCTTATCTTTCTTTACATGTGCGTAAACAGCAAATCTGGACATTTTCAAATTTTCTAGCTTAGGTTTCAACCATTTTATACCTCTAGAGGACAAATAAACTTAAGCGTCATAGACGGACCCCAATTGATGATATATGTAGCTGTCATCACAGCTTCTCCCCAGAATCCTCGGCTCGTTCCAACTGTATAAAACTCACATCTAACACGTCCCATCAGGGTTTGGTTCATTCTTTCTGAAGCTTATTCGGTTGGGGTGTTCCACTTATAGTTTGGTATTTATCCATCTCAAGTTTTGCACAATAGCTAATGAACTTATAATTCACTTATTCCAAAAAATTGTCAGTCTAAAACTTCTTCAACAGTTTTACGGCTTAAATATCTACCAATGTATTCTAGCTCATAAAGAAAGCAAAAAAAACTCATAAGCCTTCAAAAATATAACCCTTACTTTCTTAAAATATTTATCTATCAAAAATATAAAGTAACTTACACCACCTACTATAGGTTTATGTGTCCAATTCCAAAGGTCTGAATGAATATAATCAAATACTTCATTGATTATCTGGTTGTTAGGAATAAATTTCACCCTCTTACTCTTACCCAATACACAATTTTTACAAAAGCTCAGCTTCTGAACCGTGGTATCATCTAACAGTTCATGTTTACTTAGTTGACTAAGTCCCTTATCAGTTTATGCCCTAGTCGATGATGTCACAACCTGATTAAATCATTCACCATACTAGATAGACCCCATACCACTACGGAACCCCCAAGAACTAATATACCATTAGTTATATAGGTTTTTACAACAATAAAGAAGCCTTGAAAAACTCTAAGTCTTTCATTTTCACTCATATAAGTAAACCATCATCTTACATCCCATAAAAGCAAGGTTACATTTAATTTCGGGTACATATCATAAGTTGTCAATCACTCTCTCAAGTCATGTAGACAACTTGAGCCAAATAGTTTCATTCTATTTGACATCACAGGATTCGTTATTGACGTACAATCAATCATTCTCATGTCTTCAGACCGATGCTTATTGGAAGTCATATGAAATAACGCACCTGAACTCAACACCCATTTATCATTTTACACATGAGAATAAAAAGTCGTTAACCCATCAACGCTCTCACACTCATCAGACACTATTACAGATTTCCGACTTCGGGATTCTGATAGTTGTTGCCCTTTCTTTTCTCTGGGCAGTTCCTACTGATATATCATTTCTTTTTGCATACCCAACAGATTACTTTTAAACTAGTTCCAATCCCTTTTAGACTTAGATCGAGAGTATTCTCTCATTTTGTTTGAATCTTTCTTTCTTAGGCTTGCCACTCATAATCAGTTTGTACCCTTCAGAGTCAGCCTTCATAATAGTATTCCTTACAAGATCTTTTACTTTCGAGGAGATCTTCATTACGTCTATTTACCTAAACATATTAACAAAGAGAAGTAAACTTGTAAACCTAGATATCGAGAAAACAACTTATTCAAACCCAAACTTAAACATGACTAGTACATATGAATCCATAATTTTCTAAAAACAAGCAAAACAAAACATATTATAAAATGACCAAACAAATATGAAATAACATATTTAGTTGTTACCAATATAAGAACTAAATATTTTTAGACATTTCGTTGTCGGCCATGTAAAACCAACCTAGCAAACAAATCTTTATATACATCTAGGTGATATTCCTCTTAGTCCTATTAGAATAATATGACATCTAAATTTGTTTTGACATTTAGTTGCGCCTCTAGTTAGAACAAGCTAAAAACTAAATTCATTTAACTATAACTCTAGTTAGAACAATCCGATATCTACATCATTATATATTTGGTTTTCTTTCCAATTTGTCTGATAGCTACATCATTATATATTTGGTTTTCTTTCCAATTTGTTGTTTCTTACGTGGGCGTATTTGAATTTTGTAAACGAGATTAAGATATGTTTCGATACTTAGAAAGAAAAATACACTAACTCAATTATCTAACACTTTTTTTTTATATAAACACAAAAAAAACGATCGCCCGTAAATAAAGATGAACTTCTTTATCATCAAAATTTTACTATTTTTATTAAATAAATACATTTTTATTATAAAAAAAATAATAGATCAGAAATAATAATAATAATAATAATAATAATAATAATAATAATAATAATAATAATAATAATAATAATAATAATAATAATAATAATAATAATAATAATAGATAATAGATGAGATACGTTCATAAATCTCCCGCTAACCAACATAATTTTTGCCATAAAAGATTCACTAGTCCATTCATGAATCGACCATTGACAGAAAATAAAATATTTATATAATAATTAAGAATAAAACCCATTGAAAACACCAACCACCTCAGCGTTGGTTATTGAATATTGAAATCTCTTCAAACGCTAATATAAATAGGACACATGCATGCTAAGATTACATATCATACTTCTTTTCTTCACAAAACAAAAATCCTGAAGGTTTTAATTTTCTCCCTACCCTCTTAGTTTAATTTTCATTCTCTCTTTATTTTAATATTTTCGTAAACAAAAATCGAGTTTTTGAATGTAGAATTGTAATAAAAACTGAATCTTTAAGTTGGTATATCTGCAGAATTGAAGGATGGATGCTATTGGAAAAACAACCGAACCTAAGTACGAGTGTCTTCTCTTCGATATAGATGATACTCTGTATCCCTTAAGCTTAGGTCTTAACCTGGCCTGTCGAAGAAACATTATAGGTATGAATATTGATACATAGATAATTAAGATTTATGGTAATGGGTGGTTAAAGACTTAAAGTTAGTTATATAATCTAATGAACTGCAGAGTTTATGACACGAGATTTAAAGATTGAAGAAAGTGAAGTATCTAAGATGTGTTTGGATCTGTATAAGGAACATGGAACAACAATGGCTGGTCTTAAGGTGATGATGATACATGTTTTGTTTGTTTGTTTGTTTTGGTTAATTTGAAGATGAGAAAATTTTATGGTGTTGTTGATTTTCAGGTTTTGGGTTATGAGTTTGATGATGATGAGTTTCACGCTTATGTTCATGGGAGATTGCCTTATGAGAAGCTGAAACCTGATCCTGTTTTGAGGAACCTTCTTCTTTCCATCCAACAAAGAAAAATTGTATGTTTTGATACCAAATATCTTTTTAGAAATTTACCAACTTTTTGGTTTAGTAATCGCATAAACTTATCGGTTCTGACCGGGTTGGACCTGTTAAATTTTTTGAAATTGGATGGACTTCTAAATTTGTGGTTCAGTTTGGTACGGTTCAATCTGGTTTGGTCAAGTCCGGTCTCGGTTCGATCCAATTTCTGTTTATTTCAGTTCGGTATTTACCGTTCCTGATGTTGAGAAACCATTAACAGCCTATTTGTTATGTTCAATTGATAACATATAGATTATCGGGTTTGTCTTTGTATTACAATCTTATTTTCCTGTGTTTCGCAGCTCTTTACTAATGCGGACAAGGTGCACGCGGCTGTGGTACTGAAAAAACTGGGGCTGGAGGATTGTTTCGAAGGAGTCATATGTTTCGAAACTCTAAATCAGAAAAAACCTGTAGCTGGAAGTAACCAGGAGGAGTCTGCATCTGTCTTGACTGAAAAAACTGGAATCGATATTGGCAGTCCAGGTTCGCGAGTCCTATGCAAACCTTCTCTCGAAGCTTTTGAAACTGCAATTCTGATTGCAGATATCGACGCAAAAAAGACGGTAGAATACACTGGCTTTTGGTTTGTTAAAAACCCTTTTGCTATTTTCATTTTTAGCTAAAAGAATTCTTCTTTTTCAGATTTTCTTTGATGACAGTGTTCGAAACATAGAAACCGCAAAATTAGCAGGACTTACTACTGTTTTCGTAAGATCCAAACACCGCAAGTCTTTATAATTAGACTCTCATTCTGTATATTTTCTTTTTCCGAATTTAACAACCAAGAACTAACCGAATTTATAATGCAGGTCGGTAGCTCGGTTCTAGTTCCTGGTGCAGATTATGCATTAAGCAGCATCCACAACATCAAAGAAGCAATACCTGAAATCTGGGAGCCCGAAGAAAAAGAACAGCTAGACCAAGTACTCCATGCAACTCGTGTCGAGACCATGGTCCGTTCATAAACATTATAAAAAGTCTCATGTATTCCACAACTTGAACTATGTTACATATAAAACTAGTACTCATAGTCATAATAAAACGTTTGCTTCAATGACAAAGTAAAGCTCTATTACTTATCTCGCATATAACTTCAGCCCGCAAAATGGAAGCACTTAAATTCATCTCGACTCTCTAGAAAAAGTTTCCTCATAGTATTGAACTTTTTTTCCACGCCAAACGGAAATGGAACATTAAGAGATAGAATTTAACTATCGGTTGGCAGCTCACCGCTGTTGATGATTTTGCAAGATTTCTTAGGATAATCTTGCCTGCCTGTTTCTTGCGACTCGAGTTTACGCACTATATCCATCCCCTCAATGACATTTCCAAACACGACATGACGTTTGTCCAACCATGGAGTCTGAAAATTTAAAAAAATATAACATTTTCTGTAATGAAGTCTATAATTTCGGATAAAAATGTTGGTAGAGTTGGCTAAGTTTTGCCCTTTAAGTAGGAAAATAAAAGGATTGAAGCTGAAGCTACTATCTTACCGGCACTGTGCAAATGAAAAATTGGCTACCATTTGTATTAGGACCAGCATTGGCCATGCTCAAAACACCAGGTGCCACATGCTTCACTGCAAACAAAACAACGCCACTAAATCGTTAATACAATTTCTTATGTATATTAAGATCATAGTTTCGTATCTTATTTCGGTATAAGTCTATGCTCTATCGTAATGAAGAATCAATAATATATCAGTTTCTAACAACAACATAATACTTACGACTGAAGTCCTCATCTGCAAAACTCGAACCATATATACTTGCTCCTCCAGTTCCCTATCACAAATTAACAAAAGTAAATTTCATTTACCAAAAAATTTTACTATTCTATCCCAGATAGAAAAAGAGAAAGATTACATCTCCTTCAGTGAAGTCCCCTCCTTGGATCATAAAACCTTTGATGATACGATGGAAGGAAGATCCTTTGTATCCGTATCCTTTCTCTCCTGCAAAATAATAAGAATGAAACTCATTCTTTTGAACTGACTGACTGGCTCATAAACTAGAATTGAGCTTGCCTGTACACAAAGCACGGAAATTTTCAACTGTTTTAGGCACAACATCTCCATAAAGGCCTATCACGATTCTTCCAGCTGCTTCACCTCCAATTTCTATATCGAAAAAGCACTTCTTTGTCACTTCAGCTTGAGTCGGCGCATCCTTGCAACAAAAAGTCATGTCAACCTCAAGAGTTCGAAAAAAGTTTTGAGTATATGATATTACCAAGATGACTTTTTACAGCCATGAAATTACCAATAGAAAACAATCCTTTATTTTATCGAAATCGGTATTTCAGACAACAATGTCTGTGTTTTATAAGAAAAAATATATGTAGTTTATACGGAAATAGCAACTTTTACTTCATGCTTTGCACCGGCATTCCTTTTAAGTCATAAATTGGACACCAAACAACCTCCTAACAAGTTTCATAGCAACCACGTCAAAGATAGAAACCTCTTACATTTGCCATAGAATTAATGGACATCTTTCTTAGGGACTTCACGGACACAGCTTGAGAAAGCTGCTTAATTGGAAAACTCAACGCATAGTTTGATCTTGATGTCAAACCACTTCTAGACCGGCTCAAACTAGGAGCACATAAATGATTACGTTGCGCTACGCGACCCTGCAAAAAGAAAAGAAAAATATGTACACAATGTATAAGTTTATTGTCCCCATTGCTGCATTCAGATACATTTTAAAATTTATATATATATGTAACAACTCATCAACCAGATCTGAGATCCGGGTCAGTAGAGAGTAATGATTATAAGTCAGAAAAATGAATATTATTATTTAGAGTTAGAGTGCTCCATCTATTGTCTATGCATTACCATTGGTGTCTTATAGTGATCAATAATTGATAATATAAAACCATTAACCAGAGATTTCTGGAGAATCATGCTCACTTAAACAATACAGCAAGTACTAAAGGTTTATCTGTGACCTAGTTATGCATCTCAACATTTCAATAAGAAAATAAGGGGATTTGAGACTAACAAAATATATTAGACGTGTGTATCCAACTAAACTGCTAAAATAGTATCTTATTTTATTATCTAATAACTTAGATGAAACGTCTCTATCTTTCTTTTAAAAATATATAACTAAGAATATAGTATTACAAAACTCTCAAGTTGAGGCCGAGGAACCGAACCGATGTGAAACCAAACCGATACAAAATTGTCAAACCAAACCGATATTGAACTCAGTAAATAAAATCGGTTAGGCCCGATTGTTTTTTCTAAATTTATTTATTATACATTAATATATTTTGCCAAAATTATTAAGTAAACATCAATTAAAAAATTAAAGACTAAACTTCTAAACTCTAATTCTTATATCACTTATTTAAATAAAAATTCAAAAATTAAATTATAATTCGATTTATTTTTTCAAAATGAAACGAACCCGACCAAAAAAGACGGGACAAAAACGAACCTAAAGCTTAACGGTTAAAACCGAAATTTTAACCGTATGATCCGATCCAACTAATATAGTCCGAACCGATAAAATTAATGATCCAGTCCGGTTCCATCAAAACCCAAACCAAAACCGATAACCGCCCTACCAACCACTGTTTGTCATATTTTTCAAAAACATTATCTATTAATATATTTATAACAGTAGGTTTTGAAAACTTTTATACATTTATTAGTTTAGAAACTTATTTAAAAGTTTATTTTACTAAGTTATTATTGAGTACTCCATAAATTTTATATTTTATTATCTTTTATAATAAAATTACTATTTAAATTTTACTTTCAAAAATACTTGTGCAAAGTCTAAACTTAAATTATCTATATACCCTAAAACTATATCCTAAACCTAAAACTAAATTTTAAAATAAAACCATCATTATAATTTCAAAACAAATTTAATATCCAACAGTTAATATATAACAGTTAATATATATATATATAATATATATAATATAATAATAAATGATGATACTCATTCATAGCAAGTACCAAGATATCTTCCAAAAATATTTATTGTTGGAACCAACTGGGTAGTAGCTACTTAAACTTCACCCCTTATATTTTTACAAAAATTGTTAAAACATAGTATCATATAACTACCAAAAGAATTGAAATTGAGGGTTATGACTGAAACATTCTTAACATTAAGGTTTATATTGAAACTTTACGCTAACTTTAACTTTGCAAATACGAAGCTTCTAAACAGGTCATAAACCTAAACCTGATTACAATGTGAAAATATAATAAGAAGACGACCATTATAAAACTTTAATTGCTTTATTGGCCACTTTCGGTAGTAAGACTGACCCACGTCTATATACAATGGTTCATAATCAAGATTCTGACAAAATAGAGAACCGAATTTAATAAATTTACCAATAAAAGCATATACACATTTGAATTTGACTTAAGCATATGACTATCAACTTTGAATTTAAAATTATATACTACTATTACTATTACTACTATTACAGACAGACTCACATGTAATTTAATTTAATATATTCTGGATCCATCAACCATTAAAAGAGACCTCTGATTCTAATTGAAGGTCTCACCAACAGCAAAGAGAAAGATGTCTCTTAATAAACAAGAAATTACAGGTCTTCAAGGTACACATCTCTGTTTTCATTTCTATATTGTATTGGACCATAAAGTTGATAGCTTTTTTGTTGATTTTGAATAAAGAAAGTGAAAAGAAGTTTACCTGGGTTAAGAAGGATGAGGTATGAACCATTTGCATTAAGGAAGAAGCCATTAGTGTTGGAAAAGGTTTGGTTTTTCTGATAAAGATAATGTTTTTAGAGAGAGATGGTTTTTAGTGTTCGTATAGAGAGAAGGATAAGATTTTAAGACCAAAATGTGTTTATAAGTTTTCAGGGTTTTTCAGATTGAACCATAAGAAGTTAAGAACAGGACTTGGGCCTATGGCTTAACCTGTCGGTTACCATTTGGTTTGGTCGGGTCGGGTTAAAAATAAAAATAAAAATAAAGACAAATTTAATTTCTTATGAACTTGTTCCCAAATTGATATGAATTTCTTTCTGATGTTTTCTTTTTTAACTTATCTAAAGAACTTTTTACTATACACATTCAAAGGAAACCACCATTAGAAAAGAAAAAAAGTCTTTATGCCGATGTATGTATTTTGGAGAATTTATTTTATTATAAGTTTTGACAAATACTGTTTTAGTTTTGCGATTTATGGTTGTTGTAAAAAAATTAAATTTGATAAAAACTTTGTCAAAAATTGTATTAATAATTAAAGAAATAAGTGTTTTTCTGTCATTTTACAACGGCGAATCTTTTTCTTTTCTTTTTTTGCAGTTTTCGTATATAAACAAAAATATATATATATATTTCATTTATTTTCTATTTTGTTTCGTATTTTAAATATACTTTTCATTTTGTTATTTTTTACATGGAAGAAAATTCAAACATATCATTATGTAAATATTATCTTTTATAGAAAACCTACATCTAATTCTGAAGACTGGTTTCGAAATTAGTTGTTTTAAAATAAAAATACCTAATTCCAAAAATAGCTCTTAAAATTATTTGTTATTTGCGAAAAAATAAAACATAATTATGAAACCAGCCCGCGGAATAATTTTTTTAAAGCATCTCATTTTAGGGTCTTGCGCTGAATTTAATATGTAATTTTGCAGGCAAAGATTCATACTTTGTTAGTTGTTTGGGTAATAGGTTTTAATTTTTTTTGAATTTCTTGGGTTTTAATTTTAGAAAGTTTTTGAGTTTTTTTGTTTTTAATTTTAGAAGTTTATAAATATATTTTAGATTGAATATGAAAAAGTTAAGTGTTTATAGGAGATAAAAAGAATATGTTAGAATTGATGTTGGGTTGAATATGAAAAGATTATGAGTTGGTAGACTATATTGGTAAAGAAAATAAATTCATAAGTTCAAAAGTAAACGAATAATAAAAAAATAAAAAACATGTGTTGAATATTTTTTTTATAAAATTTAAGACCATGAAAAAACAAGCGATAATATTTGTCTTTTTAAAAAAATAAAGTAATATTTTGTTTATAAAATAAAGTTTGAATAATTATATTATGAAAAACAAAATTACTAAAAGATATATATATCATAATATATTCAGAAATGGGCCCTAAATATGGGCCGAAAGCATAGGGTCATATGTAAAGCCCAATATAACAAAATGCTTTTGTTGGACCAACTTAACCCCGAAATTTACTAAACTGTATCGGATCTTAAATGTTTAATTCTTAATGCAAATGACGATGATTGTAATCACCCTAATCATAAAGATGATTTTTACCTGAGAAATTGTCTGTGCAGACGCGAAATTGGAAACGTTTATCGGCGATGGAGTCGTCACGGAGATCACGAAGTTGGGGAAGAACTATCGGCGGATTCGGTCGAAGATCAGGATCGAATCCAACCTCGAAACTGTATGGAAAGTCTTAACGGACTACGAAAAATTGGTGGATTTGATTCCTGCGCTTACCATTAGCCAAGTTCTTGAGAAAAATGGTAACTGCTGCCGTCTGTATCAGGTAATCATCTCGATAGATGTATTTGTGAATTTGTATGAACCAATGTTTATATCAATGTGGTGACGATTAGTGTATAAATTTAGGTGATTCTGTTTGTGAATAAGGAATTCGATTAGTTGATCATGTCAGTGAAATGTATGATGAAAGATGTGGAGTTTCAGTGATTCAGATTTATATAATTCGTCTGATAATTTATAACCACTGGTTGTTCTTGCAGCTGAGATGTAATAGATAGATTAGGGATGATCATTAGACAATATAATGGTCAAAATCATATGATAAGAACAAATGTAAAGAAAAAGTCTAACTAATCTGAATCCAATGGTAAATAATTTTCATCCATGCACCAAATCAGTTTCTACCATGGTTTAAATTCTAAATGAAGAATCAGAAAGACTAGTCGAATTGATTTTAGAGTTGAACATTCTGATAAGCTTAGTTTGGAAACTTGGGTATGTGTCCGTACTTTTGTTGCAGATGGGACAACAAGATGTCTTCCTGGGGATGAAATTTAAAGCCAAAGCAGTGCTGGATTGTTACGAGAAAGAACTCGAGATTCTTCCATATGGACAGAAGCGAGAAATTGATTTTAAGATGACCGAAGGTGACTTTCAATTGTTTGAAGGGAAATGGACTCTTGAGCAGGTAATATTCGATCATAAATATTTAAGATCGAATTAGAGAGAAACTATTGTTTATTTCTGCTGCAACTTCAATGCTACTTTTTCTGGAATGATATCACACGACGTTAATATTTGAGTCCCGATTTCAAACCCCTTCTAAAATGCTAAGAGTCATTTCCATTTTCAGACCAGTGCCGAACAAAAAAGTTTAAGAACATTATTGATAGTGTAGTCGATGGACCACTCGAACGTAATGGGTTGTTTTGTGCCCTTAAGCTGTTTTGCTCATTAGCTGCAACTTTGTTTGTTTGGTATGATATTTCAGGCTTGAGCCCTTAAGCTGTTTCGCTCATAAGCATACAAGTTTGTTACTTACTGGATTCTTCTCTCTATATCGGGTTAATTTGTTTGTTATTAATTATTTTTAGTTAGCATTTTCCAAGTTAAATCATCATCTTTATCCTGAAAATTATTTTTTCTATTATCCACCTAACAACCTTTTATTATTACCTTAAGTATCTCTACTTTTTAGCAAAAGCATTATAATAGTGTGACCAAGCTGTGAAATTCGAATCCAGAGGTTTAGGCAACATAAATAAAATACAGCGACCTCTAGACCTATAAGTTGTAAATGTGTAATGCTGTCTTACAAAAACATTTATCCACAAACGCTCCGAAAATCAATATGGACCAATTAAACGATAGATTGATAGAATGAAATGTAAAATATGTAATGTATAACAATATTCTATTTTGATTGGTCCACATTCATTTTAGAAACATTTGCTGATCAAAATTCCTGGATACATAGCATTGCCCTTAACTAGTGCATTTACAAGTGAGTAAATAGGACTTCAAATTGTGAATTTGTTTTGGTAAATGGTGCAACTTTTATATACTCGGAATGCAATTCAAGAAAACCGAATTATAGGGAGGTTGACCTTCTGGTGTTTTAATTCGACTCTATGTTTTTGTCCATAAATAAATTATAAATGAAATGCCTTCTGATAGATTTATGGGTTTATGCAGTTCAACAAGGAACATGAAGAGTCGATCAACAAGCAATTTCAGACCACCCTTTCGTATTTAGTGGATGTAAAGCCGAAGATGTGGCTACCTGTTGGCTTAGTTGAAGGCAGACTCAGTAATGACATCAAAACAAACCTTTCTTGCATTAGGGAAGAAGCACAACGAGTAATTCAAAGTGTTATACATGACCTTTAACATACATCAAAGTTCAAGTAGATTATTTTTTTTGATTATCTAAGACTCAAAATCGTGAAAATGAACATGTGATTCCTTGAAGCTTAAAATTCGTCATTCTGAATAGTGATAAAGAAAGCACATTTCCCTCCTTTTCTTTTGATTCGCCTTGTATCTTTGTCTTTCCTTCCCAACTAACGATATGCTTGTGTTCTAATTTTGACCAGTCTGCGCCGTTGCGGATTTTTACTATTCGGATGGTCCGAATCTAATTTAAAATTGATTTTACTTTTTAATTTAAACAAAAATTGAGATATAAACTTTTAACTAAAACCAACATAACTAAATCAACAATTAATTTTTACTGAAAAAAAATAATCACTGAATTCTAACAAAATTCTCAAATTTTTTCTTTGAACAATATAATCGATCATCATTCATTGTCAAAATCATTTATACAAACTTTGATCATTGTCAAAATCATTTATACAAACTTTTGAAATGGTCAAAATCATTTATACAAACTTTTGAAATGCCTATTGATTCTAAATATTTTTGTTGATAATT
The DNA here is from genome assembly GCA_036936605.1 of Limnanthes douglasii subsp. nivea. Lineage (NCBI taxonomy): Eukaryota > Viridiplantae > Streptophyta > Magnoliopsida > Brassicales > Limnanthaceae > Limnanthes > Limnanthes douglasii. Next base: position 205,423,046 of record JAUPFV010000005.1, on the reverse strand, counting down.
ATATTTTAAAAAAATTAATAACTAAAAATAATTATATCATTATAAACTATTTTTTAAAATAATTTAATTAGTAAATATATTATTTGAAAATAAAAAAAAATTAATAATTAATTAAAAAATCAAATTAAAATATTATTGACAAATGACCATCTTTCATCTTTCAGTAATTAATAAACTTTTTATATATTATTGGTGTGTATTTTTTATATATAGTTTATATTTTCGGATCGGATTGGGTCGGATAAATTAAAAATTTATATCTGATATATATATATATATATATATCATAATTTTTATATTTATATTTGGTTCGTTATATATCCGGAGCAAACAAAACCTGACCAATTCGAACATATTTAAATTAATATTGTCATTCATATAATAAAACTAGGTGATCCGAAGCTGACTAGTACACTAATTATCTTCTGAATTTTGTAAAAAAAAGTGTTTCCATAAAGAGGATATCATATTCAAACGGAGACACCATTGTGGTTTAAGGTTCCACGTTTTTTTTCAAATTGAGTTTTGCTTTATATATTATTAAGGTTTTGAAACGTAATCAGTGTTATTATTGTCGATGTTTTTTAACATATAATATTTTCGACTACACAAAATGATTAAAAATAGTTATTTAAATAGAGTTAATAACTATTTTCATAAAAAAAAAATAGAGACTAGCTTTATTAAAAAATATATTAAAAAAATCACTTAATATTTTTTAATCGAATGATTATTTATCTAGAAAATAAATAATCAAAACTTTAGAGCTAAATAGTGTATTCAAAACTAGTATGACACAAGTATTCTATCAGGTCATTAGGTCATTGATATTTCATCTTTAGCTCTTAGAGGCATCCCACATCTAGTTCTTAAAATATTTAAAGCGTGAGCAAGGCGAGATTTGTCCCTAGTATTTATTTTTATCAAATTCAAAATCTTTTTAAGTGGTCAACCCTGGAGTTTTTATTAGACGAGCTTCATGTTATTCTCATTCATCCTTTAGTAGGTTTTCATACCAAATCCGTTCTTCTTCCAATAAGATAGTATAAGCTTTCAACGTCTCATGCAATGTTGATTGTAGATCATCAGAGACCAAACGTAGCCCTTACAAAAAAATTATTTTGGTGTGGTACTGAACCAATTGGGCCTCGAACCTTGTAATTTGGTTACTCGTATTTTTTCTTTTTATTTAGATCTATTATTATTAGTTAATTGTTGTTAATTATGAGCCTCAAAGTCTTAGCGCACCTATTGTTGAAACTTTATTCTAAACTTAACTTTCCTTTGATCGTATAGGGGCTAGGGCATCATTACAAGCAATAAATATAGATCAGACATCTCCATTTTTTCATATGCATGTACCGTCACGATGATATCAAATGGATCATCGATAGTCGACACCAATATAGTTTAATTCATATTAAAGACCATACTCAAATTTTGATTACATAAGAAAATAAGAAATCACTTACCTCAATTCCCAACTCCACTTATCAAGCCTACGGATCTATAACATGTTTTTTATCCTAATATCTGATTAAAAACTGATGTTATTAGATTATAACTATCTTTTTCTAACTTTGTAGGGATTGGTGGATCAAAAGGCCTTTAAAGTAGAATATCATCGGATAATTGGGGCTTATGGGGCACATTGTTTGGTAAAGAATGATATGAATCATTTTGAATGATCTTTTTCCTTATGGTCCGAGTTGTCGGAGATTTTGGATCCTTATTTTCCCCAATACTAATAACACGTGTACAAAATGAGTAATTATTTTACCAAAAGTTACCGCATAAGGAGTAGCGTGTATTTCTTCTTTTCTTAAAGTCAATATGGGTCTCTCATTAACAAGATTTACAAGCTTCAATCACTACTACAGTCCTCTATTTTTTGCTTCTTCTTTCTAGAACTACTACATAATCTCATATGCTGTAATTTTTTATACCAATTCATTTATTTGGCCAACAACAACCTTCATTTGATGTTTCATAAAATCAACGTAATTTTTATCATCTGCTTATTTTATCTATGTCTTCTCTTATGGCCTTAAAATCTGCTTTTACTTTACGTTTTCCCTTTCCATCGACCACAACGAGTTTCGGGATTTCCTTGAATTTTTGAATGACAATCTATTTTACAGGGATCATGAGAACAACGAAATTCTAATTTTTTGAGAGGAACTTTGTAGGTTGGATAGGGCAATCATAGCCTCCTAGGTAAGGGACCCAATTGTCATTATTTCTTTAATTATCGGAGCCAGCGGCTGCTCTTATCATCACATTAGACCCAAGACACCTCGTTTGAAATGACCCATATTTTGAAGGCCAGTATGAAGCTATTGCATAACTTCTCATCCAAGATACCTTATTTGAACTATTGAGGGAGAAGTAGAACTTATCAAGTGTAACTAAACTACTGACTTGCTTGAATTGATTTTATTAAACCCAAAATATGTGGATTGAGAGTTTGGCTAAATGATCAAGCATTAGATTTGCACTTGAATTAGTCTTTATGATTTGGCTCGGGTGAGGATTTGAGTCTTCTAAGTTTTAATTCTCTAACATGACTAGCCACCTGGTAGAGCCTTTGACTTAAGCAAATGTTCCCGTTGTGTTTCTATCATCCTATGATGGCCTAATTAGCTTTAGCCAACCTGTCGTGACTCTAAATAACTCATCTCAGTGCTGACCTTGTTTATCCCTCATTCAAATCCTTTATTAGCCAAAATTTCTTCTGAGGAAGAAATTTTAATTTTTTAAAGAGAAAGAATATAAAAATAAGGAGCAAATTTCTAGAGTAATTAGTACGTTTTTCGGTGATAAAAAGACTATATTTTTAATTTTCCATAAGTGGATATCCCTTCTAGTGGAAACAAAAGGATTATTATTAGTTATAAAATAACATTGACAAATAAAATAGGCTAATACTAACATATTAGAATTTTCTTGAGGTCATGGGAAATCGAGGAGGGAGTCGAGCCCTTGGATGAAAGGAAAGACTCTGGGGAACCATAAGAAATTTGTGTGTGTATTGTATTTCCCATGGAAGGAAACGTAATATCATATTGAATAATAGTCATTCAAATTTTATTGGACCTATGACGCTCATCCACTAGTGTCTTTTGCGTTATTTGGCCCATTACTCGAAATATCGCAGCCATTGATATAAATAAAAACCTGGATGTTCAAGATGCATAATATATATTTCTAAAAGGCAAGATTGCATTATTGTGTAAGTTTTTCTTGCTTATATTTTTTATCTTAAATCATAATATTTTCTTTGATTCCCTTCAGCAATATTTTTTTCCGTATATCATTCTTTTTATAAGAATATCTCATATGCAGGTGACAAGGGAGGAGCCGGAATGTTCAGAAAATAAGAGATCTACTTGGAGAATCATCAAATCATATAAGTCTCATTGTTGGAAGAGGCATGGGAGACCGTTTTCCTTCGAGATGTAACGCCTTAAATGAGGAAAATCTAACTGAATAGTGATAGGATTTTGCTTATAAAAGTATTTCACGAGCCTTGTGATGCTACTAATCTATATTCGTTGGAGAGATTCTGATTCTAGTATGGTATCCCTGCCTTTGTGAGGATTAGGTTTCCCATTAATGGATAGACGTCCGACGTCTATTTTAGTGATCATATATGTGTTTTTGTGAACATGATTGATGCATGAGTATAAGTTACACTACATCCAACATTATAAAAATTCTTTCAATCGTCTGGAATATGCTCTAACTAGTTGATGTGAAACGGTTATACACTACTAGTAGCCTCTATGATGGTTATAAATTGGACAAAATTACTTTTATAATGGAAGAGTTTCTTACTATCAATACACAAAAAGAGAGTATGTCTTATTATTTTCTTATCATTAACGAGTACAATGTGGTCATAGATCTTCTGCACTCCAAGAGAGGCAGTAAAAAAATATTTGTATGTACGATTAGGGCCTCGGATATTAGGATATCTGGAGGAGCAGACGTCCATACCCAATGACTGAGGTTGTAAGAGAAACTTGTTTGGATTGTATATTTTTAACACAAATGTTCATGTACCGATTTGAAAATTTGTTAATTATAATATGATATTCTATTTTTTTTTCTTGAAAAGTAAGATACAACAAAAAATATGTCCTGTTCAGCTTTCCTGAGATGGGTGAAATTATATTGTAGGTTACATGCCACTAATAACTTCATTGTGCCTAAGTACTAGCTTAAGGAAGACAAGTTGTACCATATCTCATTGTTGGCGACAAATGTAGTAACGGACTAGACCGCAACTATGGATATCACCCGTGACTTAGATAACGTGAATATGCATGATCACTGCGAATACATTCTCCCACTCTATACCGGAAGTGTTTCTCTTGATGGACAAGGTGTCTTTGATCTCTACTTGTGCGAAAAATATCATATTTACAAATGTGTTTAGTCATATAATGCAAACGAGAGCAAGGATAAATGAATCAATAAATTTGGATATTCTGTAGAGTGAAAACATAATAAAGAAGTGAAATCTATTTGAAACTGGTGGATATATTGCATGTCTACGAGGATACCTTCAAACAGATAATGTAATGTTATAGTTGTTTCCGATAGGCTGGTAAAGGTATGGAATTTTTTGCATATCACTTGCAGCCAACAATTGGAAGAAGAAGATCACGATACTCTCTTTGTCTTGTAGTTCCCCATAATATTATGAAACATAATGACACATATGTTATTATCTATAAAACAGTGGAACATGGGTTCTGGTTGAATCATGTTAGGTTTTACAACTCAACAAGTGCAATTTAACTCGAGGCAAGTTTGTCTTATTTTACTATAACGTATGTATAGTGAATGGTAATGTGTAATATAATATAACTTAGTGCATGTTATGTTTAATTCATTTGACATGGTGGCGAGTAGGGGTGGCAATTCGGGTGGTGTCCGGTCCGACCCGACCCGGCCCGACCGGGTTTTGTCCGGCCCAAACTTAGAACGGGCCGGGTTCGGGTTTAGAAAATATAACCCGCAACCGGGCCGGGCCGGGTTCGGGTTTCAAATTTGTCCGGCCCGTTCCGGCCCGAAAATCATAAAATATATATATTTCTATATATAATATAAGTAATATTTTTAAAAAATAAATTAATATATTTAAAATAAATTAAAAAATATTAAAAAAAATATTAAAATTAATGTCCGCGGGTCGGGCCGGGTTGACCGGCGGACATTAGCGGGCGGGCTCGGGTTTGTAAATATGAGCCCGGGAGCGGGTCAGGCCGGGTTCGGGCTCAAGTGCAAAAAAAGCTGGCTCAAGCGGGCCGACCCGAACCCGGCCCGCGGACGGCCCATTGTCATCCCTAGTGGCGAGAGCCAAAAAATACAACATTATTTTCAATGCCAAATATGTGGTCGCTATTATAAAAGCTCATTGAATTCTTTCGGAGTTTGAATTCAAGTAAATATGGAGGACCTATTGGTCAAACTTTATTTCTTCCATGAGATAATTTATGAGCTCGAGAGGGAGTTTGTATTAGTCGTTTGTGCAGTAAGAGAGGCCGAGCAGATTCTTGATAATTATGCTTTTGAGTTTTCAAGTGTTCACATTCCAAGGATAGAGGAAAATATATCTTTCTTTATTAATAATTTTATAAGTACGACCTTTTACCTTAGTTGTTACAATGTAGGATCCTTCCTAGTTTGACCAAGCAAAAAACAATCGTATGAAGAAAGATCTTCATGAGGAATTTATCCCCTATATAAAATTTATGCTAGCGAATCTTAGAGTCGTATTTATTGTGTATTAGTGTTTGGTAGTGATTTATCATAAGTTACGTTTTAATACGTTTATCCATAATGAGGTCTAGCTCACCACTATTTGATATTTTCCACTTTTATTTGCTATTCATTGTAGGCTCATACCTGACCGGAATTTAGCACAATATATTTCATAAAATATTTCGTGAAGAGTTCGGAGAAATTCATTGGCAAAATGCAATGCAAGCTACCATATCGTAGTATTTTTTTTGAGACTTTTCTTAACGTTGACAAATTTATTTTTATATTCACACATGTTTTCAGTTACTTCCTGGTTGCAATGGATAATGTGATCTTCATCTTCACGTTATAACACTAATTCGAATGTCACAGAGAAATCTATGTCAAGATCATACCATCTCTATCACACCGGACCATATCATTGATAAGTGCTCGATATGTTTCTTGGATTGCACGTTTTATCATATTTGTCTATCTTGTATTGCTTTGATTTTTTTGATAGATCGTCTACTAATATTTGTGGTGCTAGCAATGACACTACTAGAAATTATATTTAGTTTCACCCTCCTCTCCTAATATATTTTTAGACCATGTGCTATTTAGTTTTGAATTTACTTAGGGCCATTTTAGACCGATGTGAGGTGTTCCATGATGGAAAATAAGGTTCGATAACGTTTGTGTTTGTTGAAAAATCCTATGTCAGATGGACTTTGGGAGTATCTATCTCAGAAATATTTCTCTAATGAGATGTTTTTTGTGTTCCCGATGTGGTGAGAGGTTGACCACTGGAAGGTAATGTCTATCAAAGGTGAAAGAAACATCAACATCTTCTTTGAAATCTCTTTATTATCATGACGACAAATTTTTAAATGTGGTTCTTGTTGCCTTATAATTCTTGCAAATCTTCGGCTATTGTTGGTAGTTTTATAGCGACGACCGATTGTTTGATGGCTCAAAATTCACCGGCATAGATTTAATATATGTTAATCAATTGATACATGATCCTAACAATATGATCAACCTCGTTGTCGGCGACATAATTTTGCATGGCGTCGCTAATAATATTTTGAGCGAAGTTTATGGTAACGATTCTCAAAAGTCAAGGTTTTTGACATTGTATAAATATTTATTTTACTTTCTGATCGTAATAGAAAATATTTTTTATTAGATTTTTAAATAAATTATTTTAGACACCTTTTGGTTCACACAAACGGTGCCAATAATATGGTGTTATTTAATTTAGTCGTAAAGTATTATAGCCAAACCCAATAACGAGTTTTTAAGATTAAAATTTAATGATGAAGATAAATAAGAAGATAGCACGATTGTAATGCTGAATTGTCAGAGTGGGATTCTGAACTCGTATGCCATAATTCTTATTTATAGTTAGGTTACAATCTAATTATTGTATTTATTACTTGGTAACTAGTCATTATGTCTCTTTTTAATTGACATTAATATAATAAGATGTACTACTTAGTTATGTACTCGAACATTTTATAAACTAAGGTCCGTTCATTGTACATATATCATTATTTACCCAAGATATTTATTACATGTTAATCCCCTTAACAGGTCATTGTCGACAATATTATAAATCTAGGCCTCATTAGGTAAGTCCGCCCTCCGTTCTTAAACGTGAAGGTCATAACCTTGTATTAGTGAAATTGCTGCTCTGTAATGAAGGTTGTGTGGTCATGGTCATACATGCGCAACATATTTAGTTGTATTCTGGGTATGCATCCATGAAAAAACTTATAGGATGACGCGATATGAATTCCACTAGTTGGTTAATCAGTGGAACTGAAAAAAAAAATTTGGATATGCTTTGTTGAAGATATTGAATTCCACAAACATTCTCTATTTTCTTTTATTTTTTCTTGAACGTGATAATATTTACGTTTTATATAAGGTGGGAAGCTTCTCATACGTGGCCTACTTGCTCAAGACGATCTAGTTTGGCTATAGTGGTTTCATCATTTTGTTTGGAAATTGGTATTTTTTCCAACTTAATCGGCTAAAACTTGTTATCTGTTAGCAACTTGTAGCACATCACTTTGATGGGCATGTCAGTAAAATATTATGCAATCCAAACAAAGATATCCAAAGTGTCAGATAAAAAAATAAACAGGTCGATTTGGTAATTATTTGGAAGGTCTATGCCAATACGAATGACTTTGTCTCCTTCCAGAGTTATATTGTCAACTTTCTCCCATGACTCGACCAAGCTGGGGCCTATATTGTCTATGACGATCAAGGCTTATAGTGGATTCTACTTTATAAGTTCTATAAAAATAAATTAACAAACTTTGGCAATCATTTGGTTACTACAGATCACGTTGATGATGTAGTGGACGCACAAATCCACGGTTTCCACTATGCGCACATTTGGTCAAGTTAGGGTCTGTCAAAGTTTTCTTTGTATGATGAGGGAGAATCTGCAAGCACGAGCAGGCATTAAACCTATTTTACGTGTTCTTGTTGGCCCATAACTAACTCTAGCTTTAGCTTGTTTACATTTGGACTGTATGTCATAGTGAATTTAGTCAAGACCCTTTTTGATTATGTCAAAACCAACATGTTTTGTATCTTCTCATAAGTTATTTTAAATATAATGGTTCTCAAACTTCTTGTATTCACAATAATATTTTGGACCTCTATTATGGGAATCCCAATGAAAGTAATATTCGTGTTCTCGTATGGTGCGGCGACTCCTTAAAAGTCGTCTTTATAAAATCTTATGAATGAATACGAGTTTTTGTAAAAGTGAACTAAAGTATGTCCTTAGTTTTGGACCTCAAGGTGAGTTACGTATTGTTTTCTAAAATATTGAGTGATATCTAATAGAGTATATCCCTCTGTTATGGTAAACAAAACCTACTGGTTTGGATTGAGGTTAATGTACTCCATGATGCCAACATTTCATGTCCCTGGGAGGTTTGGCTATGACTGCAATCCAATGGGGTTCGCCTCTCGAAGAATTTTATCTTATCTTCAACATGGGCTAACTAGATTACCGAAGTTCAGGCAATTTTTCTTTATTGTGTCCTCTGTTATGAGCTCCGGTAGTATTCGCTGCATGTAAGCCACAATGCCAAAAATATGGTGACAGTTCTCCAGATGGTTTTTGGTTCAAACGAACCTCTGAGTATACTCTCATAGGTTCTTGTTATCCTCCTACTAATATTGTATGATATAGTCACCATCATTATAAATAATTTCGTTAACAATAAATTGATTTCTTGAAAACCGTTCATAATATCTAATATCTCAAAGTTATGAATATTTATATAGGGTAATTGGTTGAACTAAGTTAGAGTGATGGTGACTATATTCCTTACATCATAAATAACATTAATTATGTCATCAGAGATAGAGTACCTCTGAAGGTTACGGAAAAAATACTGCGTATAAAGTTTACAAAAAATGCGCGAAACAAGAGTAGTCATCACTACCGAAGTCTATCAACTCATCTATGATCTTCTCAATATTCAGATCTATGGGTTATAATATTTATCCATCTTATTTAATATACTAGTTAATAAATTTTTATATATTTATTTATACTTACATATTTAAATTTCGAAGTACATCATTGATGAGAAACAAACTATAAAAGCTAAAGTTAAGTAAAATATAACAATCAAGTTATTTATTACTCGTGAGTTATAATGATTAAGATAAATTTATTTATAGTTAGTTATGCATTTATTTTTGATGTAATAAGTATACAAATAAGCCTCCATTGCGGAGAAAATCCGAACACGTCTCACATGTACACTAAGATCACTTTGGATCTCTTAAATCTCGGTACTTGATATTCAGCAATCGATAATATTACAAAATATATTCCTTGATAGTTTAATAATACTTGCGCATCGTTGTCATCTTATATCTTTTATTATTATCTCTATCTAATTATCTTAAAACTTTAACTATATAAACTTACCTTGTCTGACGTTGGACACCTTGGTTGAACAAAATCATTACTCATCATTGATGACGTCTATGAAAACCAATTGATACACAAAAGGTTCTCTTATAAAACCAATAAAAAAAACCTCTATGAAAAATAAAACACATATCCACATGTTTTACCTGAAAAACTTATAAAACCTTGCTCAACGTTTTGGTTAGTGTCTTTGATCTCATTGTTATGGCTCGCATCGTTTAGCTTCGTCGTATCCTCACAATAACAACCAATTTGTACCTTCTTCGACTTGCGCCAAAATCTTCGTCGTCGTAACCGTCAAAGTTTTTTTGTGTCTCATAGTGTAAATCTTTGAAATATTCATTCAAATTTTTTATTATAAAATTATAGTTGTGATTATGAGCCCCATGCGGTGTTTCCAAACCTCGTACGAATATTCCTAAAGTTTGTTTATATAGTTAAACCTTAAGTTTTGTTTATAGCACTTCTAAGGTTTGTCTATATACTCGAATCCCTAAAATTCAATTGTTTGTGTTGTTTCACCAAGATTTGTATATATAGATTCATCTGTAAAGTTTGTCTATATGTCCAAACCCTCTAAAATTTGAAGGCTTGTCTTTATAGAAAAACTAAATAATTTTTTTTAACTCGTGGGTGTGTTTGTCGAACCTCTCATTTTTCAGTTTGACACCTTCTTTTGGACTCAGTTTAGTTCAACACAGTTCCAAACACTTCGATCTTAGTTTAGCCTGAAATCAGTTGAGCTCAGCTCGGTTCAACTAATCTTTCAATATTTTATTCTTTTTGTTTTATGTAATATAAAATCTAAATATTCAAAGTAGCTCTATTTTCAAAATACTTGCACTAAGCTCCCAAGTCGAGCACGAATATGCACTAGGTTCCTAGCTGAGCACAAATATGCATTATATTTCTGAACCGAATACCAAACTTAAGTTCAGACCTAGTCTATATAGTATTAAACTTATATTTAACCTCAATCAAGCGTGTGTAAAACCATACCATACTTTAGTTTACTCTCTGGCTAACAACAATAAGAAGTAATTTACTGTCTAAGGTGACCCTCTTAAACACTCAAAAATCATTTGTTTTCTCATCTCCCAAGACTAACTCAATCTATTAAAGTGTTAGAAGTTTCAAACCTAAAAAATATTCGAAACAACAAGCTTTAGATTTGTTCGGAGCACCAAAATAGTAATATGGAGCTTAACCAATCACTTCAAAGAGTTCGGATATATATTGCTCATAATATAGTTAAATATTTTATTCTTATTTTATTTATTTACTAATGGGACTACCATTCTCTATAAAATTACAAACATCATCTTTTTAATTCAAAAAAACGTATATATTTTTTTCTTACTACATAAAAAGTGTTTTTGTTAATGGAGATTTTTTCTAACGAAGTATTTTTGAAGAGGAAAAAATAGGTTCCACGTTAGATCGAGCTCTCTGAAATTATGACAACTCATCACTATTATGACAACTCATCACTCGGTTGGACAATTAGCCATACATTATGGGCGCAACAAAGTCAATAAGTAAATAAAGTTTTTTGCTACACATAAACTGTTGAGATATTATTTGTATCTCTCTTTTACTTCGTTTGCAAGGACTAGAGGACTATTGAAGCGGATAAAATATGTAATAATTATATATTTATGTTTAGTCAAATATAACAATTAAGATTTATTATTTGATAGTTATAATACTTAAGATGAATTTATCCATAGTGAGTTATGTGTTTATTTCACGATGTACAAAATAAATAAGTAAGTCTCCCATTGTTAACAAAAATGAGAATACATCTCACATGTCTCACTTAAAATAATTTTGTATCTCTCAAATTTTGGTACTTTGGTTAGGTGTGGGCATTATGTTCTTCGTTCGTTCTTTCAACTTGCGGTTCTTCAAAACCGGTACCCATTTAAGAACCGAATAAAATTCGATTTAGTTCGATTTGGTATGAGTATTTAATTCGATTACAATGAGATTTTTTGGATACTTTAAATATTTTGCAATATCAGCCGATATAAAACTCATTTTACAAATCAAAACTATAAACTTATATTAGATTGTAAGAAAAATAAATAATAAATAATATAAGAGAGATCCAAAATTAATGTATTAGCGAATAATGTTAGTAATAAAAAAAAATGATATCAAATTTATTAGATTATATAAATGTTTGTAAGTATATTTTCATTTATTAAAGAATAATTAGAGGTAATCATAGACAACAAATTTAAAAGAATTTAACTTTGAAACAAATTTTTTTTAAATAATATTAAATTTAGAGTTATTACATGAGACCTGTTTCTAACGGGTACTCACGTTCCTCAGTTCGGTTTCAAAAAGAAAAACCGCCGAATAATTAAAATTAGAACAATTTGGACATGATAAACTAACTATCAAGTTCCAATCTTTAACACTATTTTAAGTACTTTATTTTATTATTATTCCAACTAAATGAGATCCTAATTACATAAATTTAGGTTATCTATCTAAAAATGGTTAAATATTTAACATTCAGTTTTAATTATAAATGACAAATTTTAATATATATTTTTTTAATTTAATAGTTAATTTTATTTTGAAAAAATTATAACTTAAATCTAGAATTTAGTTTTGGAGTTTAATTTTAAAGTTGAGAGGATATATTAATGACTCGAAATTCATGTAGTTATAAAATAGGGCCTGTATATGGGCTATAAAAACATGGGTTCATTTGTCAAACCCGTGTAGCATGGCCTTAAAGCGCAAGATAACAAAAAACTTCTGTTGGACCAACTTAACCCGTAAGTTATAAAGTGAGTCGGATTATAAAAGCTCCGGTTTAGCCCGAATGACTTCCATCATGACGAGTAGGGCTGTCAACGGTTCTCCAGAATGGTGAACCGAACCGATAAGGACCGGACCGAGAACCGGACCGAATCTTAACCGTCCGGTTCGCGGTTCCATTCTAAAAACCGAAAACCGATAAAGAATCGAAACGAAAAATCGGTTAAGAACCGATAGAACCGATAAACCGATAGAACCGATAAGGAACCGAATCGATAAAACCGATAGGACCGAAGGAACCGATACGGAATCGAACCGATAAAACCGATAAACCGGTAGAACCGATAAGAAATCGGACCAATAAAACCGTTAAAACCGATTATTTATTATTATTATTATATATTCTTTTATAAATTATGGTACCAAAATTAATAGTTAATTACCAATTTTTTAAGAAAATGAAAGATCAACTTATAAACTTTAGTTTTTATATTATTTATTTTAATAAAAAAATAATTAAAAATCAATTTTTAATTGATCTTATTTTTTTAATTGGACCGTTTTTAATTGGACCGAACCGGACCGAAACCGGACCGAAACCGGACCGGATCGAACCGAACTCGGACCGAACTGAAATTGGGACCGGACCGGACCGAACCGAAAGCTTAGCGGTTCGGTCCGGTTCCAAAACTTAGAACCGAAAACTTAGCGGTCCGGTCCGGTTCCTTCAAAACCCGGACCGATAACAGCCTTTGACGAGAGGCAATTTTCTAAATGTTAAATCTTAATGCAATGACGAGCAATTGTGCCCAAAATTGTGAAGATGGTTTTTACTTGAGGTTGAGGGATTATATATGCTGAGGCGAAATTGGAAACGTTTATCAGCGATGGAGTTGTCACGGCGATCACGAAGCTCGGGAAGAATTCTCGGCGGATTCGGTCGAAGATCAGGATCGAATCCAACCTTGAAACTGTATGGAAAGTCTTAACGGACTACGAGAACTTGGTCGATTTGATTCCTGCGCTTGCCGTTAGCCTAGTGATTGAGATAAATGGTAACTGCTGCTGCCTCGACCTGGTAATCATTTCGATATATGTACTTGTGAATTACTAGTATATATCAATATGGTCACACTTAGTCTATATATATATATTCAGGTATTTGATCGGCTGGTTCTTGGGGAGATTAGGAATTTTATTAGTTGATCCTGTCCTGTCAGTGAAATGTATGATGAAATTTGGGGATAATATATATAACCAGTTCTACTCTATACATATGCCATTTTTGCCTATAATTTATAAGTGGTGGTTGTTCTTGTTTGAAAATAGAGACCTGAATGATTATAACCAGTGCGTATAGTAAGTTGCTCAGGTAACTATGGAAGCGCTTTCGAAAAAGAATTATTCTGATCATCTTGTTTTGAAAGTTGTTTCGGATATACCAAGCCTTTGGATTGAGAAAATTTGAATCAATTGACAGTGTTTAAAATATCACAGAGAGAGTTCTTACGTTTTTTTTTTTTTTTGATTGGTGTTGTTTTCTTTTTCCTTGAATGATTTACCTATTAATCAAGATAATGAAAAATTTCAAAAAGTTATAATCTTTCATAAACTTGTAGGTAATCACATCCTTTGAACACAAACCTTTTGGGAGAAAACATTTTCGCCCAAGAAACACACTGGTTCGCTCCTCGGGGCTTTGCCACGACCAGACCTGTTCTGGTCGCAGCAAAGCATCGCCTGCATCAGTTATAACTGATGCAGGCGCTTGCTGATCGCGACCTGGGGCTTCCTGGGCAAGACAGCAACCCTGGTGTCTGATTACGTGCTGATTGCGGCAAACCCTGGCAAGGGCCTTTTTCCGGCCTAGCTTTATCACTTGTTGGCTTCATTATCTTCGATGTTCGGAACTCTATTTCCGGTCATCCACATCTAATGAACATTTTCAACAGTTCTTGCAGCTAATACATAATTGATATATTAGGAGTGATCATAGTTCAATTCATTTTTTGAATTAGAAAATAATCGTGTGGTGTAAAAGAAAGAAAAACGTATTTGAACCCAATGATAGATAAGTTTCCATGCATCTAATCAGTTTCTATACCATGGTTTAGGAATGTCCTAAAGAATTAAAAGGCTCATTTTAGAGTTGAAGTTACTGATAAGTTTAGTTAGAACCCTTGTTATATGTAACTTAATTTTAGCTGGTGTTCAGTTGCAGATGGGACAACAAGATGTGTTCCTGGGGATGCAATGTGGAAGCCAAAGTAGTATTGGATTGTTACGAGAAAGAACTTAGGAGTCTTCTATATGGACAGACGCGAGAAATTGTTCTTAATGAAAATGGACTCTTGAGCAGGTAATATTTGCTCATAACTCTTTAAATTCGAATTAGTAAAAAACTTTTGTTTATTTTTCCAGTAACTTTTATGCCACTTCGTCTGGGAGTGATCTCACGACAATTTTTGAGTCTGATGGGTCCCAATTTTAATCCCTTCTAAAATTGATGCTAATGACCAACAAAAACGTTTTAGAATATTAGCGTATATGAGTGCCTGATAGTAGGCACCTGTATAGTGCCATAGGCTTTTTTGCTCATAAGCAAAAAGTTTGTTCGTCTGGTCTGATATTATAGGATTTACGAAGCTAGTTTTTTAAAGCTTATAAGATTGAAAGATTAAAAAACCTTTAACATGTATTCTCGGCTTTTGATCACTGGCTTCTTTGCTCAATTATATGCACTGTTTTTATAAGAAAATTTGTTATTAGTTATTTTAAGTTCAGGTTTACTATTTATCATCATTTTTAACCCTAAGATTAATTTTCTATTTCCCACTAAATGTATATATGTAATCCAAAGCTACCACCATGATCCATCTATTTCTTTTTTTAATCAAAGAACTCGTACGTATATTTATTGTTTAGCCAAAACCTTATAATGCTGTGACCAAGCTGTGTACTTAAGAGTTTAGAGGTTGAGGCAATATATCATAAATGATATACAGAGACCGTTAGAACTTATATAATTGAAGCAATTCACAACCTATAAATGTGTATTGCTATCTATCCCTAAAAAAGAGTAATGATTATGAGCTGGGTCGGGCTGACTCGCAGACAAAAACGGGTCCGGTTCGGGTACAAAAATATTAAACCCGCAGCGCTCTAGCCCGGGTTCGGGTTCAAGTAAAAAATGCAGGCCCGAACAGGTCGACCAGAAATCGATCCGAACCCAGCCCATTTTCATCCGTACCTTTCGTATTTTGTGTATGTAAAGCCCAAGATGTGGCTACCTGTTGGCTTAGTTGAAAGTAGACTCAGTAACGACATCAAAACAAACCTTTCGTGCATTAGGGAAGAAGAAGCACACGGAGTAATTCAAAGTATTATACATGGCCTTGAAAGATACATGAAAATTCAAGTACATTAAGTTGTGCTCTATTATCTAAGACTGAAAATTGAAAAATAGCATGTGATATTCCTTGATGCTTTATATTCATCATTCTGAATAGTGTGATGAAGAAAGCAAATTCCTCTCCTTTCTTTTTGGTTTGCCTATATCTGTTCTTCCTTAGGAGGAAACTAATGATGTTTGTGTTCTACTTTTGATGGTTAAAGTTTATGATGGCGATAGGAAGCTGACTAGTTCAATGACTACCCTTCTGAATTTGTAAAAGGAGATGTTTCCATAAAGAGGATATCAAATTCAAATGGAGACATCAAAGTGACTCTAGGGTTTATCTCTTTATTCAAAGTAAGTCTATTAAAATCATATCGTTGCTAGAATTATTTTTTCCTAAAAAAAATATATATATAACGAGTGCTTTATAAATTACAGTCAATTATTGATTCAACATTTGTTGGGACTTTATATCTAGATACTAGACTTCAATAAGAATCTCTAGCTTTCTTAGCCATTTTTAACATGTATGACGACAACTTTTGAATATCAAGCTTATGGGGCTTATGACTATTCTTTCTTTATGTTCGTCTGCTAGGTTAAAAATCACCGCAATTTGCTATGTCGTCGCAAAAAAGTATCATTTTCATTTTCGAAATAAAATCATATTCCATAGTTTCAACAATGTAGCATTTTAGTCTTCTATATTTATTCAATGCCATCAAAAATCTATCATATTTTTCTAAGATTACCAAATAGTTTTTTTATATTCCAACGAAGTTACATTTTTAATCTTCATTAATTACATACGGAGCTAAAATATAAAATTATTAATACATAAAATTATTTCTAAATAAAAGTAAATAAGAAAAGAAATGTTTTGTGATAGTTGGTATACATCTAGTATTTTATATGAGATTTGAGTGAGAAGAGTTGGAAAGCGTGACCAGTCGATGAGGCAATAACGTTTTATCATTCCTTGTTCCTGTAGGCTGTACCAAATGAAAGATGATGGTTTGGTTATTTTGGTGCTAAATGATCAAATCGTTGACACCGTGCGTAGATGGATCTTGTTAGTGGTAGGGACTAACAACGATTGGATAGAAGAAGTTCTTCTTTTTAATTATGGACTCCAAGTCCAAATAGTAGCATAATAGTTTTTTAGTGTAGATGTTAGAGCAGCCATAATCGTCATAACGTGTGACCTTTTTGGCATGTAATAATCAAATGAACCCTTTGGTGAATATGGACAAGCGGCAAATAGTAAATAAAAGCTATTCATAACAGAAAGAAAAATATTATCACCTAATACTCCAACCTACTATCCTACAATAAATTATAATATTTAATTATGATTTATATCCCAAAACTATTACTGATTATACAAATTTCATTATACAAATTCACTGTTTTCCTTTTCTTTATAGCTGAGTTTGTTTGACTCAAAAGTTATATTTTTAAAAGAACTAAAGATTCAAACCACAAGATTTGTAATAGAGTACCCAAAATTAAAAAATTGCTAAGGAACTAATTTTACAAATCCGATGACTTATTTTATATTTATATGTCCTAACTAGATTTGAACTTAAGTTAAAAGCGCTTTAAATACTTTAGTTTTAGTTAGGATATTTATAGATATTTGGATATCAGATGTATTTGTAAATGCGGAGTTTGGAAAGGATTTTAACATTGTTGCGAACTACGAAATACATTTTAAAATCGAATGTGAACTGCGAAACTCAATATGAAAATAAGTCAGAATTGGACTAAGGTGTAAAACGTAAAATTATTTTAATAGACTTACAAACACTGTTTTAGCATGATAATCTAGTTGATGGGGTAGATGAGCTTGTGACAGGTCATGGGGTTCGACCCCTATACAAACATTTTTTTGGTTTGAGCTTGTCAATTTGTTTGGTTTATCTTCTCGTTGAGTAGTGGTTGCGGGTTTTTTCCGAAAACAAACGTTTTATAGATTTGAATGTGGAATGCTTGTTATTTAATGTTTTGTATATGAAATGCGCATGTTTAATGTCGATTTGTTTTTTGTATTTTCAAATTAAATGCTTATATTAGTATCCGTCCTCTTTTGGTTAGTTTGAAGATTTTAAGGGCATGATAAATTTTGTTTTTACTAAACGAAAGAAGTTGGTTAGAGAAAATTCTAAGTTTTGCTATTGTTGCGGTGAAGTTAAGAACCGTTTCTTTTTAATTATAATGATTTTGCGGCTAGCTATCAATTATCAATCGTCTAAGTTATCCAACGGTTAGTATTGACATAACTCTGAACGTGTTTGATGAATTTTTTTTAGAAAAATGGTTAGTGAAACTGCTTTATGTTTATTTGAAGTTGCGGATGAAAATTTACTTAGTGGTTAAAGTATTTATGATATTAGTTTTTTTACTATAAAATAATATATTGCAATTATTTTTAGGTTGATATTAGAGGTCTTGGTCAAGTGTTCAAAGAATGTGATGTATTTTTAAGAATTATTTTATCTTATTATGTTCTAGAATGATTTTTATTTTAAACATATGCATAATACAATATTGAAAATAAATGTTTATTACGAGGATACAATCATGTTCATAAAGACTATAGTTTATTATGAGGATACAATCATGTTCATAAAAACTGTATACATCGATTGATACGTATACCAAATTCATGTTCACTAAGAAGTACAATGCAAAATATATTTGTTGTACTTGTTTTTTTTAAGTAAAGTCAAAATATTTTGACAATGATTTTAATGGTTAAAGAGATACCATGCTCTATCAATTCCAAAGTGATGTGAGAGCCAAAAAGCGTACAATTGTGTTTTTTTTCTTCATAATAATAGATTTGCTAGTACAAATAATAATTTATGTAAATCAAATACAGTTATAATTTATAATGAATAATAAAAATAAGTGTCTACAACACAAAATAAAAGATGAAATTTAGTGTATTTTTGGCCCAGGTGTTCAGCTTAGAAAAGTTAACTTTGAGAACTACATTGATTCAAAGGAAAGATTGTAAGCATTTTTTTTCCAATCTCAAGCGATGATGCACATGGTTTATTAATGGTCATTTGATGACCACGAGAATATTATTTTCCTTAAAAATTAATGTCTAACTCTTACTCAATAAAAAATTCTAAATATTATTTAAAATGATAAATTCAATCACATTAAAAAATCATATGGCCTAAAGAGTCGAGATTCCGTCCAAATTTTGAGATATCATAAAAACACAAATTAACTTCAGATTGTGAATAAAGTTAATGAACTAAAAGTGTAAATTATTGTGATATATTTTTTTTATTGAGAGAAATTAACAATTTAGTTATAAATTTACGTACAAAATAAAAAAAAAGTCGTAAAGCAACATAAAAAGATACAAAACACATCTTGTAACAAATGAATTTATTAAGCATGAGTGGATTTACTCTAAATTATATTTTCTTCAATTTTTTAAAGTAAAATTTAAAAAAAAATTAAGACTATTATTGTGTATTTTAACCTTAAGCTTCACAATATAGACGTTAAGATAACTTTTAAAATGATAACCTTGAAGATATAATTTTTTTCTAGCGATTTGAAGTTGAGAAATTATAAACTCAAACAAACATCTCATAAATTTACCACAAATGTTTGATGATTATCATTGTGTCTGGTTTGAGATAAATTATGTAGATGGTTATGTATATTATAATTTCAAAAGAGGCAAGCTCATAATTTATTGTAGCATATCGATGAAATTTATCTCGTTACTAATAATAAACAATTATTACTTGTCACCATAAAATTTGTATGAGTTTTAATATGAAAGAATCAGGATTATATGTTGGAAATCCATATTCAGCATGATCATTTTCAAATTACTCGAGGTTATCACATTAAACTTATGTTTTGAGCATGATGCAACAATATATAATGGAAAACAAAACAATAATAGAGATATTTATGAAAAATAGATAAAGTCTATCTTAAACGAAGTCTTAAAATAAACTTGCAAGTTTAGGATATAGGGACGATTTCATATAAGTTAGTAACCAAAAATCTCATATAAACTTAGGTTTGTACGAGACAAGACATATCATTTACAGTAGGGCCCTTACCTAGGTGTTCAGTAATATAGATATGAGTTATTGGATAGAAGTCAATGACTGTTACAATATTTTAAGAAAATAAAGTGTTATATATGGACAAATATAAATTCGAAATAACTTAGAGAATAATCTAACATAGACTTTTATTATTTTGTGGATAGTCACCGATATACAAGATTAGGATTAGTAACCAACAAAACACTACAAGTCATATTAATTTATTTTTATATGTACTACCACTTATTTTTCTTACTGTAAATTAGAAAAAAATATCCTTGAGAATCAAAAAGAAAAATAATATTTACCATATGTATCATCTATACAATTACAGCACAATGACAATTGTTTTTACAATAGACACTAAAATTCCTTTATAAGTTGCTTCAATTCTTTCATTTATTCAATTACGAGTAACCAAATCTGTACTCATATATATGAAGATGATGATCTTATAGTTTCGATGCCATACATTATTACAGATCATACAAGTAATATCATATTAAATTTTATATTTAAAATTGATGGTGGCTTAAGATTTAACCTCTGAAAAAGTAATGCTCACACATTTATATTTTCCCAATTTTACAGGATCTAATTAGGGTTTAGATTCCACATGTTTGAGTCAATATGTAATATGTATGTAGGATGAACTATTTCATAAGCAATCAAGTTTGGTTGATAGTATAATGACAAAACAAAACAGGCAAACAAATATAAGACTATCATTACCAAGTAAATTGGAATACAAGAGCTACATGGGCCAAGCCCAAGAGAATCGGTTATATTATATACTATTCTTCTTATGCATGTTATTCAGTAGGCTTAAGATTAACATTCAAATGAGAAAAGTAGACATCCTTATATTTCCATCCAAGACAAGATATATTGAAAAATAAACTATGGCTCTGCATTTATGTTCACAAACTAAACACAATCTAATTTACTCTCAAATTAGTATTAGCCAGAGCAATATATATAATAAATGCAATATCAGATTGATGATACTTTCAAAGATTTATCTACGTACATTTAGGTGTCATGCTTATTATCACGTGATGAAGTTATCTACGTGATGCTATATTTCAATTTTTAACAATCATGTCAAATATTATAGGTTGCGGTATTTAAAAAATTAAAAAAATTAGTAAATTTTTTATATTTCATTAGAAAAATTTAATTAAAATAAAAAATAAAAAAGGTTTAATTTAACGTAATAAAAAAAACTATTGGTGCGCTCTAACAAGTGAAGCTCAAAATAATTTTAGGACATCATATAAAATTTACTCAAAGTAATTGTATTTATGATGCAATTCAATATTGATAACATTCTCTCACATGAGAGATCTTTAAGCATGAAAATTTTATTACTTAAAAAAACATAATAGATGTATTAGGCTTCCGAAATAATTATATTGAACACACCGATCATGTAAACATAAAGATTTGGTTGATTTTTCTCTTCTTATAATAATCGATGAAGTTTCCTCCAACTTTTAAAAGCTACTAGAAGTTATTGATTGAAAAAAATATGTGGGTGAAAATATGAGATCTCTTTATAAAAACACTTGAAAATTAGTAGAATTTTCAAAATAAAATAGAGTCATTAATTGTAGATAGATCTACACAGATAAGGAATGGCAACTTGGAAAATAACATTTAGGTTCATGACTGCTATGAAGTGTTTTCTCTAGTGTGTTAAATATTTTTCATTCGAGATTTATTGGCACTAATGATTATGTTAGGTATTAAAATAACACAAAAGGATGTGATTAAAGATTTCTTATATAGAGATCTTGATGAAAAAATATATATTTATAATCATATGGTTACAAGGTATATGGAAAGAAAACTGATTTTGTAGTTTTAAATATCTATTTAGGATTCGAAGAAATTTTCAAGCCAATAGTATTTGAGATTTGATCAGTTTATGAAAAGAAACCATTATTCAACATGTAAGGTCAAATCACTGGTCTACAACATGAAATCCGTTATGTTTCTTTTGTTAATGTGTCATCATATATTTATGATATATTGATTGTTTCCAAGAGTGTAAAAGAGATTCGAAAATTAAAGAATAAATTATTTTCCAAATTTGATATATATATATATATATATATATATATATATTGTGAGTCTAAAAATGTATATGGGATGAAGATAATTAGATACATATCAAGAAGCGTCACTTGTTCATCCAAGTATCTTAAAATTTATCATCTGCGTATTTATTTTGGGTGAAAATAATATTTTATACTAAAGTTGTTTCTAATTGCACTTATTAAAAATTATTAGTACTTCATTAACTCCCATGAGTATAATCTTATGGATTTATTATTTTCAACAATATTGCTATCATCAACTGTAACATTTTTGATAATTATCAATTTTTTTAACACTATGGTCTATAATATTTGACACCATTGTAAAATTAAGTAATATCATACTTTTGATTAGTTGATCAAGTTTAGTTAGAGTCACATGATAATAAGTAAGCCATCAAAATATATGCAAACAACTATAAGCATGTTTATCTAGACCATAACTCAACGAGTGGTTTATCTTTTGAATTTGTTGACGGTAAATGGTTTATAATATGATTTGTAAATGTAAAAAATTTATTCTCAAAATATCATTTGAAATTTTTTTAATTTATGGTAACATATATTGCATATTCTTTAACAAGATTTTGTTCATCATTTCTACAACTTCATTATATTATGGATTCTTTCTAATTATAAATTCTTTATTGGCTACTTTTTGTTGGTATAATTTAAAAATGAATCATTTTTATATTATACCATCATCGAGAGATCTTAATACTTTTATTTTCCTAGTCGTATGATTTTTAATTTTTTTTTCTTCTGACTAATGAATTTTACAAAAACTTTATCTTTCTTCTTCATATGGTACATTTACACTTGTCTCGAGTGAATCCAAGAATATAACAACCCAATATTTTTCACAAAATAATATATTTTTGCAGGTCCGTAAAAATAAGTGTGCACATATTTAAAAATAATTGTATGGTATATATTTATACTAAATTTAATCTGTTTATTTATCAAATACATAACTTTTATAAAAATCCACATTGTCACACTTGTCACACTTAAACAATCTTTGGTCTACTAGTCTTTGTAAGGATTTTTTTCCTATATTTTCAGGCTACATATCTCATAATCTAGTAGAATTCAAGCACCATATTTTTAGATTTTTCAGCTAGTTGTTAGTGTTAAGTATGTTTTCCTTGTATAAAATATAAATTCTTCTTTCTAATCATTTCCATACGCTCGAGCAATTTTTTCATCACCATTAAGCTATCGTTAGCATATATAATATTTATACCGCTAGCCCCCAAAGTACCATGTGAAAACAATTTTTTAGACTAATATTATATTAAACAATTATATGCTTCCAAATCATGCAATCGTGCAGTTGTAGTTCAAATTTTAATTTTTTTTTTATATTTTTGCACAACATGTAATTTATCATCATAGTTATTAAATCCTCAACAAATTTAAGAAAAGTAAAGTAATGTTTTACAAACACGCGTAGTATGATGATGCTAAGTCAAAAAATCATTAGTCATGATAGAGTGCAAATCCAATATAGTGTAAATAAAAATTCGTTATCACTTTTTACATAAAGAAAAACAGTCAGCAAGTTAATGTCAAGTAGATTTAGACTATTAAATTCAAGAATTTTAGAAAATAGGATATTATTATAATATTCGATCAATAAATCAACCATTATTAGTGAATATTGCATTATTATTTATAGAAATCAAAAATCAAAAATAATTAACATGGATAACCCCTGTATCTTATGACATGCGACGATAATTCATTATAATAATTATATTTTTACTCTTTAACTATCATTGACAAATTAATAAATCAAACCATCTGACTTAAACCTTCTACGACCTTCTTTAGTCCACGCGTTCAGCCATAATCACTTTCAAGTATTTCCATCTTCCACCTTTTCTTGAAGATGTTTTTACTTACTTTTGTTGTTTTTACCATCGTCTACTTCCTCTTGAAGATATTATTTGCATGTTACATTTTATCTAGTTTTTATCTCATGCATCGTCATAATCATTTGTTAATATTAATTATCGCGCATCATGTAAAGATATATATATTCCATCGTATAGCTCCATGCATCACCTTAATCAATATTAGTAATAATGAAGATGATGTTTTTACCTTAATCATCATCCACCAATGTATAGGCTATAACTTAATCATATTTAACCGAAACTTTACCTTCATTCTTTAGTCGACATGTTTATATCTATTATTTAGCCTCCTTACATTTCACAATTAGGAAAATAACGTTCCAACGGAAGATGACTTTATTAAAACTCCCTCTTATTCCCTAAATGTATTCATATGTTAAATACTATTAACAAGTTATGAAAAGTAATATTTTAAAGAAGAAAATTATAATTAGAAAATTTAACATTCAATTTCCATCGTCTATGTCGCTTAATTATAAAAAGTAATTAAAATATTGTCTCAAAATAATAAATTGATGTAATAATTATTTGACTCTCACCAATCGACTAACAACACATTAATTATAACACCTTCTCACATTACATCTAAAGATTTTATTTTATTTTAGATTAACGATTATGATTCAACACTTTATAATATATAACTAGATTTAATTTTTACTTTTTTCTTTTTCACACCTCAACTTCTCAAAAAATATCTCTTAAATTTTTTTATTTCTAATCTTGTGTACTGAAAATGATATTTGCAACCATCGTTTGTCAACCAAGTTTCATAATTTCACATACTAGAGTATCGTTTTTTCTTTTATTTTTAATTAATTTAACTACTTAAGATAGATGGTAAAGTAAAGAATCAATTTAATATATTTTTCCATTCGATAATCTGTCTGTAGAAAATTATTCAAATTATGAAAACAAACCGTTAGATTATGAAAATGACCAACGAAATGGTCAATGAGAAGACAATGCTAAATCTTTAGACGAATTAGAAGTTAGAGAATTAAATATAGATTCAGCATCCTCATCATCCTCATCATCAAATAACAAATATGAATCTTTATCACACACTTAACAACTCTCTCTTGTAGACACCAATCCCAATTTAAAGAGAAAGTTATAGGAAAAACCAAAATTATTTTAATTCTTTTCCAACTCTTAATCTCAAAATGACGACGAACCTACCTCACTAGAAATTAGCACGCTGAAATTACATCGTTATCTAAGCAAACTACTACAAAAATAGGCACCACCAACAATTAACTTTTTTAAAGAATACTTTTGAAAGTAAACTTTCTTATATCCTGAAGATGAAGATGAATAAGAAAATAAATCTGATTTAAATGGGGGATAAATGATGACAAAAAAATTCTTCCTAAAAATAGGAGACTATTTAAACAACACCATTGGTGACGAAGTTTGTTTATTATATAGGACGCTAGAATGTGGTGTTAGGTTCTCGTTTCAACGTAAAATCCTCAAGTTCCTCCAATGGTTCAAAGTATGCCCTAGATAGTTTACTCTTAATAGATAGTGAACATTAACGAGTATGATAATATCATCTAATATACATAAAATTCTCTTCCAAATACCTGAAATATTAACTGAGTCTAGATTTAATAGTTAGTAAATCTCATTTTTACAGGATTCACTACCCCAAAACATCATAGCATATTTAAGCTACCGTATTTTGATCACTTGTGTTGATAAAAAATATTTTATGTCAATAGAAATTAGAATTCGTAATCATCAAAAGACGTTGTTTAAGCGTGAAAAAGAAAAGTGTGTTTACCCTTTATATTTTACTTGTAAAATATTCCTCATATTATTATGCATTACACTTATCATATAACATTTTAATCTAATAGGATCTAAATTATTATCTAAATGATGAAAATAGGAAGCTCATAGCCAAAACATCTTCAACAAACTTTCAGTTGTTGTTTATAATTTTTGAAGAGACTAGGATCGCCTTATTTTTACCAAATAAAATTTACTACGTTTTAGATTGTTCTATTGAAACGGATATCCATAAACAATAATTATGAAATAATGGACGCCACAACCAACGCTCCAACAAAAGAAAAAACTTAAACTGATCTATTGATCGCTCGTCTTAGAGAAGAACCTTAATGAGGCACATATCTCTAAATTCAAAAAATGGATCCAAATGGCATGGAATAATATCCAAAAATATGGGGATACTAATGAGGATACTCATTTTATAAAAAATTGGAAGCATACCCAGAAGAAAAATAGAATTGACAAAGAAACTTCTTTGAAAAACAAAATAATTCCTACCAACATTATAACCCCCATTTTCAAAGAATTTGCCTCTCCAACTAGAAAAGGTATTCCACTTGTTTTTCACGAAAAACATAATCAAATTCTTGTTGATCATAACGGATAGAGAAAACTTGTTATTTCCTTTTGTGTAAACCCTAAAAACAATAATATCCAATTACTTGTATAGGATCATCGTCATATTTGGACCCAAAATCATTTAATGGTGTTTCCTGAGTAAGTAACCTGTATCATACGTTCCATCTCTCTCCAACACTTAACTTCTCTAACATCTAATAGAAACTACCTTCGAAGTTAAACTTTTTTTAACATATATTTTTTAATAATACCCTAATATCCTTTATAGTTGTAAAATTTTGAATTTATTCAGAGTTGCTTTAACTCTTATGTTGTAGCCGGTAGAAACTTCTCATCTGATAATATTCTCTCTTTAAAAAAAACCTTATTCGAGTTATAACGTTTGGTATGTGATCAATAGAGTTGCAAAAGGAATCATCTGGCTTATCGAAGCTCTTGATGATTGGGTAGACACAGAACGATGACGAAAACATAGCTTGAAACTGAAGTTACATTCAAACAAACTGCAATTGATGAGTTTAAAACTATGATAAAAATGAACAAAGAAGTCGAAAAGATCAAAAAACATATTGAAACTATTACAAAAGAGAAGAATATTAACATGGAGAAAGTTAAAATGGATATGCTTGAAGTTCTTAGTGAAGTTAAAACTATGATAGAAGAGCGTCACACAAATATGCTTGTTAATTAAAACAAGCATAACTCAAAAAATTTCCTGGGGTCATATATCAAATACGTCCATGAAGAGTATTATTGAAAATCAGCCAAAAATAATTCTCATATGAACGTAATTTCCTCAGGAGATAGTGCTTCTTAGAATAAAAATAAATTAGATAATCAAGTGACAAAACTCCGCTTCTAGTTGTTGAGAAAAATATTGACGACGCGAACCATTAAACATATTCTCCACTCTATTGAGTTTTTTTTAATATGTGTAATGTGTGAACTATTTTATGCCCGCTTCGAACATTTTTCGGCTAGCATCTGGTTGTCTCTTTACGTTACTTTGTGTCTCAACATTATTTATATATTGTTTTTTTATAAATATCGTCTGAAGAATCATATCAACACTGTTGTCAACAAATATTTAAACGTCGCTTTATAGATGTCTGGAGAAAATATATGAATATCATCTAAACTTATTTTTAGTTATCTTTCATTAATTTTGTCAAACTAATTCTTATTATGTTAAAACACGTCTTGCATCATAAATTATCCATGTATATCATCTCTTAGAAAACGTATGCAGATCATATTTTGGAAAACAGAACGTTGGTTTACAAATATCGTTTAAAGAACAGACAAAGAACATCGTTCATAATACAACACACTTTTCTATCATTTTCAAACCTTAACATGACCTCTTACACTTTTCAGATAGGCTTGGATTATAAATTTGTTCGCGTTAATCAGGTGTGGGCCCTATTATTCATTTTTTAAAAATAGACTTGACTTATAACCATGATCACAATTAAGCCTTTACAACCTTCTTAGTGTGACCTCTTATGTTTTATTAGATGGTCTTGGCTATTAGTTATGTTCGTGTAAGTTTGGCGTGTAGCCTCTTATACTTTATCAGTTGGGCTTGGAATCTATCCATGTTCGCTTTGAATTAGTAAATACTTTATTTATCATTTTCTAAATCGTGCAGCTTCTTTCACTAGTTGATCATTATAACATCATCATAGAAAAACATTATTACTAGTATCGGTTTAAATAACCTTACTATTGGCTTGATGTAGAAAATAATATTATTCTTACTATCTTTGAGAAACATCAGTATCGTATTATTGTGAAGAATTTTTATAGCCACCGTCGTTTTTAAGGAAAACTTATTTTTATCGTTTTGAAAGAAATTATCACCACCGGCGTTTTGGAGAAAACTTACTAGTATCGTTTTGTTGGAATAAGATAACGTCGTTTTGGAGAAAAAAATCATTGTTAACCGTTAATTTATTATGAACATTTACTTTTACTACTTTAAAATATTTAGTAAGATTGTTTTTTTAAACGTCATTTCTACTTTATTATTTTAAAACTAAAAATATGACGACACTTTAATTTTTTGAGAAGATATTTCGTTCATAATAACCCTTATGGTATTTTATTAAAAAAATATCGCACCGCCAAGTAGGAAAGATAGTATACCGATCATATTTTACATTTCATTCTTATTTTTCAGACGATGAATGTTCCATTGATATTTTATTAGATTACCGTCCATATCTTCTAGTTTGTAACCACTTTTATATCTTTTGGATACTAACTTGAACGGTCCATCCTAATTAGGAGTAAGCTTTCCAACATTTTTATCTCTCGTCCCTTGAAACCTTTCTTTAGCATCAGATCATCTTCCTCACATTTTATCACCTTCAATTTCACATTGTATCAACTTTGTATTAAACTCATATAGTGTCCGACTAAAACTTTGGCTTGATCCCATCGTCGCTCTATCAAATTAATGCTCACTAATTTTTATCATTATCTTCTCGTGAATAATATAGAACTATATCGGAATAAATGACTCAATATCATACCAGATCAAATGGAGTTTCATTTGTCGTCGTTTGAGGAGTTATTATATACCAAGAAGACCTCATTGATAAAATTATTCCACTTTCTTTTTATTAATTATAACTTCTTTTTTATCTCATTGAAGACAGTCATGTCGGTAACCTATACTTATCCATTTGCATGTAGATAATATTGAGTAAAAAAATATTGCTATATCTCATACTTTTTACAAAATATTTTCATCATATCATCTTGAAACCGAGGGTCATTATCTCTCATTAATACCCTTGGAATTCTAAAACAACTTACAAGACTAGACTATAAAAATTCACAAAATTCCTAGGTTATTGTTCCCACAAAAAACTCCGCTTTAATCCATTTAGTGAATTAATCAACTAATATAATTAAAAACTTCATTCACCTTGTCGCTATTGGTAACAGGCCTACTAAATCAATTCATCATCTGTTAAAAGAGCATGAAGAAGGGTTTGATCTCATTTTTCAGTATGTATATGAATCGTATTAGCAAAATGCTGACATGAATCACAATATTGAACCATATTTTTTGTATTGGTAGCAAGTGTTGGTAAATAGAATCATGTCAAAAGAAAATATCGTATCAACCCTCAAAATCCACAATAGAGAGTTACAATTTTCTCGAGTAAATCTTTCAAAACAAATAAAGCGTTCTTTTTTCCAAGACATCTTAAAAATGGTTGTCTCGAACATCTGTAATACATAATTTCATTAAGGACAACATACTTTGTTTCACGTAAACGAAAATCTCTAGCTTATCTTTTTTCCAACGATACAAATTCATTACTTAAGAAAAGTAGATACTTCATACGCAAATCATTATCCTCCTTTACAAATAACACCTTTTGGTTTTTAATATTACCCAAAAAATAAGAGTATCTTCTAGATTCTTACCAAGGTATTATCCTTTACACAACTAAACATTGTTAAAATATATGTTGTTATATTTTCTAGTCGTTGAACTTGTTCGTATGTGACTTTATTAAGGAAATTTTCCATCAGCTTCAGAAAGTCCAAATACTTCCTCGTATTATCCTGCTTTGTTTTAAGAAAAACCCTTAAGAATAGACAATTACTAACAAAGGATCCGACAGTCCATAAATATGAGCTAATTTCATTCCAGACAACAGTGTTGCGTACTAATTTCGTTATTAAAAGTAACAAACTTAAATTTAGCAGTTTGCTTAATTTTAGCTCCATCTAAAACCATCAAAATAAAACCAATGCCACTACCACTTATACTCGAAACATCATCAGCTCAAATAACCCACTTTTGATCTATTCCTTCAACTTATGTTGGCTCATATTCTTTCATATCAACTTTTTCTTCCTGAAACTCATGAATAAAATCAATCAATGATTCACTTTCATTGTTGTTCTTGGCTCAAATTATGTCTCATACTCACCTAATTCAATCGACCGTATTGTTAGCATTAAGAGACACATATATTTTTTAAGCACATTGTTTAAAGGAAAACATGTTTGTACAATTATCATCTGAGCTTGAAAATAAAGTCGCATTTTCCTCGTAGCTACAACCAAACTAATAGAGAATTTCTCTAAGTTTAAGTAAATGGCTTCATCCTTAACCTGCATATTGCTCACATAATATATTAGTTTTTGCATTATATATTCTTCTCTAATAAGAACAACGTTAACTATGAAATTTGAAATCGTCAAATACATATACAAGGAGTCTTTTTTCTTTGGTATCGACAAATTTTTTGGTTAAGTTGAATAATCCTTCAATTTATTAGATGTCACATTTCACTTATCATCCCAAGAAAATTTCTTAGCTTTTTTCAATATATCAAATAATAAATGGTCTTTATCTAACGCTCTTGAAATAAATCTTGACAATGCTGGCAACTGAATTGTTAGCTTTTGAACTTCCTTAATAGATTTCAATAGAGACATTGATAATAATGTTTGTAACTTATTCACATTAGTGTTAATTTCCCTTTACTTATCACAAACCCATTAAACTGTCTAGATTTAATCTTGAATAAGCACTTCAACCATATTCAACTCCGGGTTATATTTTCTCAAATTATCAAAGGTTTCAAATCATGATAAATATATGATTGGTTACTTCATTGATTTAAAGATCATGTCATCTATGTAAGATTTAATATTTTTACCCAACAACTTAGCAACAATATGATCCACTGCATTTGATATGTTGTTCCATTGATTTTCAAACCAAATGGCATCACCCTATAACAATATAATCCCTTCTCTGTCGTAAAATTCGTATTTTCTTCATCATTCAGATGCATCTTAATCTTTTTATCTTTATGAAAAGGGAAATCATCCTTCCTGCACGCATGATTAAGATTAATAAAATCAAAGTACATTAGTCATTATCTATTTTTATTCTTAACCAACACTGAATTTTCCAACCAAACATAAAATTTTGATTATGGGATGTGCCCCACTCTAATATCATATTAACTTATTTGACTATAACCGCATACCTTTCCATAAAAAATGACATTCTTTTATAACAGATTGACCTTAGCCTCTTATCAGCGGCTAACTCATGATAAATAACCAACCTATTGACTCTCGTTACATCAAATATACTCCAAGAAAATATATACATATTTGTTTTAAAACAAGCTACCAACTCTTTTTATAAACCTTCAACTAAACACCCACCAATTTTAACTACATTTTCGTCGTTCATAACCAAATCTACTACTTTCTCTACTGACCATGTTTCATTAAAGTCTTCTCGCATATCTTCTACCTCACATTCCTCATGGTACATTAGGGGTTCAATACTTTTAGTCGTCGGCACATCCCTTGATGAATTCTATGGTCACTATGGGATATTATTCTCTAGATCCAGCACTAAAGAATAACAATATGTATCTGTCCTTTAACTTCTTCTAATATCACTAATTTTCCCATGTATAAAATACATACCACACTAATGGTAATCTGACGCTACAACCTTCATCATATGCAACCAAGGGCACCTTAAAAATTAATTATAAAAACTTGGAACATCAATAATAATAAATAATATAGTAACTGATCATAATCTTTTATAGAATATGTTTGTTGAGATTAAATTATCAACCATTATCATTCTGACAATCACCCCAATAATATATAAAGTCACCAACATAGAATCTTCATGTGGTGTTACCAATCCTCTCAAATCATCAGTAAAAGATAATGTCAAACTAGGATTCTTGTGTAAAAGCATAGATGACTCATCGATAAGATTAATTTCCAAATATTTTTTTGTACATTTTCCTAGGCAAACATTTCGTCCCAAATAAAGTGTACTCCCTAAAAATTATGCATAGCTCTTGTTTTTCAGTCTTATGTTATTTTGGACTATCTCCTCTAGTTTTTCCATCTCTTTTTTCATCTTTTTTCCTTTCACAAATTCCACCAAGTCACTATTGTCTATCAATCTCTGAATCTCATCATTTAAATAAAAGCAATCCATTGTTGAATGTTGATGGCCATTACATATGCACAAGAATATCTCTTGTTTATTTCATTAAGCGATGCTAAGATTCCTCTTGGTGCCTGATTGTCTAACTTATTTATTTTCCTATCGTAAATTGTAACAATGGTAATATTCAATGAAGTGAACCTTATGTTCAAATTATCATAATAAGAATAATGAGTTCAATTAGCTAGTTTTTTGACAACTTTTAAAATACATCGGGCTTCATTCATTTTATTCTCCAAAGTATCCAGCCGTTTATCGGATACTTTAGTTTGCACAACCTTTTTTTCTTCTTCTTCTACCTTGATAAACATCTATGTTCTTAAAAATAGATATCTCATACGATCAACTTGGTACTTAATCAAATCTTCTAACAACTTACTTTCCAACAACAACTCCCTTGTGAAAGTATTCAAAACCTCTTTTTTTAGAACCATCCAACATATTAATCTTTGAACAAATTTCTGGATGTGATCTCTTAAATACTCATCAGAATTTTGAAGCATGCATAATATAATCACCTTCTTATTTAACTATTTTGTTACTAATGAATTGACTTCTTAATAAATTCCACAAATCTTTAAAAATTTCAATTAAACCTGACCCTGAGTTGTAAAACCAAACTTTAAATATTCCCTTTGAAAGTCATTAAAAATCTTATCAAAGATAAGTATCATGAAAATTGAAACCCACGTAATATTTTAGAATTATTCAAGGTGATACCCAGTATATATGGTACCATAATACTTTTTCATTATGTATAGATCAAACTTCTTTGGTAACTTTCCTTCCATAATATTTTGAGTTAATGAAGATCCTGCTAATATATATTGTGTTAACTTAGGTCTTTTTACTATCTTCTGACCTTTGTCATCCACCTTACATTTTCCCTTATCATTCATTTCTTTAGATGATATTTTGTTATAAGAATGTTCGACCTTACTATCATCGTCATTTATTTATTAACATTTTCATTCAATTTTATAATTTCCCCCAAAGTAATTTTTTATTTAACAGCTGTAAAGTTTTTCTCATCGTCTCAAATTGATTACAATTATCTTTATCTCGTTGGTTTGTAACAAATTAGATTTATATTACTATGCATGTAACTCATACATTTTCATTTCTAAAAATAAAAATAAAGAGCTTGACAAAGTACCTTTAACTCCCGTTTCTAATTGCTGAAAAGATCTCATATATGTTGTTTGTTCTTGTCGTATCGGTAATTTAACCGATGGGTTAAATAAAACATTCATTGGACCTCGTTGTACAATATTATTTTCACGAGCTTAAGATAAAATTTTAGACGTTTGCGACACTATAATTAGAATTCAGTGCATTTTTTTGTTCCCACAAGTTGACGAAGCATCATTTATACTTATTGAAATCACCGTTGGAGATCCACAGACGAGATGCCCGAGGGATCCTGCCTTGTCAACTTGTCATAACTATTGGTTATCATATGATCTCTTCGAAAGTTTATCACAGAAAATGCCAAAAATGAAGTAAAACC
Organism: Limnanthes douglasii subsp. nivea; assembly: GCA_036936605.1. Taxonomy (NCBI): domain Eukaryota; kingdom Viridiplantae; phylum Streptophyta; class Magnoliopsida; order Brassicales; family Limnanthaceae; genus Limnanthes; species Limnanthes douglasii. The sequence goes on along the minus strand of JAUPFV010000005.1, from coordinate 205,389,118 downwards.
TTCGTCAAGTTAATGCGAAATATATTTATACTAGTAAATTGAAGAGTTTTAGAGAATATTATATTATTAAAATTTTCAATCAACCAATCAATTTTGTCTATGATGATTATAATACTATTTATAACAATTAGAAACGACAAATAATCAGGATGGATGATACGTGTATCTTATGACACATGTCGGTCATCCATTATAATAGGTATATTTTTACACTTTAATTGTCATGGGTAAACTAGTAAATCCAACATTATGTCTTGAACCTTTTACGACCTTCTTTATCCATGCATTCAACCATTATCACTCACAAATATTTTATATCGTCTCTTAAAAATGTTCTTTTACTTAGTTTCATTATCTTTACCATCGTCCACTTCATCGTAAAGACACCTCTTGTATATCACATTTATCCAGTTCATATCTTATGCATCATCATCACATATTAATATTAATGATCATGCATCATGTAAATAGTAATATATTTCATCATATAAATTCATGCGTCATCTTAATTATTCATAATAATAATAAAGATAATGCTTTTACCTAGATCATCATCCAAACCAAAGTGTCGGTCATAGCTTAATATAATCACCTTCTTATTTAGATACATGTTTTTTCTCCCACAACAACATGGAAACATAGATCGTCTTCATCAAATCATACTTATGAACTTTAACAATGTAAAATCAGATTATTTCCTATGTAATACGATTTTACTTTATCCAAACATCTTCATTCATATATGTTGTATGCCATATCAATGTCTTATTCTTATAGAATAAATATGTCAAACAACTCACATACCTATATCCCAAAATAATTTGGGTTAAATTTTTGAATTTTCTTCATAATTTACATAATTAATTATTATTCTAGATTAACTCACTTCTCTTATAATCTCACTTATATTATTTATATTATTCATTATTATTCACCAATTCGAACATAGATACACTAGTATCACTTTTTATTATTTAAACGATAAAAAAATACAAATATAGGATAAATTAAAATAAAAAATCTCACAATAAATTTAATCATTAAACAGTTTAAAAAAAATATGTTATTATAGAATCATACTCCATTATATATTTATATAAATTTATAAAAAATGTTCCAATACCAATATATTTATTTATTGAGAAAATTATAATTATTATGACATCCACTTTTGATGAATCGTTCATCAAACCGCGAAAAACATAAAATTCTTTATAATTTTCATATTGAATAAGCAAAAAGAAAACAAAGACCTCTTACCGTTTCACTTATTGCTCTCCATTATCTAGTCTTCAGAAATCTATTGGTTGCTTTCAACTTCAAGAATTGTTGTTGAAGAACTTGAGAGAAAAAAAGAAAAAAGAAAAAAACATTTTAATCAGCAAGATACCGACTTCAGTTTTTGTGGATTTGGTTGTAGAAATGCAAAAAAACCAAAAGTCTCAAGTTCTTCAACTTAAATAATACCCTTATCATCAACATATGTTATTTTCTTGCATTTCAATGGTACATGCCTAGGCTACCTAGGTACCTCCCTAACATATTCACAACAAAAGCAATGTTTGGCATAGTATAAACTTTAACATACATTAAACTCCTAACTGCCAAAGAATATGGGGCCATTTTAATTTGCCTCAATTTTAATTTTGTCTTTGAACATTGATCCAGACTAAGTCTGTTACCCTTTAATATAAGAGTAGTATGAGTTTGCAGTTTACAAATGTAACACACTTTTAATGTATGTTTCTTGCAGTGGCGGATCTATGAATTGAAGTAAGGGGGGGGGGGGCTAAAATTCGACGAGAATTTTATCTCTAACACTACTATTAGAATTTTCAATAAGTTGGCGTAGTCGCGGATCACTCACTATATATTCATTCAAATGAAATTCGGATTAGGATGAATCATATTATTATTACTGAGCTACTTGAGAACTAACACTATTCCTTGGTTTTATTATATATATATATATATATATATATATATATATAAATTTTAATGTATCTTAATATATTATTTTTAAAAGATATATAAAATAAAATAAAATATAATAAAACCAAATTTAATATCTTAAAAAGATATTTTAAAATTTACATAAAAGTAAAATCTGTTATAAAAAATATATTTTTGAAAAAATGGATGAAAATAAATACAATTTGTTATATAAAATCAAAATTTTATGTAAAAAGTTATATAAAATCAAAATCAAATTTGTATTAAACATAATTTATAATATAAATATATAATTTTATTTTAAAAAAACTAAAAAATATTTCCATACATATTGTGTTTAAACTAAGTAAATGTATTTTCACTTTCCTAAGTGACCACAAATCAGATTAGAAAACAAATATTGATTAATAAGTGTTTTAAGATAAAAATAATAATAACTTTTCAAAAGAAAACAAAAAATATACATACCTTGAAAAAATAAATTGGTGAAACTCCTTCTGATCTGATCGTGTTCTTCCTTTTTCTCCTTTTCTTTAATTTCTTTGATCGGAATATAGTCTCGTTCAGCAAATCATTATCTTTTTATAAATCAAAGTAAGAGATTAAACATAATTAATTAGAAAGATTAAACGAATATAAAATCAAAACAAATTATGGCAAAAACAAATTCAAAACAAATTATGGCAAAAACAAATTCAAAATAATTACAAAATCAATCGAGTTCTAATATTCTAGAGATTAAGATACTCGAGACTACATCCAACTATTTATAAACATCAACTTAAAATTTTCTTCTAAAATATTCAAGATTTCTAACTTAAATTATTCCTTAAAAATAGCAATAATCTAAGATTTTGTAAGTTAAAATTTCCATTATTATTTGAGACTTCTAATCTAAAAAGTTTCTTAAAAATAGTCAACATACTAATTTTTAAATTAATTTTTTTCTACCATTATTTCAGACATTAAATTTAAAACATTCTTAAAAAACAAATATTATCTTAAATTTTTACTTTAATATTATCTAAATAATTATTACCTTAAAAAAATTATAAAATTTATATTTTAGGTGAAGGGGCTAGAATTGTTAATTTAATATTATTTAAATAATTATTACCTTAAAAAATTAAAAAATATATATTTTAGGTAAGGGGGGGAAGAATTTTTATTTTAATATTATTTAAAAAAAATCTACCTTAAAAAAATTATAAAAGATATATTTTAGGTAAGGGGGGCCTACGCCCCCGGGCCCAACGTAGATCTGCCACTGGAATTTCTTGCAATAATCCAAGAATACCACGAGAGCAATCCTGATATATCTAGATTTCTAACACAAAACTTGCATCACCAAGATCATTTATATCAAACTTGTCTAATAGAAATATCTCCGTAGTGTGTAATAATTCTTTATTGTTTTAGGCAAGCAATATGTCATCTACATATAATATAAGAAATATAAAATTACTCCCACTAAACTTATGATACACACAATCCTCAACCGAGAAAGAAACTATCACCTCAAGAAGTTTGTGGTACCATTGATGAGAGGTTTATTTGAGATTATAAATGGATATTTTAAGCGTGTAAACCAGATCCTTTGAGTTTCCTCCCACAAATTATTTTGGTGTCACCATATAGATCATTTCATCAATATTACCAATTAGAAAAATGTTCATAACATCCATCTGATGGAGCTTAAGGTCAAAGTGTGAAACTAATGTCATGATTGTTCTAAAGGAATCCTTCATCAATACCGGAAAGAAAGTTTCTTTAAAATAAATTCTTTATCACTGAGTATAATATTTCGCTATAAGTGTTAAGTATCAATCTGGTTTCTTGAGATAAAAAGTATAGAAAAAGTTTAGTTGTAGAGAGAGAAAGTAAGAAAGAAAAAGTAAGCTTTGTCTAATAAAAAAGTGACACCCTTTATTCATTGTCTCATCCTTTATTTGTAAGCACACCAAGCTTAGTATAACTGAATTAGTTATACAAAAGGGTAAATTTCTCTTTCACCCCTTACAATTACAAGTAGTTTAAATACTTTCTTTCAACTATACAATTTAACACATACAAATTTAATTGTATTACATTTAGGCCCTCAACATTTCATATCCTCATCAATAAGACGCGTTTTATATATTTTCACACTACTTAGGAAATTTCGTTTGGTTTTGTAAACCAATTACAACCAATTGCATTTTCTTTTTAGATAACATGACAAGTTCTCATACCTCATTGTCTTGCATCTATTTATACTATTCCTTCATAGCGTTAATCCACTCCAAGAGTCAAATATTTATATGGCCTGGTTGTAGGATGAGGGATCATCTATAATTCCAGCATATGACTCATCATGCTCCTAAATATATACTATAAATTATGGACTTATAACTCTTTTTCTTTCTCTTGTGGACTTTTTTAAAGGTATTATTTCCTTTTGCTGTACTTTTTGAGGAGGTAAAGTTTGATCTTCATGAAAGATGTCATTTTGATATTATTTTGGAAGATTACCTTGAATATCATATTATTCTGACGTGATCATATTTTTATCTTGATTGGATCCCTCATGTGAAACATTAGTGTTGATATGAGTAATACTTTGTTCTAACGGTACCAAAATAATTGGCGTTAAAGCCTAATATTCTTATACCCGAATATCCCCGTTAAAACCTTCATGAATATCTATAGATTCTTTCTCAAAATAAACATTTGTCCCCTTATTATTATATCTTAAACACAACATCCTCGAGAAACTTTATCATTCCCATTTTAAATATTGTACCAGTGAGAGAATCATAAAATTTAAACCCTTTAAAGTGTTTAAATAACCCATGAAGAAGCATCAAACTGATTTTTGGTCCAATTTATTTTCCTGAGATTTGTGAGCCCTTTCCTCAGCTGGACAACCCCATAAAGTGCTAGTGAGATACCATATAACATAAGGTCTGTAAGCCCTTTCCTCAGTTGGACAATATATAAGGGTATATTTGGAATATCTTTGATGGATGAAATATGGAAAAAATAAGAAAAACATGGAGGAACTAGCTTTTCTTTAAAATTAATTTGCATTATGAATTATTAGTTTGTGCGTTATTAGTTCAGGTTTAAGTGTTGGAATTTGGACTATTTTTTTATAGTGCTCAAATTCAACCAAGTTACCACATTTGGACCTATGGCACATTTTCACATATGGATCCAATATAGTAAATCGTGTGATAATTAACTCGATTACTATTATTTTTGGACTTACTTAAAACAATGACCGAATGATATATTATTTGTAAAAGACACAATCTTATCATTTACAAAAGATTCTTGATATTATGTATTCTAATTTGTGTTTTATTGTTTGAAAATTAAGATGTTGTTATGTTGAAATGGGTTGTTGTTATGATTGGGCTTATGCGGGCTGTTTAGAAAGAATAGAGCCTGTGTACGGATTAATCCGTGAAGATGAAATAGTGTAATTTGATTCTTTGTTGACTTCACCAAAGCACACCATTTAGCATTGTGATAGATTAGCCCCTGAATACTTAAAAGTATCCATATTACCTCGGGTCACACACTTCCGTTTCTCTTCACATATTACATCATCTTCTTCCGTGCAATTTTTGTACTATTCATTTATTTTCTTATAAATATTCTCATCTTGGTTTTCAGTTGAAAACATATTTGTGACTGGTGATCCACAAATAATACTAAAATCATCTATTGTATTACTAAAAACTCATTTCTTGTATTCTTATTCTCTAGTTATCTTGTTGTTATTCTCTTGAAATATCTAGTTGTCATTACTCCTTCTATTATTTATCCATGTTGGATGCCAATTTCTTTATGTGGATTTCTCACAAAGATTATATTAAAGTTAAAGATTGTGATAATCATTTAGGTTTTCCATCGTATGGCATTTTTTGCCCTTTAAAAAGTACCTTTATTAGATTTGGATTTAAACTTTTCTAATTTCTTACTTATCATCTTCCTAAAATCATTTCCTTCATCCAAATTACTAACATGAGATATAGATAAAATTCTTGTGTTCCTTTGTTTAGGTGATTTTGTCTCTAATTCCAAATTATCAAACTCATTGATTGATGTAAATAGAGATTTCTTTCAATTGAATTGGGAGTTTCCATAATTCATGACTCTCTTATCTCTTAATTATGTTTTTTCTTGTCTTTTTTATTTTATGTGTCATTGGAGACTTATTTTTAATGAATGTTGTTGCTTGTTTTGATGGATATTGTTCCTTTGGTACAGACTTCTCACTAGTTGAAGCTTCACCATGAGGATTATGTTCAAGGTAATCTTATTTCCTTTGAGAAGTAGCTTCCACTTGATTGTTAACTAGCATGGCTGAATCCGTTTCTTTTATGATAATATACTTGATCTTTGGAATCCATATTTATGTTTGCGTATGGGGTTTATCAATGGAACTTGGTTGATACTGGTTTTGCCTTGAGATCTGTCCTTCGTTATATGACCTTAGGTTCTTACATTCTGCATATTTGCGACCCAAGTGAGAGCATTCAGTGCATTAGAATGGTATTTCGTCATATATAATTTATTGTCAATGGTCATCATTGTCCTCAAAGCCAATCTAGACTTTGGATATAGGTCTTTTTTATACATCTAGTTCAATACATGATTGACTACAATTGAATCTAACTCTGTTCTTTATAGGAACCCAGATAAATAATGGATTGACAATAGCCCTTATTATAGCTTGAACTGTGTCTTCATTATATATGAACTCGAGAATATTAGGAAAAATGGTCCAGACCTGGGTTATAAGAGATTATTTCATAGGATTCAAATGATGATTCCATTTTAAGATCCTCATAGTGTGCTCTTCTAATGTCAGAATTGTTTTTCCATATTTTCTTAAGATCTTCAATTTGATCAAACTTCATTAAGACATATCTAACATCCCACACTCAGAGATTAAACTCTCCCCGAAAATGAAGATTATCCAAGAACTTTTGGATTATAGTCAGATTAGGTCTGCCATTAAAGAATTTACCAATAATAGCATATTTAGAGTTATATATATATATATATAATATTATCTTTAGTTATGAATTATATAGTCAAATATGATCACTTGTCATGTATCATTGCTTTGATGTGTTGAGCTGCATTTGTGTTGGGTTTTGTTGCTTCTTGAAATTTTGGTTATACTGTAGAGAATGTTGATTGTAATGTTGAGTAGACGGATGATCGAATACTAGGTTAAATTTTAAGGCAGGAATTTGGTTAACTTTGAATTGAAACTGAGTTACTTGTATATGTAGTTACTTGTATTTGTAGTAGAGGTGAAAACTCATCAGAATTTTTAGCTGATGAATTGATTTCCAAAAGATTGTTTTTGTTCTTTTCTTTTTTTTAAAGCATTCGATATATGTAGATTTAAAAATTTAATTTTGTACCGTTGTTGAAGGTACATATGGTCCAGTGGTGGCAGAGGAAAGATAAACAAAAATACTAATCATTCTGACTACTAAAAAACTACTCCCTCCGTCCCAAAATATTTGTCATTGTAGGAAATTGTTTTTGTCCCAAAATATTTGTCGTTTTAGAATTTCAATGCAAGATTTATTATTGTTTATTGATTTCCACCAATTGAATGGGTTTCTTTTTTACTTTTTATAAAAACGAGAAGTAATCATAGCCTTCTTTAATACCGTGCCTAACCTTAAAACGACAAATATAATGGGACGGAGAGAGTTACATCGGACCAGTAGAGATTTTCTTGAGACCTATCTTTATGTTTCTTGACAATTTTCTTGCTATTATTTCTAAATTGTATAGTGTGGATTTTCCGAACACTGACCGAATGTATATTTAGTAATATATATGTCTGTCTAAATTATAAGAGTCCACAAGTATATTCTAACCATTTTGAATGCATTGCTCCTCCTTATGCTAGACGACGGTTCATTCAACCACTTTGTTTCTTCTATAAATTTAAATTATTTTATAAGCCGATTGGACGATTAAAATATTACAGAAAATAACAAGTAATGATGGGTGGTAATAGTAAAATTATTTAAATATCAGTGTTGAAAAGAGGAAGAAGTGATTGGAGTGTGTGTTTGGTGATATCTTATAGTGGAATTGGTTGGTCAACAATGTAGTATCATATACTATACTATTATGTGTTCGTGGACCAGCTTTTCCATACACAGACAAATTTGTATAAAACCAAAAAAAAAAATCACCTTTATAATAACATTTTTCTTTTCGTATTCATCTGTTTTCCCGATTGAGACCGATTGAAAAATGACAATTACGATCAAATGAAACTATAAATAAACTACTGTATATGTTGACAAGTTTACTACGTTATTATATGCCTAAAATACAAATCTATATTTTAGTAGTAGATACTGATATTATAGAATAATTCTTAGATAGATCATATTGATCAAATTATTTTTAATAATAAAATTTACTTTAGACCCAAGACAGTGTTTCTTAGCACTAGGTTTTATTTATTGATAATAATTTAATTTAATTGTATTGTAATTTATTTTATTTTATAATCTAGGTACGTCATGATGCGCCGTTTGCATGGATGTAGACACCGTCATCTATTTTATACTCCATCTTTTGAAGTACTCCTGAACTTTTGTGTATTGTTTTTGTTCAGATGGTCAAAGAAAATTTTATAGAACAAAAATTTCGGGTATTTAATATTCTATCTGTTCATATTAATAAATCATAGATACTAATAAAATCAATTAATTCAATTTATATCAATAAAAGAAATTTGGTATGTTTATAATTGCCCGTCGATTTGTATATTTAAAATTAAGAAGAAATAGTTATGAACATGAATATAATATTTCACAAAAAAAAAATCATGAATATAATATTTGAACTACTAGATTAAGATATTAAAAAATTAATATTTAAAAAATACTTTAGGTTTTTTTTCATTATTTTGAAGGGCTATAAGCATTGTTATAGGTTTTTTTTTTTATTTCTTTAAATTTATCACACATGATTAAAGAATTTGGATTCATTCAAACCACTCCAAGTTTTCCACCTCAATTAATATTATTTGTATGAAACGATTTTTTCTTCTCAAACAACTAAAGCAAAAAAAATAAGCTCAAATTAGTTGTTGTCGAATTATAAAGAGAGATTTGATCCGCTCATGGATGAAGAGCTTAGGATGGAACATCCTGATGGACAACACAAGGCTTAGGCGGCCACTACAACTCTTCCTATTGAACTTGAGGCGGCTGACTCATTAGATAAGAGAGGAACAAGCAAATAGGTTTTGGTTGTTGAATGAAAAATTAATCTTTAAAACCCCACAGAGTCAAATATAGTGTACTGGTCGTGGATAAAGAAGAATGAGATGATGCAAGATTTGGAATGTTGAAATACTGTTTGCTAAAATAATCACAGAGCATGAAGATTCCTTTCAAAGCGTCTCACAAAGAAGACAGACAAAATTCAGACCGATAATTCTCAAACCAATATAGAAAGCAAGGACAACATCGCCGAAACAAAAAAAAGAAGCAAACTGTCACTTTGAGGCATAACCGAAGAGAGGAGAAGGCTAGGGAATCTTGGCTAGAGCATGAGAATAATGATAAACCATCAGTTCCCCACCTGTGAATATTTGCGCACCACCACCATCTAGAACACAACATGGATACCCACTTTCTCAACCGAGGTACCAACAGTTCCCTGGAGTTCAACCAAGATTCCAACAAACTCAAATTGTTCCACATGTAATTCCCTCCAACAATAAACAAGTCTCGATGCCCCAAAAAAACCTCAGAGCACGAATAGGCTATCAGCCAAACCTCGCACAGGGATAAGAACAACAACCAAATGATGTGCCTCATTACCAAAATTTTACACAATGTTATCCCTAATATCGACCAAGATACATCCATCCAAATTCACAAGGGATGAACCATGCGCAAACAAACTATCACTTCGTAGGGTATTAGTCAACTATACCGAGGTATAATGCAAATTCATTATGAGAAAAGTAGAAATGACAATACTTCCATTAGGGATTCTTATCGTCAAATAATTATAATAAATAACAACTCCTTTAGATATATCATGAACAATTCTGGCCTACCCTGATCATCATATATATTCACATACTTGGAATAAGAATGTCCATGAATAAAATGGGCAAGGGCTGAAGCATCGATAGTATTTGTCCCCATAAAAATATTTACAATAGAAAATGATAAAGGAGTGGAAGATGATAGAGGAGTTGAATGAGTACATTATTTCTCGGCTTTATGAGCCAGAGGTATACCAGTTTTATTTAAAAAAAAATTAGTGGTACTTATAATATTGTGAGAAATAATAGCTTCGACCGTGGAAAGTGTTTTTTCCTCTTTAGGAAAATATAATATTCCTCTTCATCGGCCTCTATGGTAGTAGTAGGAGAAGGTCCTATTATCTTATATAAATCAGGTGTGTTCACAACGATTGTTTTGCAAGTTTCATAAATGTCTGCTACGTCCTTTGAAATATTAACAACAAGTACTTTATCTAAACCTCAGTCATTTCTTTGTTGTAAAGCTCTATTTTGGAACACTTCCAAACCACCTTACCTTCGAGTAGCTTCTTTTGTACAGTGTTTTTTCCGGAGTTCTTTTCTTGACCTTCTTCTTCAGAAGAGAATATTGTTAATTAATATATTTCTTAAAGTAAGGACAAACATAGAACCCTCATCATACATCATCGTTCAACCATAATGTTTTGTTAAAAAAAGTTCTCATGCACTAATATGGAGAAGTATTATTGAAACAATTTGACATCTTCTTTCATCAAAACAACATACTTTTAGCAAGTACATTATTACATTTTGCCATCAACAGTAATATTTACAGAAAATACTGAGAGGAAAAACCAAAAAATAGAGGAAAACAGAGAAGGCGTGAACTTATGCTTGGAAACCCGATTTCAACTGAGAGGAGGATTTACCCATCCATACTTGGTTTGACAATTGTTGGAGATAAAAATAAATTTATATTTTCATACTTTTCTGTAAGTGGGAAAGGTATTGACAATCTTGTTGAAGGGTCCATTTGGAAGTAAAAAACATAGGTTGATATATAATTCAAAACCTTAAAAGCGACAAGGAACTTATTCACTGAAAACAGTTAATAAACACCCATTGATAAAATTATAGTCGAGAAGAGACACTCCAAAAATTTGGATTGAGTTGGCTGGGATAGATGTTTGTCACTTGAAAAAATTTAGCAATGTATGTAGAAAAAGACTAAATCCTACAATTAAGCCTATAATAAAAAAAATTATGTAGTCATCACAGACATTGAATGAATTTTTATCATTTGTGAGAAACTTAACTTTCATATCATGTGTGATTGCCCAATCGACAAGATTTTTAGCATATTCGTATTTGTCCAGATACCGATATGTATGATCTATAATTCTTTTCACCTGTATTGCATTCAGAATATCATCTTCGACCTCTTGTACATCTTGGCAAACATCAGGGTCATCTTAATTGCTACCTCGTGTAGATGTACAACTCATACTTTAGTTTAGAAGAAACAAGATTGATGGAGATACGAGTAAAAATAATATGAGCTTTTTTGCTCAATATTCTTCTTCTTCTTTTTCTTAACTAACTAACAAAGTAGCTGAGAAATCTTAAACATTCCCTCTTGATCAAAAGAACAATCTCCAAACGAGCTATTATTTTGATAATTTTGGTTATATAGATAGTCATGATCTTCACCTTGTTATAATAAAAATAACAAACTAACAACAGATTCAAGAAACTCAAGAACTGAGGAAAGAAGGTGAAGTGAGAGTAGAACAATAAGTCTTAGAAATGAATTACAGTGATGATAGAAACATATATATATATATATATATATATATATATATATATATACCTAAAGGTATGAATTAATTTAAATTGTTGATATTTTTTATTTTATGGCTTGGATTAATTTTCAGGATGAGTGCTCTGGATTCAAACAAACATTGAGGTTATGAGTACAAAAGTTGAAGAGTTTGCACGTGTCTGCTTAAAAGAAGCATATTTCTTGCATGTGTAACCACCTCTCAACAAATTAAACATTTACCATATTACACGAATAAGCCCTCCAACTTTAGAAACTTGAGTACTTAAACACACCAAGTGAATATAAATATATTGCCAATACGAAATTCTTTTTAGATAAATATCCACATTGTATGTCTTTGGTAAAAATACAACTTCGGATGGTCTTAATAAAGAAATAAATATTTCAATGTTGTTTTCAACCCTTACCTCATTCTTCATCAATGACTAGGAGGTTGCTCAATGATTTTCAAAATTAAATTTAATGGCAAAGGAAAACTCATTAACCTCAACAATAAAGAGTGACAGAAGTACATAATCAACTTGTATATTCATTATATCATCCTTCATTAAGGGTTAGGGGGATACTGGAATACTTTCATAACAGTTTTGGCTGAAGCACATGTCCAACTACCTGAAGAAATTAAAGCAATATCAACACTTTGAATAACCAATTAGTCCTTCCTTCTTCCTTCATCAAGGATTATGAGGGCTACTCAACTACACTCAACAAAGAATCAAAACATTTTGAAAGTAGTAGTGATAAAAGTAAGTTAGTAAATAAGAAACAGATAATACCCTAACAACCTACTAACTGTTAGATGTACTATTTCATTTCAGTAAAATATAGTTGTTTATAAAAAATATAGATTTTGGTTGGCGGCGGTTTTAAAATAGGCATGAATATTTTTTACAAATCTATAGAGATATTTCTGGTGACAGCCTCGCCTAGGTAAGTTAAAACAAATAGGTCGAAGACTCTTAAGACAAAACTTTGACAAATAGTAGAGGACGGTTGACATATAAATTTTAATATGTAAAAATTTCAAATGTAATAGATTTGGATGTGAAGACAAAATTTTGACAAAAAGCATATTCAAGCAAACAATCTTCAACAATGCCAAGAGGTGCTTCACCAGAATTCAATAAATGCTTCTGTCAATGTCAAAAGCTTCCTAATTCTTTATTGTACTCGTGCAAAGACTAGGGAATCTACTAACAGTGATGTAGATATTTTGGTCAGTGTACATTGGTCCAACAGCACTTCAAGTACTTGAAGTCCAAAATATTTAGTCAAAGATATGCTAAGATACAGTATTGAAGCAGTTAAAATAATATAGTATCAAATCTTCCTAATAGCTAGAAGATATCTTCTATGACTACAAACTCTATAAATAGAGATCTAACAACCATCAATAATGTATTCATTTGTTTATTTTGTATATCTTAAAACATTATTATTATATATCTATATTGTTTCCTTTCTTTAACTTTATCGCGAATAATTTAAGTAATTTGATTCATTCAAGCCATTCTAAATTTTCCATATCATATATACTTGTTACTTTTAATATTATATATATATATATTATTTTATTATTTAAATTATCCTTTTATAAGAAATTTAGATCTAAATTTCCAATCTTAACATTAAAGTTTTAACTATATTATTAAATTTCATATCTAAATTTAACCTTTAAATACCAAATGTTTTTTAAAATAAATTTAAAAATTAGTCTTGAGATTTAAGTATTTATTTTTAAATTTTAAATTTGTCTTTATATATATATATTCAAATTATTATTCAATAGTTAGCAATATGATATAAGATCCAATATGGATAACATCATATAATACCAAATATTATTTTATGATAATGAAAAAAGATAATAGTTTATTCATTAAATTTGACTATATTTATAGAGGTCCAAAATTTATCACCTAACTAGATATTAATTTTTATCTGTTTAACAATATATCTTTAACATTTATACATATATTAATATATTGGTAGTTATATATATCTTTCACTTATTTCTTCATTTTTCATAAATGCGACTAAATGGGTATCGCTCTTTCAATAGCTTAGTTGGATGGGTTTCGGTCTTGAAACAGTTTGAATGAGTGGTTTTATAATCTAATGGGCCAGATCTTATAGACCATACGATTTATTTCATTATAAGTATCCCTCTGAGTCCTTATAAGAGTATCAGTGAATGACTAACTCTTGAATTGTTTTATTGGAATATTATTTTTATTTAATTTTTTGATGAAGCCTTCTTTGTTGTAGTTAAATATCATTTACCAAGGTATATCATGTTGTATATTGGCCACTTTCGGTGTAGACTCCTAAATGTTTTTGAGTAGACTAATTCTGTATGTTCATGGGATCACACTTCTTTAGTCGAGCCTACCTAAGAGACACCTCAGTATTAACTTCCGCTGACCATATTCATGCTTTAGTAAAAATACTTTGCCGGTCAAAACCTCTTTTGAGAAAAAAAAACCTTTAGTTTTTTGAAAAAAATAATATAGCTAATAGGTTTTAGACTGCTAGATTTATTTGGACATTTTCGTACATCCTTTCATCCCAGCTGTTCATTTTGAAGTGATATTCTTCAAATATTTACATTAGCATATTTCACCTTTAAATTAAACTAAATAAAGGGTTATGATATCACGTGCATTTCTCTATAAATATATTGTTTCTTTATTTCTTTTAAAAAATCATAAAAATTGTCACTGTAGCTCTTACCCTAAGCTTTGATTTTTCTGGTTTTATTGCTTACAATCTTTACTTTTGTTTTTTTTCTTACCTCTAACAACTTCTTTCTCTTGGTATTTTATCTTTATTTACTCCAAGTTTTTTTTTCAAAATGGAAAAATAATAAATTCGAGTTATGTTGCGCAAATGCGTCACGAGGGCGATGATTCGGATTCTGGGAAATGACGAAACCTTTTGTTCTTCATCATAAAATAGTTTAAGTGAATCTTTTGATTGTTGACCTATTTTATAGTTTTTATAGTTTTTTCTGAAGATACTTACAAAGGTTTTACATTAGTGATTGTGATATCTCATCCTACTTAGATGTTCAAGATAACATATGTTGATTTTTCACTTGAGGAGACTGATAATGCGTGTTGTTAACTAACCATATGAGTATTTTGAACCTTATGAGTATAATCAAAAGTGAAGAGATAGGAATATTCCAAGGAATGATTTTGTTCAAATTTTTTAAACATGTGAAAACCTTTCAAATGTTAAGAGGGATGAAGTAGTTTTTCCCGTCGTTTTATAATGAATGTGTTAGGTTTCCATTTTGTAAATAAATGTTGAATTTATTTAAATGAATTGATATATGTCTAATTCAATTAGTATAAGATTTTTGGATTTTATTATGTTGAGTATTATCTTCGTTTGAAATATTTATGGTCAAATTATTCTCATCAATTTTATTGCTTTGAATAGTAATATAAGTAAAAAATGTAATATTTTCTATTTATTTGTCATTTATGTTATTTCTAAGATTTTAGATGAGACCTTATTGATTGTAACAAGGTGTGGACGGATAAATGTGTATAAAATTGATGGTATATATGTGTTGAAAAGGATGTTCTCGTTTAGTTTCAAATTTGGAAACCAAAAGGTAATCCTGTTATTTATGTTTTCTAACTTTATGCCTTTGTAAAAATATTATATTTGTTGTGAATGAGTCGAATAGTGCCTTGATAGTGTACCATGTTCGGCGGTACAGTTTGGTGTCTCTCGTAGTGTCATTATGCCCTCACTGTGTACCGTGTTCGGCGGTACAGTTTTGTGTCATTGACAGTGAAGCTAAAATGGGTAATGTCATCTTTGGTCTCATGTATACGAGCCCATTAGGACTATTATCTAGTAAGTCTATTTATTCTATTATATAAATATATTACTAGGACTACACAAAAAGACAATCTGAAATTTGTAACCTTTTCTATCATAGTGAAACTCTTTTCTCTGGCGTCTGTGGACGTAGACAATTATCAAACCACGTTAAATCATGTGTTCATTTAAGTTTTTCCTTCACATATGTTCTGTGCTTGATCCATTTTGTGATAATTGCATAGAAATTTAATAACAAAATTGGTATCAGAGCCACGTGGTGAAATTAGGGCTTTTGCAATTAGGGTTTCACAATGGCGTCTACAGCAACAAAATACATGATTGAAAAATTTGATAGGGGATCCAGGTTTGCGTTGTGGAAGATTAAACTTGAATATTCATTGGTACTACATGGGTTGTGGAAGGCTGTGAAAAATAAGTTACCAGAAGAGATGAAAGAAGAGGAGAAACAAGATCTTCAAGAAAGGGCTCTGTGCTGGATTTTAATGAGTGTGAAAGATAATGTGTTTCGCGAGATTAGTAGTGAGAAGACTACTACCTGCGCATGGAAGAAACTAGGAGATCTTTACTCAGAGAAATCAGTAGTAAACCGATTATACTTGAAGAAGCATTTGTATGATTTCATATTGAAAGAAGGTATGTCAATAACAGAGTACTTAGATAATTTTAAATCAATTATAATGGACTTGGAGAACATAGATATTAATATTCAGGATGAGGATCAAGCTTTGTTTGTATTGAGATTGTTACCAGCTCCCTATGAAAACTTCGTAGATACCATTATGTATGGTAAGGACAAGTTATCGCTAGCATATGTTAAAGAGGCACTGAAATCAAAGGATATAAGACAGTTGCAGCCAGACAATCAAGCTGAAGGGGAAGGTCTTATGACTAGGTGAAGATCTAGAAGCAAAGCGAGTTCCTTAAGAAGGAGGAACTGGAGGTACAAGTCAAAGGTAAAGCACTCAAACTGTTATAAATGTGGTGAGCAGGGTCATTATAGGAGAGATTGTCCAAAACTGAATGGTAAGAAGGGAAATCAAAAGGGAAATGCAGCAAACAATGTTGAAGGTGTGAACGATTCCGACGATAGTGAAAACAGTAGCGGAGATGTATTGTCCGTGGGTTCAGACTTTGGGAAAAAATCTTGGGTACTCGATACTGGCGCTACATATCACATGTGTTAGTTCAAGCAATGATTCGATACTTACAAGCCAATGCAGGGAACTGTCTATTTAGGGAACAATCATTCGTTAACTGTTGGTGGTATTAGTAACGTCAGAATCAGAATGTTTGACGGGGTTGTTAGAATCTTGATGTGCTGGTATGTTCCTAGGTTAAAGAGAAACCTGATTTCTCTTGGGATTCTAGACTCTCGGGGTTACAAGTACCGTGCATAAGATGGTGTAATCAAAGTGACAAAAGGCTCAATGGTATGCATGAAAGGAAGTTTGCAGAAGGGTCTTTACATTCTCCAAGGGAGTGTTGTTATGGGCGATGCTGCATTAGCATCATAAGAGAGTAATAGAAAAAGTAAGGTGGATCAAAATAAGTTGTGGCATTGGCGTCTTGGTCACATGAGTGACAGAGGATTAGCTGTTTTGGGAAAGAGAGATTTGTTGAAATGGTATAAAGCATAATCATTGGGATTTTGTGAGCAATTTGTGTTTGGTAAACAAACTAGAGTCAAATTCAGCAAATCGGTTGTAAGAAAGACTAAAGGGACAGTGGAATACATTCACTCAGATCTTTGGGGTCCAAACAAAATTCCATCCAAGAGCGGAGCCAGATACTACATGAGTTTGATTGATGATTATTCAAGGATGGTGTGGGTTTACTTTCTGAAAATGAAAGATGAGGCATATTCAACCTTTGTCAAATGGAAGACGATGATTGAGAAGCAAAGAGGAAGAAAAATCAAACGTCGTATGACAGATAATGGGTTAGAATATTGCAGTCGGGAGTTTAACGAGTTCTGCGAAGCTGAGGGAATAGTGCGCCATCACACTTGTTCTAGAACACCACAACAGAATGGAGTCGTAGAAAGAATTATTAGAACACTTTGTGACAAGGCACGAAGTATGATCTCGCATTCCGGTGTGGGAAAGGATTTTTGGGCTGAAGCTATCAATACAACGTGCTACTTGGTGAATCGGTCTCCATCAACGGCTATTGATTCTAAAACTCCTTTTGAGATTTGGTTTGGATCGTCGGTTGATTATGAACATTTGAGGGTGTTCGGTTGTCCTGCGTATGCTCATGTGAGAGATGGTAAGCTTGAGCCGAGGGCAAAGAGGTGCATATTTCTAGGATATGCTACTGCAGTGAAGGGATATAGGTTATGGTGTACCTCTCCAAAATCAGGTGGAGCTTGATGGTTTGAAACAGTCACCTAGGAAATGGTACAAACGTTTTGATACATTCATGGCATCAAAAGGGTTCACGAGGAGTCCATGTGATAGTTTTGTGTATCATCAAAAGATGTCAGATGATTCTTATGTTTACTTGTTGTTGTATGTGGATGATATGCTTATTGGTGCTTGTAGTATGTCACACATTATGCAGTTAAAGAAGCAGCTTAGTGCCGAGTTTGAGATGAAAGATCTGGGTAGAGCAAAGAAAATTCTTGGTATAGAGATTATCATGAACAGAAATTTAGGATCATTACACTTGTCTCAACGAAGCTATACTGAGAAAGTGTTACAACGATTCAACATGTTTGATGCTAAAGCAGTTAGTATTCCATTTGCTACTCATTTTAAGTTGTCTGCAGTAGGACCGGCCAAGGACGATGCTGAGTTGGAAAAAATGTCGAAGGTTCCATATGAAAATGCAGTTGGTAGTATCATGTATGCTATGGTATGCACACGTCCTGATATTTCACATGCGGTTAGTATAGTTAGCAGGTACATGGGATGTCCTCGGAAAGAACACTAGTAGGCAGTGAAATTGATACTTCATTATCTTAAGAATATTGTGAATGTTGGCTTAACTTTTAACAAGACCGATATTGGTGAATCGTTGAATGATGTTGCAGGATCATTGGTTGGTTTTGTTGATTCTGATTTTGCAGGTGATATGGATAAAAGAAGATCTCTGACATGATATATATTTACTCTAGCTGGGAGTGCGATCAATCGGAAAGCACAATTGCAAGCTACTGTAGCTTTGTCTACAACAGAGGCATAGTACATGGCGGTAACAGAAGCAGTTAAAGAGGAAATATGGTTGCAAGGTTGGGTGGCAGATTTGGGCTTAGATAGGACTACTACAAAACTGTTTTGTGACAGTCAAAGCGCCATACACCTTACAGAGAACCAGATGTACCATGAGCGTACAAAACACATAAATGTCCTATATCATTTTATTCGTGATATAATATCAAAGGGAATTGTTGATGTGAAGAAAATGTCTACACACGCTAATCCAGCAGATATAATGACCAAGGCAGTATCAGTTCGAAAGTTTAGGGAGTGTCTAAACTGGATCGTTGTTTGCAGTATAGAGTGAATCCCTTAGGCGCATTTGGTGAGTCTAAAAAATAAAAGAAGTTTCTTTGTTGATAGTGATGAAAGGATATTCGACTCAAGGGGACAATTTGTTGTGAATGAGTCGAATCGTGCCTTGACAGTGTACCGTGTTCGACGGTACAGTTTTGTGTCTCTCATAGTATCATTATGCCTTCACTGTGTACAGTTTTGTATCATTGACAGTGAAGCTAAAATGGGTAATTTCATTTTTGGTCTCATGTATACGAGCCCATTAGGACTATTATCTAGTAAGTCTATTTATTCCATATAAATAGATTACTAGGACTGCATAAAAAGACAATCTGAAATCTGTAACCTTTTGTATCATAGTGAAACTCTTTTCTCTGGCGGCATCTATGGACGTAGACAATTTTCGAACCACGTTAAATCATGTGTTTATTTAAGTTTTTCCTTCACATATGTTCTGTGTTTGAGCCATTTTGTGATAATTGCATAGAAATTTAATAACAATATCATTTCTATTTACCTTTTTCTTATCTTTTAGTAAAAAATCATTGATTTGAAATCCTGGATGGATTACGCAAAGCAGCAGTTTTTTAAGATTGTAGAGACAACGGCCTATTTCCAATATTAATACAAATCTCTACTTGTTCCTGAATAATTTATGAGTGGTGGTGGCGTGTTGCTGAGCATTTTTTGGACTATAAGACTCTTTTTTTGGAAACATAATATTAAATTGTCTCATGTGAAAAGAAAATTTAAGAAAGAAACGACTTCTAGACTGTTAGATGTTCTCCTAGTATAAAGGCAATTGCTAGACTATTACTTTGAAGGTTATAAGACTAAAAACTTATTTTTCTTACTCATATGATTCCTTTACATCCACATGTACCAAAAAAATGTTTACGCTGGTTTGGAACAAAAACCTCCAACGATAACCAAAGAGGTTATATTATCCATTATTAGAAAGACTCTCATTATTGACAAAGTCTAGACTATAGGACTAATCATTACTGAAGATGACGATCAACTCGTATCGAATGCTCATTCGTATTTTAGAAAATAAAAAATTTCCTTAGCGCTTCGTCTACATATAATATATTTTACTGAGATACAAATAAAAGAAAAATACATTTTAATAATGAAATCAACAAGTTATAAGGAGGTTGTAAAGAAGAGGAAATTTGCATCCTCTGAAGCCAAAATAAAAATAAAAATTAACAGTGGCATGCATAATTTAATTAGTTAATAATATTTATGGCAAAGAAAAATCTTTTACTGTGGTGATGATGAATGATGTAGCTGAAACCATGAATCATGTTGGTGCATTGGCTACAGGTAAAGAAAAATTTATTAAAACTAAACTTTCTTTAAATATTGGTGCTTCCATAATTGAGAGTGATATATCAAAGGTGCTTCCATAATTTAGAGTGATTCTGTTGAGAAGTGTGATTTGTTACAGACAAATAATGTTGCCAATGGTCCATATGTTTATATCTGCATATACATAAAGTTTCTTCAGAAAACTTTGCTTCAGTATTAGAGAGAAACCTTAGTTGTAATAAAACATGTTGGTGTATCTACTGAGTATTTTTGTACTAATGGTTTTTTGGCCAAACATCTAATATATGTCATAGCATCAAACTCTTTCCCGAAACAAATTCTAGAGTTTCCTAACCATTCTTCATTCGTATCCATAAAAAAGATTATATATCTATCTACTCCAGACCTAGTCAAAATAAAAATAAACTCGGGATTATAGGTAATCATTTATTACTATTAGTTTATATGGTCAGAAAATATTGTATATTTTAACAATATATTTATTATTGTATACTATTTTAAATGTGGCTGCTTGTCAGCATGCATTAAAGAGTTCAACAATGAAGTTGAATGAAGCACAAAATTTTCAGGCATATGAGCAAACTAATTTGGATGCGTCTCTAGAAGAGAATGTAAATTTGAACATAAAATTAGACCGTAAATGATCCAAAAAGGTTTAGACTGCATCTAGATTTCAAGCATAAATGGTGGCTAATACTTATGATGTAGTATGTAAAGTCGAGTCTTCTTTAGTGCTTGAATTTCATGAGATGCAACCAAGTACACTTCCCATAGTTAAAACCCCAACCCAAAAATACAAACCAAACATAAAATATTGTTAGAATATTATATATGTAATTGAACTCTTAAATTTTATTATTTAATAACTAGTAAAATATTAATTCGTTATAACATCACCTATTTAAACAGAATAAATTTTAACTTTTTTAAAAGTGGTGATATATATTAACATAAAAAACAAAAAAATGAGAAAGATATCATATATATATATATATATTGTTTATCATATATATATATATATATGATAAAAAAGAATATTGACAATCTGCGGTGCATGTTTCCAGTAAAGACGATATTCGTGTTCATTTCTCTCCGACACTTTTTCGAATATGTTAAAGTATGTTCCACATACAAATATGTGCCTTATTTCCAGGTGTACACCACCAACGGTCTTATGTTTGATCATATATTTCTTGTCATCTTACCCATTTTTAGTACACGTGATGCACGTATAGTGGGGGGATCTCCTCTTAGGGGCATGGTGGACAAGGAAAATGTAGTTTCTAAGAGCTTAGATATTTGTAAATGAGAAATTTCTGGTTTTTTTTTCTTTTTCTATTTCTCAACTCCTCTATTTTGGTTGTGGGTGACCTTTAAATTTATTGTTTTCTTAACTGGAATGGTTCGTAACATTCTAAATATACGTAATTTGGTATCCAATAGTCTGTTAGGACTTTATTTGATAGAGAATTTAAGAACTATGAAGTAAGGATGGCAATGGGGTGGATCAGAGACGCGTATTTATATACCTTATACCCGCCCCGTAGTAGAAAATTTATACCTGAACTCGTCCCGAACTTCGACGGGTATTTTTTTCTATACCAAAACTCGAATCTGCGGGTCAGGTTATCCACGCGGGTACCCGTAAATGAAACCTGTAGTTAGTACCCTAATATGAAAATCCTAACCTAAAATATGGTTAGAATAATATATATATATATATATATATAGCCCCTCGTTAGGTCATATATGTAAGGGTGGTGGACCAGCTGTTTGATACTACTACTTAAGGATACATAAGGTTCAGTTATTACCACCATAGCAATCATTTGTATAGCCTATGTCTACCTACTCATAGTTCTGTGGAATTCTTTTGCAATTTTTTTTGTTTTTATTTTTAATTACCAAAGAACAAATAAAATTACTAAGTTAAGTGACCGGTTAGCTTACGTCTACCTACCTACTTATTTTTTTGTATTTTTTGAAGCTTTGCATTATCTTTAAGAACTTGCAGAAATAAAAAAATTCACCAGATACATAATAACATAATAACATAACACTAAAACTAACCTATTTCCGAAAACATAAGATTTAAACTAACTTAACATAACATAGATCAAGTGAAGACTTATAAGCATAACACTAAAATTAGACACTCACTTAACATGACAAGTGTAAACTTAAGGTCTGACCAACTGATCATCTAAAACAACACAATTTTCCTACTCTTCGCCCTCACAACCATCTTCATCTGTATCGTCTTCATTTATCGGTGTTTGTGGTCAGTATCGGAACCATAAATTGAATTAAATGTGGACTAAATATAAAGTTAATAACAATATTTTTTCACTAACAATTTCGATAAAATTTCCAACGAAATCGTGTCCACCAAATGTTTTTACCCACTAATCACGCATTACAAAAAAAATCAATTTTAAAAAAAAGATCATCAAGCACCACCAATCATGACATTACCAAAAGTTAAATATTTGTTAGCTATTTTACGCGTGAAATCAATCTTTTGGACCTTAACAATTCAATTATTATAAAATTCCAAAATAATATATCACTCAATTAAAAAATAATCTTCTGGACCTATGTTATAGTTAGTTAAAAAATAAACACAAAACTATACACTCAATCAAACCATAATTGAATTAAACCATAAAAAATATTTACACTAGTAAAAGTTTTGTTGTGTATATAAAATAAATAAATTTTAAAAAAATAACCATAAAAACTCTTATTTAGTTAAAATCAAAATTTGATCAACCAAACTTTCGAACATCTACTTACAAATCTGATAATTAAATTTATCAAATAGTTCTTTTAAAAAATATTGTTCTCTACATTATATTTTTTGCTTTCTCAATATCAAATATCCAAACTATACATATATACTTGCATATAACATTTAATTTAAAACCTGAAAATAAATAATATCTTAATAATAATATTTTTATAATATGAATGAAGATAATTAATAAAAAAATACAATAAAAAAAGCATATAATTTTTTAGCTCCAATGTCTCTACTGTGTCAATTTTATTTTATTATAATTTTTTAGAATTTGAAAACTCATTTTTATTTTTCAAAGTCACAAATTCTATATTGCGACAAATTAGGTGTTATTTACATGATTAAAAAAATACTAATCCATTACTACATTCAACAGTCAGTTTACTATGTATATGAAGTGGATGAAATATTGTAAGGGGAGGCGCCCCTGCCCTATACAGATTTGGTTCTGTCTATAGTGTTTGTTCTCCAAAAGACGACACTCGTGTTCATTTCTCTCCGACAATGTTGAAACAGGTTCCACAGATGTGCCTTATTTCCGGGTGGACACCACCAGCAGCCTGATGTTTGATCGTATCTTTCCTATCATAGTATCCATTTTTAGTGCACCTGAGATACTTGTAGCGGGGGATCTCCTCTTGGGGGCATGGTGGACAAGGAAAATGTAGTTTCTAAGAGTTTAGATATTTGTAAATAAGAAATTTTTGTTTCTTTTTTCTTCTTTTTTTCTCAACTCCTCTACTTTGGTTGTGGCTCACCTTTAAATTTAGGTTTTTGTCAACCGGAATGGTTTGTACCATTCTAAATATAGTAATTCGGTAACGAATAGTCGATTAACACTTTCTTTGATAGAGAATCAAAGAACTATGAAGTATGGGATGGAAATGGAGTGAATCAGGGACGGGTATCTATATATACAATACCCACCCCCGCCCCGTAGTAGAAAACTGATATCCGAACTCGCCCCGAACTCCTAAAACCCGAATTTGTGGGTTCAGATTATCCACGCGGGTACTCACAAATTAAACTCGTAGTTAATACCCTAATACGAAAATCCAAACCTAAAATATCGTTAGAATATTATATATATATATAATTAAATTATAATTTTGCTAAATTATTGCTAATTAGACTTAATTTTCTTTATATGACGTAAATCAAAATGTATTCAAGATTTTTCTGATTATTACACAAAGATGATTTGTTTATTTTGAGGACCCTCCCACCTACATATTCTATGCGAATATTATTTGTTACCAACTCTTTGCTATTTTATTGTGTAAAAACTTTATTTCTAATTTTAACTTTTGTTTCAGTTTAAATGTCTCTATTACGATGAGCACCTCCCTCATAAATACCATCATGATGATAAAACCGAAAATAGAAGCATAGTTAGAGAACTACAAATATAATTTTTACTCGACCGAAAATAGAAGCACTCGTTGTAACTTTTAAATTTAATTTTATAGCTTATCATATTAGTACACTTTCGATCAATAAAAAAACCTATATACTTAAAAAAAATCTTGTCTATTCCTAAATTTTTAAATTTTAAATAATCCAAAATAACTACGCGGTTAGTAATTATTTTGAAAAGTTCGAAATTGAAAATGTCGAAAGTGAAAAATCTTTATACAATTATAACGATTAATAATTTGTTCAATAATTGGATAATCTATACCATAATATTTTTATTATGAATTAAGTTTTATATTATAATTTGTAAAGTAAGTTTAAATTTATGTTATAAATTAAATTTGAATTTGAATTTATATTATAAACTAAGTTTAATTTTTTATTATAACTTAATTTTTTATTATAACTTAAATAATTTTATTATAATTAAATTGATATTATAAATTAGTTTGAATTTATAATACGCAATTTGTATTATGAATTAAATTTAAAATTATATTATAAATTAAATTAAACTTATAAATTAAGTTTTTATTATAAATTATATATATATATATTATTAAATTTAAATTAGTGAGTGAGTCTCATTATAAGAGTTTGGCTTTGGACAGAAGAAGTCATTAAAAAGAAACAAGAACTTGAATCAGTTTCCCCTATCTTTCCTGCGATTGAAAGTCGTTCTTCATTCCCTTATTAAAAATAAGAGTTTGGCTTTGGACGGAAGAAGTCATTAAAAAGCAAACAAGAATACGCGCCATTACTTTGGGTGGGTGAAGTCACTCATTTCCAATATTCTCCTGTTTTTGTTTCTCGTTGTTATTTCTTTTCAGAATTGAATTAAATATAGTAATTCGGTAAACAATAGTTAGTTAGCACTTTATTTGATAGAGAATCAAAGAACTTTGGAGTAGGGATGGAAATGGAATAGATCCACATAGTAGAAATATGATATCTGAATTCACTCCAAACTCTCTGACGGGTATTTGTTTTCCATACCAAAACCCGAATATGCGGGTTCAGATTATCCCAAGGGTACTCACATTTTTTTTCATACCAAAACTCGTAGTTAATGCTCTAATACGAAATTCCGAACCTAAAATATCGTTAGAGTATTCTCTCTATATATATATAATTATAATTTTGCTAAAATATTGCTAACTAGAGTTAGTTTATGCACACTTCAACAACTAGAAACTAATTTTCTATCAAACATAGTATCTAACCGGTAGAGTGCGATTATGATTTAATTCTTCTACTCGTCTTCAAATTCAAACTTATGCATATATTGAGTATGCTTTTCACACTTGATGATTGACGAAACACGAATATATATTTTTTTATCCTCAAAGATAATTTGGTCTCGGGGTCCATAAAAAATAATCTATATTTTTAAAGTTGAATCTAAATACCAAGGTTTTGCCAGAGTGAGTCACAGATTGTATAAATTTTATCATTTTATAATATATTAGTATTTCTTAACAAGAACCAATTATGTGTTTGATACTCGATCTAAACATGGTGAATTTGACATACATTATGTCTGTACCTTAATTATTATAAGGAAACTAAAACTTTATTATGTTCCAACAAAAAATCAACTAGCTGGCTTGCTCACCAATCATGTATCAACTAGCTGACTTGCTCACCAATCATGTATGAAGCTATAATTTCACATTTTGAAGTCAAGAATTATCATTGTACTTCACCTCTTCAGCTTGCAAGGGATGAAAATATAAAATACCATTGATGCACTCATTCTAACTTTTAAATTTAATTTTATAGGTTATCATGCTAGTACACTTTCGATCAATAAAAAAACCTGTGTAGTTAAAAAAACCTTGTTTATTCATAAACTTTTAAATTTTGAATAATTCAAAATAATTACGCGGTTAGTAATTATTTTGAAACGTTGAAAATGTCGAAAGTGAAAATTTTGAATTAAATTTAAAGTTATATTATAAATTAAATTAAACTTATAAGTTAAGTTTTTATTATAAATTTATATTTTTATTTTTATTAAATTTGAATTTAAATTTAAATTAGTGATTGAGTCTCATTATAAATTATATTTTTATTACCTTTTTATTAAGGTTAAAATATAAACGCAAAGTTAAACCATCACTTTTACATTAATTCTTCTCCTTCCTCTATCTTTCCTATGATTGAAAGTCGATCTCCATTCCTTTAATAAAAATAAGAATTTGGCTTTGGACGAAAGAAATCATTAAAAAGCAAACAAGAACACGGCCATTACTTTGGGTGGGTGAAGTCACTCATTTCTAATATTCTCCTATTTTTTGTTTCTCCATATTATTTCTTTTGAGAATTGAATTAAATATAGTAATTCGGGAACCAATAGTTGGTTAGCACTTTTTTTTATAGAGAATCGAAGAACTATGAAGTACAGATGGAAATGGAGTAGATCAGAGACTGATATCTATATACCCGATACCCGCCCCGTAGTAGAAAACTGATATCCGAACTCACTCTAACGGAGTATTTTTTTCCATACCAAACCCCAAATCTGCGGGTTCAGATTATCCACGTGGGTACTCAAAAATGAAACTCGTAGTTAATACTCTAATACGAAAATCTAAACCTAAAATATCGTTAGAATATTATATATATATATATATATATATGCTAAAATATTGCTAACTATAGTTAGTTTTCTTTATATGACGTAAACTAAAATGTATTCAAGATTTTTCTGATTATTACACAAAGATGATTGGTTTATTATGAGGACCCTCCCACCTACATATTCCATGCGAGTATTATTTGCTACCAACTCTTTGCTATTTTATTTTGGAAAAACTTTATTTCTAATTTTAACTTTTGTTTCAACTAAAATGTCTCTATTACGATGAGCACCACCCTCATAAATACCACATATAATATTTCTTGGACCGGATATAAATTTTGTTGTTAATAGAGTTTGTTAATTTATGCACACTTCAACAACTACAAACTAATTTTCTATCAAGCATAGTGAGTGCAACAATGATTATGATTTAATTCTTCTACTCGTTGTCAAATTCAAACTTATGCAGATATTGAGTATTCTTTTCACACTTGATAATTGAAGAAACACTAATATATATTTTTTGTTCCTCAAAGATAATTTGGTCTCGTGGTCCATAAAAAAAATTAAATTTAATATTGAATCTAAATACCAAATTTTTTAGCAACAAAGATTGTATAAATTTTATCATTTTATAATATATTAGTATTTCTTAACAAGAAGTCTATATCCTCTAGTTTGACAACATTCATTCAGCTACAATTTTGTGTTTCATGCTCGATCTAAATATGGTGACTTTGACATACATTATGTTCGGACCTTCATTATTATAAGGAAACTAAAACTTTGTTATGTACCAACAAAAAATGAACTAGCTGACTTGCTCACCAATCATGTACGAAGCTATAATTTCACATTTTGAAGTAAAAAATTATCGTCGTACTTCACCTCTTCAGCTTGCAAGTGATGAAAATATAAAATACCATCCATGCACTCATTGTACCTTTTAAATTTAATTTTATAGGTTATCTTGTTAGTACACTTCCGATCAATAAAAAACCTACGTAGTTAAAAAAAACCGTGTTTACTCATAAATTTTTAAATTTTAAATAATTTAAAAATAACTATACGGTTAGTAATTATTTTAAAAAGTTCGAAAAGATTGAAAATGTCGAAAGTGAAAAATCGCGATACGATTATAATATAATCGATTAATAATTTGTTCAATAATTGGATCATCTATAACATAATTTTTTTTATTATGAATTAAGTTTTATATTATAATTTGTAAACTAGTTTTAAATTTATATTGTAAATTAAATCTGAATTTGAATTTATATTATAAACTAAGTTTAATGTTTTATTATAACTTAATTTTTTTTAGTATAACTTAAATAATTTTATTATAATTAAATTGATATTATAAATTAGTTTGAATTTATAATACGCGATTTGTATATATGAATTAAATTTAAAGTTATATTATAAATTAAATTAAACTTATAAGTTAATTTGTACTTGGGTAGAATTAAAAACGAATAAAACAGCAGGTACACGTCAACTACTTATTTAAGGTATGACATTAATTTGAGTTATCTGTTTTGAGTTTTCTAGTTTGTGATTGGTTTGTTTTTCGTATTTGTCACTATTATTTCCAATGACTCTTCATGAGAGACAAAACGTAGTTAGCCAACTAATTACCAGTTTGAATTTCATGTAATGGGTTAAAGCTACAGCCCTAAATCCACAATTACTGTCAGGAGCAACGTCTTCAACCGTACATAGATTTGTGTTGATTGCCCGTTTTAGGTTCGAGTGAGCATTCTTCGTCTCATAACATAAAATTTAATTATTTAGAAATCTAACAATTAATAAAATAAAGTAATGTATAAATATGATAATATAACTCACCGGTTGCTAGAGTGGTTGTCCAAATATTTAATTTTGTTTGTGTAGATATTAAGGAATTTGTGTCCGTAAGGTCTACCATTGTTTAATCACTTACTCAAGAACCTTGTGACAATATGCGTAGGTTTGGTGTAACTCGGTGAGGTTTTTGTTATACTCTTCGATCATCGCCGAATTTGCAACCGCGGTATAAAATTCTAAGAACTCTTCACCCATTTCCGCTTTCGGGAAAACTTTTTTAGAATATGAGATAATGTTCCTATTGATATGCCAAGTGCATAGCATATGACTTGCATCCGGAAATAACTCATCGATAGCGTTCATTAAAGCCAACTCCCTATCATTGACGATAATATTTGGTAATGCGCACATGTTAATCACCATTATTTTCCTTAGAACGCTCATTGCCCACGTGTAGTTCTCTTCTTTCTCCGAGCTCATAAAAACAAAAGCTATACAAAAGGTCTTTTTCGTTGAAGTTTAGCCAACTATTTCTAGCAAATGAAATTTATACATTGTAGTCTTGTGCGTGCTATCCATTATAAGCATTTGAGGAAAAGTGCGCACTAAATCGATGCTTGTAGGATGGATAAAAAACAATTCAAAGATCTCATCAATTTCTTTGTTTGTTCGCTCCCAAACATAGTACTCGTGATCTTTCAACTTACCGAACAAGTATTGCATTTGGGATTTGCCTGCTTTATAAACCAAATGGTGTTTTTGCCGCATGTTGTAGATGGTACGCATACTAGATACGTTTTTCGGATCTTTTAACTCCAATCCACGGTATATATTTCTTGGCCGAGAACCAATTGTTGTGAGTTTACAAACATACTCCTCATCTTCCGCTTTTAGCGTTGCGACCCGTGAATGACCATCCAAGTGCAAGAATGGTTGGTGGTTGTGTTTTCCATTTCTAACTACCAATTTTCAATAAACTGGTAGTTCTAACATCAGATTGCCCCTAAGCATGAATGGACAACCACATTTTTTGGATGAACAATCTCGTCGCTTCTTCACAATCCCCGGTTTCTAGCCACCGATTTTTATCGTTTTACTACCATCATCATCTTTATCGGCCAAAACAATGAATCATATACTCTTGCTTTCCTTATCAACCAATGCTAGCAATTCCGCTCTGGTGTAGACATTATCCGTAGTAAAAATTTGGCTATAATCGGCTATGTTACACGGTGCTTCTCCTGGTTCCTACACAAACCAATATCATTTAACTTCCACAATATCACTATTCATTCATATCACCAACAAAAATAACTCCATCAATTGTAAACAAATTCATACGTGTGTTCACACTCTGAACAATGAACACAAACGCAAAATTAGACAATAAACGGATATATAAAACAAAGACAGACTCAAATTTCGCTTAGTTATGCCAAGTTTTGACAAAACCACGCGCTACTGTGCGAAGATTTGACAAAATCACGCAATTGCATTCGAAGATTTTATAAAATCTTCGCACGAATTTGCGTGATTTTGTATCTTTCACGCGTGTTCTTACGTGGAAGTATACAAGCACGAATTCGTGCGAGGTTGTGCTCTGTTAAATTTTTTTTAATTTTTACCTTAATGACACTCTTCATATGGTCAGTAAGCGACTCATCCTCGTCCGAATGGAAATCATCAATATTGCAGTTGAAATCGTCATTATAATCACCCAAATCCACAGTTTGAGTGTTTGGGTTTTTACTTGTATGAATTATGGTTGATTTTATATTTTTTTGGAGTTTCGATTTGTGGGTTTTTATGTTTTTTTTTAATTTTGGGAAAAAAATGGTAAGAAGAAAAAAAAAGATAGAAAATGACTTGGTTAAAAAATTGAACGCTTTTATGAGTGGAGGTATTTAAGTAATTTCAAATTCCTAAAAAAAATAAAAAATGAAATCATACTATAACTATGATTCATGAATATATTGGGCTTCTTGTACGCCATGATTGACACAACACAACACAATTGTTGGTATGCCGCAAGTCAACTATCTACGCAGGAACTGGCAACCATATTTAATGACTCCTGTCTTCTTACCTTCACTCACACTGTCACATAAATAATAAGTTGGAGTATCTTTTTTCGTGACATCTTCAAACATTTATTCGATTCATTGTTCTAATTTTAGTCCGAGTTCTGTTTTTTACTCCAAATGTTGTCGCTCACTAGCTATACTAGTTTTTAGTAATAGAAGTTATCAGCTTTCGCTAAATTTCGTCCAAATTTTTATTTTGAATTTTTACTATTTTATTATTATTTAAATAGATCTTGTTTGGTAATCCGTCGGGACGGACATTTGTACTGACCAAAAAATGTTTTTAACTTTTCGACCGTACCCGATGCCCATAAAAAAGCATTTTTACTAAATTTTTAAATTTGACAAAAATTTAAAACTTGTTATTTTTTTTTACCCGATTTAGCTCTAAATTATTTGTATTTGGGGTGGAATAAAAAACGAATAAAACAGCAGGTACACGTCCACTACTTGTTTAAGGTATGACATTAATTTGAGTTATCTGTTTTGAGTTTCCTTTTTTTTTTTTTTTTCGGAGGGAACCCGCAGTCGCTACTCAGAGTGCAATGAGTGTGCACAGGGTAAACCTTCAGTCTGACGCGATAGCCTGCAAACCAACGTCAGAAGGTAAACCACACAAGGTGACAGGCTCAGCCGAGAAAGCGTATGTAGAGGGACTCGAACTCATGACCTTTTGGTCATAAGAATGCCATACTCAACCAACTCGGCTACCTCTTGGGGGCCTGTTTTGAGTTTCCTAGTTTGTGATCGGTTCGTTTTTCCTATTTGCTACTACTTACTAATGAGAGATAAAACGTAGTTAGCCAACTAACCACCCAGTTTGAATGTCATGTAATGAGTTACTTAACATTTAATAGTGGATTAGTGCACCTGACACCGGTAGTAGCTGTTACTACTAATTTTGAGTTGTTTAAAAATTCATTTTGTTACTTTAAATGTTATTTAGATTATTTATTAAAAATACAAAAGCTTCGTTCGTCATACTAGTAGTAGTAAACGCAATTGTTTTAGTCTTTTTATTATATTAAAGGTCATACCAACTGCACTGTTTGAATAATTTTAGTAGTTGATATTTTAGGCTGTCAAAGTTGGAGCGGATTAAATTTGGTCAAAATATTTTATTTTTCTATACAAGCGATTTAAATGTGGAAAATTGAGTTCGTGGGTGATAAATTCTTGATTCTCAGATAGGTGTGAATTTAACCTTTTTTCTAGCTATTATTCTTTTCTTTTTTTTATGACGTGGATCGTTTATTGTCTTTTCACCGATGTTAAAAAAAATAGACAAAAAAAAAAGTTTAATTATTGGAGTGTCCCTTTCAATTCCATGTATGTGTGATCTTTTTACTCTCTTTACTATAGAAAATAAGATATTATATTGGTTAAAAGTAGGATATATATAATTAATGTTATATTAGATAAACTCTCGCATATTACAAAACACCGGAAGTAGTTTATGTATAAGTCTTTTACCATTAGGTTAAGCTATAAATATGTACAATTTTAGTGTGAAAGTTAGTAAATTATTTAGTTTGCTATTGTTAGATTTTATTTTTATGCAGATAAATTTATTTATCTTGTTAACTCTGTTTTCACGCACAATAAATTTGGAGTTATACAACTTTCTATAATATAATTTAGTGGGTAGATTCACAATTTTAAATAACAGTATTTATTCGATGCTTGTTCGAAGGTTATAAAAAAAATTACTTGGTATTGAAATGTAAAACTAAAAATTAGATGCGGAATCAAATTTATTTGTATTAATTCGAATTTATTTCAACAAATATCGAACCAAATATAAAATTTATTAATTGTGAGTTGAACTCTAATCATATTTTAATTTTTGATAAGTTGTATGAGGTATAGTCACTGTAAAGTATTTATAATTGTATGAAACTGAGTTTCAATATACAATAAGGGATTTGTATGAGTTAAACAATTTTATTGCTTGATTAACACGCGATTAATTCGGACACGTCTTATAGCTGTAAGGTGTAGTATAGGTGACAATGACTACATGTGTGTTACCATTCATTTTCTAGTGACCTATGAATTTGGTGTGTATTATATCATTTTTTTATTTCTATTTATAATATGTTTCACAAACGAAGAAGGGGTTGTTGAGTTGTTAGAGATGTTAAAAAATATTATGAGAGAAACACCGAACTTTGAGAGATCCTTCTGAAAATGTGATATTATATTTTTAGAAACTTTGTAATAAAGCGTGAGAACGAGTGTTTTGTTGCCCATGCATGAAATATTTTTCTATTATCTAAACCACGTTAAATCTTTTGTATGTGTTTGATTTTATTTTTCGTGTTCTTTTGTTTACTTCTTTGTTTATTTCAAAATGTTAAAGCACTGATATTACCATCATCCTATGTTTGGTTGAAAGTATAAACCCTCTAAATATTATAATTTCACCAAATAAGTGGTGTGGTAAGCATGTAACATGTGACAATATTTTTCTTTGGTGTTAAACATAAAGTAGAAGAAAGAGAATCATTTCATACTTTGAGTGTATAGTTTTAGGTCTCCCTGAAAAATTAAAAAAAAATCATAAAAATGAGTTTAATGAAGTTCGATCGTGATAAATTCACTAGGGATAATGAATATCTGAATAGTTAAGATCACAACGTTCCTTGTACACAATAGAATTTATGTCACCACTGATGAAAAATCTTTGAAGGAGATTGATATAAAAAAGATGTTGACGTGTTGTCCAAGACCCATAGTGCTCTGATTTTGAGTTAAAATGTTTAAGTACTTCAAAAGAGTTCTGAAAAATCTGTTGACATGTGCATTTAAATAGGGTGAAAAGAATTTACATGAAGTAATATTTTTCAAATAGATTGTATCAAAAGAATTAGTTATATACATCAGTAATGGATGACAGTAAGGAAATTTTGAGACACTTGGATGATATTATTAGAATAATTCTTGATTTGAATGTAGTTCGAGACATTTTTGAGATAGATGATGGTTGATAGAGTAATTCTTGATTATAATTTCCAGTAGGCGTAATGTGTAGAACAATAAATTTGTGATTGGTTGAGTCATTCGGTTTGAATGCTACATGAAGAACATAAGTCAGATGACGGAATAGGAAGACCTAGGATGTAGAAGATCATAACGTGACTTATTCAACATATTTGGATTCCTATATATCCACTAGTGTGGTACTTCATTATACCCTATAGATCATATCTATGTATAGATGTCATCATCTACATCCAAGTTGTAGACGAATATCAAGAAATTATCCTCTTGAGTTCTTTTATGGAGGTGTACATACACTTCATTAACAATATTCTTTATGACAAAGATCAATTATAGGGTTTCAAGTAAAAATGTGCTCTAAATTAAAAAAAATCTACAAAATAAGACCGTTTTGAAAAGTGACTCAAATTGCCAAAGACCGAGTGCGAGATAAAGACCTAGAATAAGATATTCAAACAAAAAATAGGAAAATCCAGATCCAAATCTAAACGGTCAGTGATTATAGATTAAAATTTTGGTTATACAAGAAGGAGTTTATTTCATAATGAATTGTTATGAGATGAAGAAGATAAACAATCAACAAAATTTTGAAGCTGGAACTGCATAAATGGTTTATCACGGTTACGTATATAATAATGTTTAAATGGCCTTAACTTGTAGGAACAAAAACAAGATGGATGTGGAATCTGGAGCATCTTTATATATTACTTCCAACAAACACTGGTTTGAAGATCTGGGTGAGTTTGAATGTGGTAATGTCATTTTAGGGAATAAAAGTTCTTGTGTTGTTAAGAGAATAAGGTTAAAGGTATCTACAAGACTTTATATATTCATAATGTACGTTAATATAAATATTAAATGAAGAAAAATTTAACTATATGAGCGGAAATGGAAAACTTAGGTCTTTCAAGAATTATTGGTTGTTATGAAGGCTAACTGGACTAATGTTGTATTAGTTCTTGAAGGATCTAGAGTAGTAATGCCAAGGTTGATTCTACCAAACTGCGGTATATGAAATTAGGGTATATAAGTGAGAAATTTCTTGACCAAACTTAACAGAAAAGAGTTGTCGAATTATGATAAAGTTTAGGGGATGAGTTTCTAAGAGCATTATGTGTTGCGAAAATAAAAAAGGGGTCAACTTTACAACAAAAACCATACAACTCATAGTGTATTTGAGTATGTTCATTATGACGTTTTGGAACATGCGAGGCAATATACCATGGGAGGTGGGATGTATGTTTTGTCCATAATCAATGACTATTCTATATTGTTGAAGTAAAAATATAAAATGTTCAAAGCCTTTAAGGATTTGCAGATCATGAAGAATCATACCGGGAAAAAACTTAAAAAGTTAAAAATTAAAAACGGTTTGGAATATATGAATGAACTATTAACAATATATTGTTCTAAAATTAATAAAACTAGACACATAACTGTGCGAGAAACTTCTAAACAAAAACAAATTAGAGGATGAACTAAACCTTGTTCGAAAAAGTAAGGTTTATGCTTCTGACAGATGAAATAACAATGAAATCTAGGGGATAGAGTTTTAATATATGCATAAATTATCAGCATGAGCCCCTCAATTGCACTAAGATTCATATGTCCTCAAGAAAGGTGGAGTGAATGTACAACAGTGTTGAGCCACTTGAAAGTATTCGAATATTTTGCATATGCAAATGTGAAAAAAACAAGCTTCAACCAAGATCATGAAGGGTATAGGTTGTGGTTCTTAGAAACTGGGAGTGAAAATGATTTGATTTAATGAGATATGAAATTTAATGAAGATGATATACCATTTCTCAAGAAGGTTAAGGATAATATACTTAGTACTACCGAGGCAATGGTTGAAGTTGAGGCTGATAAGGCATAAGCCTTTGGATGGATTTTATCCATCAACATGGATGACGTAAGCTCAGTTTTCAACTAGAAAATGAACAAACATAAGGACGATCGGTTAGGACCCTGAAAAGAAAGATGAGCGGACTTCGCAGCATTATTGTACAGGAAACAATTGAGCTATAATGCAGAAGTACATGCCAGCGATTGCCGGTCAAGAAATCGACCAGAAAACCGTTACTTGATGAACGAGTCCACTTAATACATTAGCAAGAAGGCATGAAGAACGTGGGAGCCTAGCACTCACCTAGGACCGCCATAACGAGAGTGGTAACTACTCTCAAGATAATTGGATAAACTAGACGTGCAATGTAATGTATAAATAAGCTATTAACCGTAGAGAATGTTGTACGATTTTCCTTGATTAAATAAACAAAAAGTTAATTGTATAAATTGTATTCCTTTTATCTTGATTCCTTATTAGATTGTAGCGTCATCTATGGGAACACTAGGTTAATTATTTTTTGTTATTATGCGTAGAAAATTACTAATAGTGTTAACTAGGTTAGGAATCGAGAGAGGGAGAGATCTAAGAAGTCCATCACGGACAAGATAACCAGGAGGATTATTAAAGAATACTTGAGAATTTACCGAGAAACAAGGGAAACCTTGGCCCTAATCTGGTGATCAATCAAGCAACCTTTTATGTCATTAGTTAAAAATGATAATCAGTCTCAGATTAGTTCTGAAGGCACCACCAGTCTAGGAGGATAATCCTCTTAACTTTGGTATATCTTCTACTCCATTTAACGTTCAACTGCTAGAATCTAGAATAGATCAAACAAAAGTAGCTTAAGATGGCCTAACAACAGTTTGAGAGGGACGGTGAGGCCAAATAATGACTAGACAAGATAACTGAGGCCCTTCAGGGATTGACTGAAAAGTTCATGTCATGAAATAAAGGAAAACAAAATCTTCCCCGAGAGGCTAGCAAGAGTGATGTCACCCAAATGAATAAAGGGCGCATGAATGGAGGCAAACACACGGGAAAAAAAATTAAAAAGAAAAATAATATGCAGATAATTAACTCTAACCGAGACAAACAATCAAGTAAGAAATTTGCACGAGAGGGGAAGGGAAGTGAGATGGTGGATACGATCAGGTGAGGCCAACCATGGCAGTTTACGTGTTGCAAGAGTCCATGTTCATCAAAAGGAATCTTGGATAGAAACCTTACTTGAAAATTTGATGATGTCTTTCAGCCTAGACGACGTCTTACTGCGTAGGGATCTCTCCATGACTTTCAAAGAAAATACACTTGATCGGTTCAACAACCTTCCTAAGGGCTTGGTCAGATATTTTGAGGGACTTTGGGTCACATTCAGAAATTGTTACATTGTAAACAAGAAACACAAAAAGAAGGGTGACTCGATCATAGATCTGTACCAGCAAAATGAAAAGTTGCTGAAAAGCTACATCTAGAGGTTCGCCCACAAAATGAACTCCCTGACAACTTATGAAGAATCTATGGTCGTTGTTACTTTGAGAAGAGGACTGAATCGTGAGGGCCTTCTATTTATAAACCTCATATGCTTTCTAGTTAAGACAATGGGAGATATCATAGCCATGTTTGACCAATTCATCCGGGGGCGACTTAAAGAATGGGGACCCTATACAATAAAAGGCCCAAGAACTTAAAGCCTCGAGTGGAGAGAGGAAGCTCTATGAGGAGACACCTGGTATGGATTTGTCTAAAACTCAAGTAAGTAGACTATCACCCTCTTACTTCGATAACCTCTGCTAAGAAGTTTACACTTCTTACATAAAACATAGCCATTATATACGAAAAACCAAAGGATGAGACAAATACCAATCTCCACGAAGCATGTTCACGGCCGGCTAGAAAAGTTCCTTCGATACTTCTGAGCGTACCACAATGATCACGGTCACCCTGCTGACAAATGTTGGCAACTAAAAGAGGAAGTGCAAAGGCTAATGACAATCCAAATCATCAAGCAAGGAAAATACGATCAACGATTATATAGAACTAGGCGGGCCTATAAATACAGCCTCAAACAAGATAAAAGAATCAAAATAAAAGTATTATTTATTATGCATAATGTAGTTGAGGTGACACCCTGTCAGGAACCGGTGCACCATCTCAAAAATATTACAGGAAAGAGTTAAATATACATTTGGTTGATGATTTCTCATATCATAACTACCAAGAATCGTTAGTCGATCTTACATTTAATGATGATGACCTTAAGGTCATTCTTACCCCTCACGAGGATGCCCTAACCATTAATGCAAATATTTTATAGGTTATGGTCACTTGAGTCATAGTTGACAACGGTAGCTCGACCAATGTTATTTTCAAGGAAAGTTGTGAGAAAATGGTTGAGGTACCAGCATTTAAATCTACAGACAGAAAATTGGTAGTTACAAAAGAAAATCAACCTGATTCGTGGGCAAAGTACAACTACCAAACACAATGGGTAACGAGAACACGAAGAAAGAGATAAGAACGTTGTCCATGATTGTTGGTGCACCAAGATCTTACCATGCTATCGTAGGACAACCATGACTACACAAGATTAATGCAACCTCCTGCTCATTCAGACAATGCATGGAATACCTAGTAGCCAGCCTCATACGTATAATCAAGGGCAACCAAAGAACAACAATAAATTGTTACACCATAACCCTCGACCCCACGAAACCAACCCAATAAGAATTAACTGGCACATGGAGCGAGGATCACCAACAACAGACCAACGACACCTATTTAGAAGTTGATGATCCCAGAGAAGACGACAGAGAAGAAAACCGCATATTAGAAGATGACGGTGTACCACTGAAGGAGGGAAATGTGGTTCCCGTAGGAAATAAACTCGACTTTTTATTCAAAGATAAATTAATGGAGCTGTTGCAAATAAATTGAGATGTGTTTACTTTAAGTGCTAATAAATTAACTGAGGTCGACCCATGACTCATGTGCTATGAACTAGCCATTTACCGGATGTTCGACCAATAAAACAAAAAATACAAACCTTCTCCTGAAATAACTCGAAGGCAATTTTCAGAGAGGTTAACAAGCTCATGAAGCTTAGACACATTCATAAAGGTCAAACCCGACATGGATAACCAATCCCATTTTGTAAAAAAGAAGAACATCCGATGGCGTATGTGTGTAGACTTTATAGACCTTAATCGAGTGTGCCTAAAGGATATTTTCTGCTTACCAATTGGTAGAGTTTCTCTCGTTCATGGACACTTATTCAGGTTATAACCAAATATAAATGAACCATGCGGATGAAGAACATACCATATTCCAGACCGAGCGAGACCTATACTGCTACAAGGTCATGCCATTCGAATTGAAGAATGTAAGGTCAATCTACCAGTGACTTGTTAATAAGATATTCGAAGACCAGTTCGGTTAGAACATTGAAGCTTACATTGATGACATGATTACCAAACAGATGAGCGAAAACTCAAATTATTAGAAGGAATATCCAAGACAGTATGCAGGTATTATCTTAAACTTAATCTACTAAAATTCTCTGTTGGTGTGAATAGTGGAAAATTCATAGGATTTGTAGTTACTAAGAAAGTGATCGAGGTTAGTTAAAAGCAATCTTAACAATAGAGCCCCCGAGAAATGTTAAGGAAGTTCAACAACTAACCGAGAGCCTCGTCTCCCTCTCTCGTTTCATCTCTAGAGCATCAGACAAGAGTCAACCCTTCTTCAAAATACTAAAGGGAGCAAAAATATTTGCATAAATAGATGAATTTATTTAACCTCACTAAATGTGCTTTCAACGTCGGACCCCCCACCCCCGAGTTATTATATTCTTATTTTCTAGTATCAAGATACACAGTGAGTGAATTCCTTGTAAATAAGATAAAATAAGCTCAAAAACTGGTTTACTATGTCAACAAAGGCCTGGTGGATGCCAAAACCGGATACCTTCACCTAGAAAATGTGGGCCTCAGTTTAGTGGTAGTAGGAAAAAATACAATTGTATTTCCATAGCCACACCATTGTCCTGCGCACATTAATTCCATTGAGAAATATACTCCAAAAACCAGA
Organism: Limnanthes douglasii subsp. nivea; assembly: GCA_036936605.1. Classification (NCBI taxonomy): domain Eukaryota; kingdom Viridiplantae; phylum Streptophyta; class Magnoliopsida; order Brassicales; family Limnanthaceae; genus Limnanthes; species Limnanthes douglasii. Next base: position 205,348,957 of record JAUPFV010000005.1, on the reverse strand, counting down.
TATCTTAGGGTGACTGACAAGATAGTTAGTCAAACTTGGAGCATATGAAATCAATAGTTGACTTCATCAATGAATTTGTATAAGGTAGACGCATAAATGAGACTACGAATAAAACATATGGGGTACGAACAATGCAACAAAATATGAAACCGACATATGAAGCTAAAAGTTAGCCTACATCTATGGAGCTAAAAACTTATGCGTTCGTTCAGACTCCTAGTTTGCCATCATTGAGGCTAATGGGTTATACGAGGCCAAACACGAAAATACACAAGGATACCTCGAGGCATTATTACAGTGGGAACGAAATTTTTTACACATCGAGTACGAGCAAATACCTTAATCTGATAACTCCACTATAGACTCACTTGCCAAGGAGGTTGCAATAATGAAAACTTCATGATCCTTATCCAAGATAACTCGACAATTGTAAAGAGCGTAGACACGTACGAGGTCTATGCAATTGAAATAACAACCTATTAGAGGGATGGGTATGTTACTTATTTACAAAACCAATTCCTCATTAATGATAAAGTAGATGCGAGGTCCCTACAAGTTCACGCAGCTAAATACACACACCTCGATAATTTTTTATACAAGAAAGTGCTACACGATTGCTATTATGTTGTATTAACAAGGAAGAAAATAAACTCATTATAACCGATATCGAAGGATAAGCATGGGCTCAATCCGGGCATAAATGTTTGATCATATGCTTCTTATTGACGGGATTCTACCGACACAAGCTAGTAACCAATGCGGAAGCCCTCATACAAAGATGTCATCCATGGAAGTAGTTAACCAACAGGCGTCACATACTACCAAACCAATAAGTTTTGTCCCAATATAATGTAGTTCGATAAATGGGGGATAAGCCTAGTCGGACCTCTCCCTATGGTCACATGTAAAAGACAAGACATGATAGTGGTGGTGGATTACTTCACAAAGTGGGTCAAAGCAAAGGATTTGTCAAGAACTAGAGCTCATGAGGTATGCAATTTTTTAAAACTTATATCCTTTTCAGATTTGGAATCTAATGAATCTTCGTGATAAACAACTGAACACAGTTTCAAAATGCGATTATAGAAGCCTTTTGCTAACGATACAAGATAAATCAATATTTTTCAACATCGTACTACCCACAGGCTAATAGACAGGTTAAGGCAACCAATTAAGAAATTCTGGAATAGATGAAGAAAAAGTTAGAAAGTTTCAAAGGAAAATGGTCGGACAATCTAGTCGATGTGATATGAGCGTACATAACCACACAACGGTCGGCTACAAAAGAGACACCATTAACTTTGGTTTATGGGATGAAAGGTGTAGTGCCAACAAAGATCATAATTCCAATGCATCGGATAACAAATTACTCATAAAACCTCAATGAGGAGGAATGTCAATTAGTCTATAGACCTGGTCAAAGATCGACGAGACCATGCAAGGGTTCGCTCGGAGCACATTAAAAGTTTGATGAGAAGCAGGTTCAACACCAATTTAAAACCTCAAAACTTCAAAGTAGGTGACTTGGTCATAAAAAAAATATTCCATCGAGCACAGGACAATAATGCTGGTGAGCTAGCCCGAGACCGGGATGGACCTTACAAAATAATGTCCAAAGAACACCATGGGGAATATAGATAGGAAGACATGGATGACAGTGAATTGAAATATACTTGGAACATTAATCATTTAAAAATGTATCATTCTACCAACTGGACCGAAAGTGCACTTTTTTACCTTTTGGTGCACTTTTTAATGAGTCACATTAAAGTAAAAAATTTAATGAAATATTTTATTTCCAAAGTCTCCTTTGTTTTTATCTATGTTAAATTGAGTAAAAACTGTGGAAAAACCAAATAGTCTAAAGAACAAGGTGGACCACATACTCTCCCTAAAAAATCAATCAACTCCAAAGTACGCAACGGGGGTTGGACAGTGATGTAATATCGAAAGGGTTAAAATAAACCACGCCAAAAAGGTTACGCAATGGGCCACACTGAGCCCTGACTCACAGAGTCAATAAAAGAAAAATAGGTGTTCAAATCAAACCTATAAGGCCAGCAAAAGGCCATACTGAGCCTGAGCGGCAATGCTCAAATAAACGAATAGCATAAATGTCAAGTTTATAAGACCATGCAAAAGGCCATACTGAGCATAGGCTTACAAACCTTAACTTACGAACTAGATAATATGATAAGATTATAAGGCTACATAACAAGCCGAATTGTGTTTAATTAAGAAATAAATAACATAAAGTGGTACTCCACTTTTCCATCTGCCCCTCCATTTTGTTGTACTAAAAAATATACTAAATTAACAACACATATAGTACATAAAAATAAAAGCGTTCGAATTCAACACAAAAGCAATACAGTAGCTGTATAGAAAAAAAACAAGTCCAAAAAATTATTTTGGTTTGAAATGCTAGAAAATAACAATCACGATTGTCACAAAAAAATGACGACTTACATCTACTCAGTAGCATCATACTTGGTACAACTATCTTCTCGTTTCTTCCACTCTGATCTTCCCATGAGTTGTTACCTTTACCCACCTTGGTATTACCCACCTTGGCTTCAATCAGAGCATCATTCATTTCAAACTGTTTTACAACATCAACCTCGACATTTACATCTTTATTACCGTATCTTTCGTTATCATCTTTCTCCTCATCATACGTTTCCCAAGGTCATTTATTCTCAGCTACTAACTTTTTCATCTTCCAAATTCTAGGTTAAGGTTAATTTTCCATAACTCCACAATCACGTCCTTACGAACCCTCTCAAAGAGACCTTGAGTAACCCCAAGAGTATCTTTCTCACCATCAGCATAAGCCTTCGTAACACGACCTAACCATTTTTTTAACACATCTTATTTTCGCTATCATACGGCTAAGTTTTGTCTTAAAAGTAGCATTTTCCAATTAGAAGGCACATCACGTGATAGTAAATTCTTCCACCTTCTTCAATAACGAAATATTCTGCTTAATCAGCTATGTCGATTGTTTAACTAAAACTTGTGTGATTTTCTTGCTACTCTGAGTAATTAATGACTCATTCAACTTCGAAAACTTTTGATTTTGCAACTTTAAAGAATCCATCTCAACAAGAAGTACTGTGGCTACCTCCTCGGTCGTTGCCTTCTCCTTAGCAATATCTCGTAGCGTAGCTTTGATGATGCATAAGCCTATTTTTATTGCAGTAGTTCCATACTAATAGCCTTACATAACCGAACACTAAGGGTTCAAGCATCAAGTCCTCCATGGCTTTGGTATGAACTAGTGTCATCCTACGATGGGCTAAAACCAAGGAATTGTGATGAATCTACCAAAAAATAATACAAGAAAAGGGTATATGCATGGACTAACAAATTAGAATCTACTATAACAAAAACACTAATATGCAAATTTACCTCCACATCAAGTTCTAGGTGACGTTGTAAAATATCAGTCATTGGCATTGGTGTGGTTTATTTTCGGTTGAGGGTAATTTTGTCCAGAGTTTTATGGTATTTCAAAGGTGTTTAATGTTTGGATAGAGTGTAGAGGGATAATTGAGCTGCCTGGTTGTATTTAATGTTCATTACCTTCATTAATGAAAGTGGTTGGGTAATTATACCCTTAATTGTGGGCCTTATGGGTTTTCGGGTCAAACTCATGAAACCAAGTCGACTTCAAAGGCCCATAAGTTTATTAAGCAGGTTGATAATTAGCTTAGTCATAAAGTGATTAGTTTTTAGTACATTAGTTCAGTTCGGATAGTTCAGTGGGTGGATGTTGTCCGAATTGCCCCTGTCTGGTCCTCATAAAGAGTGGCAATAAATTCCGGACTCATCAGTAGCCCCTTTTTTAGGTTGTGTTCGAAGGCCTTTGGCAAAACCTAAAAAATAGCTCAAGTGTAGTCATAACTTTGTCCGGACATTTCAAAAATGTGTAACGACTTTATCTGGACAGACTGGAACCCTTAGAAGCTGAGTAGTTTCACCAGAGATCGTAGGACACGTGTCCTTCTCTGATTCGCCACACCGACCGTCTTTCTCCTAGAAGGGCGCTCCCACTTGTTTCAAAAAGAAACTTCTTCATTTAATACGGATGACATCAGAGCCGTCTTTAATAATTTCATCTACCCTTTTGAATCCTCCTAGGTATCGAAGCATCTTTTGCTCTTTTACTATAAATCAATTCACTTATCACTGTTTTATCATCTCCTTCATCTTTAATCTGTTAATCTTCAAAGTTTTCATCTCTCAAAAAGCCTACTTCTTGTGTGAGTTTATGTTCACAGCAAGAAACACTTTAGTATAAGGTGGGTGGCTCAATTTGTCAGAGTTGGAAAAAGCTCAAAAGGTTGAACGAGAAAGGCGTATCGCTGCAGGTCTCCATGTTTCCCCTGTTGATAAACCGGAAACACCAAGCTCAGAGCCTAACCGAGGTTCTTCTTCGACTAAGGGTGTTAAACCTAGGAGGTTATTCCAGTCCAACCTTTCACTAATCGTTTCGGGCTCATCGGTCCAGAAGTCAGAGCCTGTTGTTGAATTAGAGTAGGCAGTCACAAGCTTTAAGAAACCTTCCCCATTTATTGCTATGGGGTCAGATGCTGATATTTCCCCGGAGGAACTAGTAGATAGACGAAGGGGTCGTCTGGTAAAAGGGCAGGCTACTGGCACACAGCCTAAACCAAAATCCACGCCTTCGAAATCCGGGGCAAAAAGTAAAACCACATGGTCAGAAGCACCCATCAAAACTCCTAAGGACAAGCTGAACTTGATTGGATAAGGATGAAGTGGGGAATTCCAGAGAATGTTAAAGTAAGGATCCCAATCGATCCGGAGACACCCATGGATTGTAAGCTCAACGAGATTGTCTTCTATACTGAGCTATTCAAATGGGGACTTATGTTTCCCTTGGACCCAGAAATAGTCAGATATTTCCATCTGATCAAGCTTTACCCAAGCCAGCTAAGTCCTAATGCATGGTTCACCCTCATGGCATGTATTATGGCCTCAAGACTCTCCGGAATTCCTCTTCCGATGGAGCAATTTGCCGCTGTGGCAAGCCTCTACAAAAATTATGTCATCCATTTCTATCACTTCAACATGGGTGATAACTACAAGGTAGTGGATGACTTACTTGAGTCGGAGAAAGGCTGGAAGACTCAATTTCTGTTCGTCAGCGGGGCTTGGGAGAATGGGAAGAAGATTTAAGCTGGTGTCAACCCAAGCCTGCTCACCAGCAGATGACGAAGTGACGGTAACAATCTCACCAGATACTTCTACTTTTACTTATAATTTTTTTTATCTAACTCATTTTCCTTTTGCTTTTGGTAGTGCTGCCCAAGGATTTCAACGATTACCTAGAGGCCGGGCAGACTACTTGTGCCAAGCTGAATGCTTGGACAGCTGAAAAATGGGCAAACCGCTTCCACAACTACTTTACCGGAGGCAATCTAGCCAGATCTTATTTGTGTAATACAACGGACCGGAGGGATCTGTCTTGGGAGGAATTAACTACTCCACCCCCTCCGGGAGTGATCCTCCGGAAGACAGAGGGAAAAGATGGAAAATTGGCCTTGTTGGGCAGAGCTAAAGCCCCAAGCAAGATGAAGGGAAAAAAGGTTAAGGCCGGGCGAGGTGTGGCAGAGGCCAATCCTACTGAGGTGGAAGAAGCTATCCCAACAAATCCCGAGGGACAAGATCAAGGGCAAATCGATGCTGCCTTGCTACAGGTGGTGGAACACGAGAGCACCAAGGAAGCTGTTGGGTCTCCAAAACCTCAAAAGGTCCTAAAAAAGAAAGAAAACAGGGAGCAGTAGGTGAAGGCCGGGACGCCAAGAGAAAGAAAACTTCCAAGGGAGATGAGGTTTCTCTCCGGGATCCGGAGCCACTGCCTCCAGCTGAACCTACTGATCCTACTCGAGCAGAAGAAATCCCCGGTGACTTTCAAACCAGAGAAGTTGGAGGAGGGGATATCAATATTGATGGTGTCGATATTACTGGGCTTGAGGGGCTTGGTCTCTACTTTGAAAACCTCCCCAGAGATGATTTTGCTGGGCCCTACCTCCCCCCAAGTTCTTTGAACACCGTCACAATCAACGGTAATTCTTTTTCTGTCTCAAGCGAAAGGGATGTCATTGCTCACTCCATTCTGAGCAATGTCCAGCCAGTGCTTATTTTGGAAAAGCAAGTACGCCATCAGTCAGCCATCATCAACACCCTCAATTCTGACAAAGAGAAACTGTCTAGCGATCTTCTTAGTGCCAACCAAAATAGTGAGGCATTGAGGAAAGAGAATGAGGAGTTGAAAAAACGTCAGGAGGACTTGGCCAACAGGTTAGCCACTTCGGAAGGAGTTGTCAAAGAACTCCAACTAAAGCAATCAGTCCTGGAAAGAGACCTCATGTCATCAAAAGAAGAGGTGAAGGCCAAAGATAGCACCATTCAAGCCTTAACTACTGACAAGATCTCTCTTGAGAATAGTGTGTCCAAGGCTGAGCAAGAAAAGACTGGCTTGTTGAGGGAGCAGGAGAAAACAATCCAGGCAAGGATGGGTGCTTATACCAATGAGGTGATAGATTCTTATGAGGCAAGGTATGTTGAGGTTAGGTCAGATATGGTTATACTATTTCATGAAAAATTTCCGAAGAAGACCTTGGGGGATTTATGGCGATTTGTGGAGTACGAAAACATTCTTCATCATACCATGTCTGTTGGTGATAAGTACAACTACTCTAGTGAGGACACCAGTGATGAAGAAGAAGAGTCTGGATGATGACCCAAAGAAGAAAAAGCCAAGTGAGGTTGAGTCATCTTCAAAGGTTCAGTCTTAAAGTATCAATTATCTTTTTAATTTTGTTGTGATTGAACCAAATTCCTTGTATGGCCAAGGCATTTCGTATTTTTTAATAAGTACTTTCATTTTGCATAACTCCTGCATCGTTTCATGATTTTTTTTTTCAATTTTGGTGGCTAATGTTTAAACAACCCTTAGTTATTTCACAAGTATTTTAAAGTGAGAGTGTTTAAATTCTCTGGTGACCAATGTTTAAGTAGTCATCACTCCACCAATTTAATCCGGTCTATTATTAATAAAAATTCAGAGAAAGCTTTTAATTGAAACACTCTGAATCTTTTAAGAAGGCATCAAATTTTATAAAAAATCCCGGAAACCTCATTAAAACATCCCCGCGCCACCAGGGTAGGAAAGAGTATGCCCCAAAATATTTACATGAACTTTAAACAAGTAAATATTTACATAGCTTTTATTCCAAGTACAACCAGATGTGTTCAATGTTCCAAGGATGATTCAAAATCCTTCCATCTTTGTCTTGGAGTCGGTATGTCCCAGGCTTAAGCTTTTTAATGACCACATAGGGTCCTTCCCAAGTTGGAGCCAACTTACCGAACTGCTTCTCTTTAGTATGTAGGAAAATGTTTCTCAATACCTTATCCCCTGATTGAAAATCCCTTCTCTTAACTTTAGAAGCAAACCTGCTTCTCATCAAACCTTGATAGTGTACAGCTCCAAGGTGAGCCTTAACTCTTCTTTCTTCTATTAAGTCAAGCTGGCCTCTAATTGCCACTTCGTTAGTGTGTTTGGAAAAATTATGAACTCGAAATGAAGGGAGAGTAGCTTCTATGGGAGCTATGGCATCCATCCCATATACTAAGACAAAGGGAGACTCTTGTGTTGCAGCCCCGAGAGTAGTCCGGTAAGCCCACAAAACTTCTTGCAAGTAACTAGGCCATTTTCCAGCAGCCCCTTCCAAACTCTTCTTTAGTCCGGACAGTATTGTCCCGTTGGCCACTTCGACCTGACCATTGGCTTGTGGGTGCAAATGATACGAGAAGAAATGTTGTATGCCTCTAGAGGTACAGAAACTCTCCATTTCTTTGTTGTCGAACTGTGGCCCATTGTCTGTTGTTATCTTTTGTGGAATTCCAAATCTGTAATAGATATTGGATAAAATGAATTTTATAATATCTTTTGAGGTCGTACATGCCAATGGAGATGCTTCGATCCACTTTGAAAAGTAATCAATGGTAACGATTATAGTTCTGCGCCCCCCCGGATGCCATGGGTATCGAGCAAAAGGTATTGGCTCAGGAATTGACTTTAAAGGGATAGCTCGGATATGAATTTCATTGCTATGTCTCTGGCATGGGTCACACTTTTTTACCAACTCCTTAGCATCTTGCATTATGGAGGGCCAGTAGTACCCAGCTAACAAAACTCTTCTTGTTAGAGCCCGGAATCTGCAGTGAGTTGATCCCTCACCATCATGTAACTCGGAGAGCACTATTTGAGACTCATCGACCCCCAAACATCGTAAGAGGGGTTTAATATAAGACTTCTTATAAAGAATATCTCTTAAGATGACATGACCACGAGCCTTGTACTTTACTTTTCTTGCTATTGACTTTTCCGGAGGCAGGATGCCATCAGAGAGATATCGAAGGAGAGAAAATCTCCAATCTTGAGGTTGTTTTATCTGTATATTCAAACTTTCTTATTCCTTATCCGGATTGATTAGAATGGATGGGCACTCCAGCACATGAATCCAAGGGTATGACTCAGTATAGGCTATGGTTGCCAAGGAGTTTGCCAGCGTATTTTCTGTTCGAGGTATGTGCTCATAAGTGACGCTTTTGAAATTGAGTGCCACTTCTTTGAGGATGAATAAATATTTAATTAGTTGTTCCTTCTTAGCTTCGGACTGACCTTGTGATTGATGGACAAGAAGCTAAGAGTCATTCATTAACCTGACTCTCTTGGCTCCACAAATGAGAGCCAACTTTAAGCCAGTTATACCTGCCTCATATTCAGACTCATTATTGGAAGCCCTGAACGCAAAGCATATAGCATGGTACATTATGTCACCGTACAGAGAGGTTAAACATATCCCAGCACCACAACCCATGGTGCTTGATCCACCGTCAGTCCGGATAATCCATACTTTTTTATCTTTTACTCCGGTTGCTTGTTTAGTATCTCTATCTGAGTGAAATTCAACTAAGAAGTCTGCCACCGCTTGGGCTTTGACTGCCGTCCGAGGGGAAAAATCAATATCGTAGTCTCCCAATTCCACTGACCACTTAGTCATTCTACTTGAAATGTCGGCCTTTTGGAGAACATTTTTCAAGGGAAAAGACGTCCGGACAATAATGGGAGCCTGAAAATAAGGCCTCATCTTTCTTGCAGCAATCACTAGGGCTAGTGCTACTTTTTCGAGTTTCAAATAGTGTTTTTCAGCATCAATCAAACTCTTGCTAATGTAATACACCGGACGGGGATAATTATCTACTTCCCTTACCAATACTGCACTTATGGCACAACTAGAGGCTGCTAAGTATATGAAAAGAGTTTTTCCATCAACGGGTTTAAACAAAGTCTTGGGGGAGGACAAATGAATTTTTTTCATCGAAGGCCTCATCACACTGTGAGAACCAATCGAAGTCCTTTGCACATTTCAAAGTTTGAAAAAACCGGGGCACATCTGTCCGAAGACCTTGAAATGAATCGATTTAATGCAGCCAACCTCCCAGTCAATCGTTGTACTTCTTTAACATTTCGAGGAGGCTCCGTTTGTAGTAAAGCATTAAGCTAGTCTGGATCAGATTGTATCCCTTGCTCACTTATTACATACCCTAAGAATTTCCCGGACTGCACTCCAAACACACACTTTTCTGGGTTTAATTTCAAATTTACTTTCACTAAGTTAGCATAAGTTTCTTGGAAATCTGCCAAGTGTAGCTCTTCGTCCACACTTTTCACCATCATGTCGTCGATGTAAACTTCTATGTTTCTTCCAATTTGATCAGCAAAAGCCTTGTTTACCAACCTCTGATAAATAGCCCCAGCATTTTTTAACTCAAATGGCATCGCCTTGTAACAATGAAGGCCCCTATCAGTAACAAACGTAGTATGTTCCTGATCCTTCAGATCCACATGAATCTGATTATACCGGAGAAAGCATCCATGAAAGATAGCAGCTTGTTTCCAGACCTGGAATCCACCAATTGATCAATCTGAGGGACCGGGTATAAATCCTTTGGGCAAGCTCTGTTGAGATCTGTAAAATCGATACACATACGCCATTTGCCATTTTTCTTTTTTACCAATACCGGATTGGCTGTCATAATGGTTATTGAGACTCCTTTATGTGCCCCATTTAGTAAGCTGATCGACCTCTTGAACTATGACATCAGCCTTTTCCTTAGAAAAGGCTCTTCTCTTCTGTATCACAGGTGCTATAACTCTTCGGATGGACAATTTGTGTGATATAATATCTACTGGTACTCCGGTAACATCAGCATTGCACCAAGCAAAAAAAATTTGATAGTCTTTCAAGAATTTTAACATTTTACCCTTCAATTCCGATGTCATCTTGGATCCTATCTTGACACTTTTTCCTTCAGCCAGAGAGTGTGTTTCAACTTCTTCAATTGGTATCAAAACACCAGGGGTCTCCCTAGGGTCATCAATTTCACCCTCTCCTCCAAAAAGCCCCTCAAATTGTTATTCCTTATCGATCCGAACTGTCCCCATCGTCCGAGGAGCCAAAGCTGTTGCATAACACTCTCTTGCTACCTTCTGGATGCTCCGAACAACTCCCATTTGTCCTTGCACAGCATATTTCAAGCATTGGTGGACTGTTGAGGCCACGACATGCATCCTAGAGAGCCAAGATCTCCGCAGAATAAATTATAACAAGTGGGACAATTCACCACAATGAACAGTATTCTAACCATTTTTTTAAAAGGGCCATTGCCCAACAAAACCTCCTCCTCAAATTCTCCGATCACGTCTGCTGAGCTTCCTGTGAAACCCACAATCGATCTGTTCGAACGTTGAATTACTGTCGGATTTTTCATCTTTTTATAGGAAGTTAAAAAGAGAATATTGGCAGAACTTCCGGTGTCCACCAAAATTCGTCTTATGTCATTTTCCCCGATGGATGCTCCTATGACGACAGCATCTTCATAAGGACCAACAATATCCCTCAAGTCATCCTCGTCGAAAACAATAAAGGGAAATGCAATCTGCGATTGATAGGAAGTCATGCCTCCTTCTAGTTGGGTAGCTAAAGTATGAACATGCCTCTTTCTCGAAGAAGTAGTTGGTGCTGTCATGGTGTCTCCTCCGAAAATTGTGAGTGACTCATAAAAGTTGATAAGTCCGGACACCGACTTGCAATATTCTGTGATAACACCCACTTTATTCCGGGTTGGATCAGGGTCCAAGTATTATGACTCTACATCGAACCTTTCGATTATGACCATAACACCATACGGAGCCGATGTGCCTGCATTGTTCGGACCAGCCCGATGAGTGCTATCCGGCCTATTTCCACCTCTTCTTTTAACATATGCTCCCAACTTTCCTCTTTCAATCAAATTCTGGACTTCTTGCTTAAAAGCAATACAATCCTCAGTGGTATGGCCAGTATCATTATGATATTGTCAGAAACAATTGTTGCGGCTCTCCCTAGGAGACTGTAACACAGTCGACCTTCTATGTACTTCGTCTTTTCTTTTGTCATAAATGGTGGCTACATTAACTTTCATTTCTGCAAACCACTCCGGCTGAGCCCAAGGTCCTTGTTTATTTCTAGATTGTTGACTCTAAGCTGGAGCAACTGGCTGAGACTGAGATTTGGCTCTGTTATGACTCTGCCCGGCCTCCCTAGCCTTGTTCTCGGACTGGTTTTGGTTTGGATTTGGTGCAGCCGGAGCAGACCTCACCTACCTGTGCACCCTAGTTTTCTTTGTTTCATCTACATTAATCTGCTTTCCGACCTGATTCAGCAGACCTCCCCATGTCATGGCCTTTTTTATGGTTATTGAATCAGCCAAGTTTCCAGGGTTTAAGCCCTGCCTTAGAGAAGCTATTGCTACTTGTTCAAAGCAATCAGCCAGCCCATTTTTGGTGTTTACAAAATGACTTATGTATTCTTTTAAAGTTTCGTTTGGTTCTTGGGCACAATGGATAATCGTGTCTCCATTGCCCTTTACCTCCTTACTTCCAACAAACTGTCTTCGAAAGGCCACCCAAAAAGTATCAAAATTTCTGATGCAGCCTTGTGGAAAACTGTTGTACCACTTTAGAGCACTCCCCGTAAATGATTGGGAGAATGCTCTACAAAGTAACTTGTCGTCATCATCAAAATTCATCATAAATTTTTTAAATTGTTCCAAGTGGTTATCCGGGTCTTTACTGCCATCGTATTTTTCCATTTTTGTACTGTCAAACCTCTTAGGAAGGTTTCCGGACAGGATCTTGGAGGACAATGGAGATTGTCTCCAATTCCGGCCACGAATGAAAACGATATCCTCATTAGGAGTTGTAAAGATACCTGGTTCATCATGGAAGACAAAAGGATCCATCACCATCTGATCTACGTGTCTCCGGCTATGAGATGATCCTTTACCAATATGCCTCTTTAACCTTCCATGTCTATCCCTTTTTCTTGAGTACTTTTTTACTAACTTTTGTTTCTTTTTAAAACGGCCTTCATCACTGCTGGATGGCAAAGATTCTTTGACTCCATCTTCACCTGAGGAGCTGCTGGAAGATTCTGAGTCTGAATCAGAGCTCTCCACCGGTTTAGACCGGTGAGACTTTTTTTGAGCTAGCATGAGTCTTTTTCGTGCTCACATGGGTTTTTGAGGGCTCACGCTCCCTTGGATTGTCAGTATGATGAGCTACTGACACCTTAGACTTCTCTTTTATGCCCATCTCTGCCCTCTTGGCAGCCCTCAGAGCCTTTATTTCAACTTTTAACCTATCTCGCTCCTCAATGGTATATTCATCGTTTTCTCCCACCACTTCGGCCCAAGTTGGCGGTACTTCCTGTACGTCCAGATTCATCCAAACTGGTTTTTCCTGATGGTTTTGAATGCTAGATTTAGGCACCGTCGTCCTCCCACTATGGTCGCCAATTTGGTGTGGTTTATTTTCGGTTGAGGGTAATTTTGTCCAGAGTTTTGTGGTATTTCAAAGGTGTTTAATGTTTGGATAGAGTGTAGAGGGAGAATTGAGCTGCCTGGTTGTATTTAATGTTCATTACCCTCATTAATGAAAGTAGGTGGGTATTTATACCCTTAATTGTGGGCCTCATGGGTTTTCGGGTCAAACTCATGAAACCGGGTCGACTTCAAAGGCCCATAAGTTTATTAAGTAGGTTGATAATTAGCTTAGTCATAAAGTGATTATTTTGTAGTACATTAGTTCAGTTCGGATAGTTTAGTGGGTGGATGTTGTCCGAATTGCCCCTGTCCGGTCCTCATAAAGAGTGGCAATAAATTCCGGACTCATCAGGCATATTCTTATGGTGACTTAGCTGTGGGAAGTGCTTTAGTTGTTGATACATCAAGTACGAGAGCGTCAACATATTAATCAGTACAACGCACTCATTACCTTCACACATTGAAAAATATTTATTAGAAGAGGGCTCAAGGTTAGGTATTTCGGCCACATTCACAATTCAAATCGCTCATTGGGCCGTCTCACTTTATTTTCTCACATAGTCGACCAATACAACAACGGAATCAGAAGTGAAGTGATCGGCCATTGGAATTTTTCCTAAGAAATTCTCGACTACAGTACACCCTTGACCATAAATAATTCTAGGTGGAGCGGGTTGATCACCAATTTTAGTGACTTCATTTTGACGAACACCCTCAACACCCATTACCAACAAAGGGTTATCTTGTACGGGCAAACAGGTCAAACTTACAACCATGGCTAATTTTTCTTAGAATATTTTGTTTGAGTATCAGACACATCATGTCGCGCCCCAACGGGAATATCGTTCTTCTTTAAAACTTTCTTTCTTGTAGCCTCAAGGCAGTCAACATAAGGAGGACTCTTCTATTTTATTTTAGAATCATCCCTCCTCTAGGGGGATACCACCATACACTCACTAGACTCTCTCTGATCGGACAAGCTTAAATTCCCTCTATCATCTGAGGGACATCCATTTTCAAACACTTGAGCTACCTTATTCTTCCTTTTCATTTTAGGTTAAGCATTATCAACATCATGAAAAATCCTATTCTTAGTAGCACACTTTATAAGGTGCACCTCCTCATCATCATTTCCAGTCCGCCTCATTGAGAGTTCCAAGCCAATACATGTCGAGTTCTTTTCATATACTCGCTCTAACGATATGTCATCCACTTGGTCGAGAGTAGGTACTTCTCTTGTTGCAGTTATGGTCACTAATCCTCCATTCGACATAGTTATTTCATGAACTTGCCACAACCCCGATTATAGAAAATTTATGGGAGTAAATAGGCGAGGATACTCAAGATACCAAGTTGAGTAAGTTGCACCCGACAATCTCTCTATTGGATTTATCACCGGTTTTCATAAATTTCCATCCACAGCTCCAGAGACTTCTCTAAATATGTACATATAACAAACAAAAATAGATTATCAGAGAATTACCATTAACAAATTCTCAACAAAAAAACAAAACTAACATAAATTCCTATGTTACATGTCATCATCCACCTCCGCTCTAACTGGATATTGTGTTCTCTGATGGGATGCTCCCAATTACTATACATAAAAATAAACGAGCGTTTCCAATGTTTTTCATAATCTGACAAATTAACAATCTCATTTCCACTAACATCGATATGTAATAATAGAGTGCCATATAGAATTTATAAACATCAACGCTCGATACGAAATCGGCCAAGTGAACCAGGATATCCAATATCTTAGAGCTAACTAGTATGCTTAGCATCAGTCGCCAACCGTTGGCGGTAAGTTGGGTTTGGTATATCTTAATGTGCCTAAAGAATTCGTTAATAAAACTCGGAAGAGGTATGCACATTCACTAGTAAAAAAAGGGTAATACAAAAACACATTTCACCCTCTCAAGCAATATGAGGATGTTCACTTGGATCGGGCACCTTAGTTGCAACAGAATCTAGAAGGCTGTACTCGATCCTAAACCTATGATGCCCCTCTATAGTTAAGTACTTATAAGCGGGGGTCAATCGACTAAAAATGGTCCATAAATTATTTAGTTTCTACCTTGTCATCTGGTGGAAGGCTGAGAGAGGTATTATATGACAATTTATACTTCTTTATAACTTCCTTGCGAGGCATTTCTGGTGGGAAAATAGATAATTTATTAGCAAAAATTTGAAAATCCATATCACAAGAGCTTAGGCTTTCTAGACAAACGGTACCAGATATCTAAAAGTTACCATATTAGGCTAATCCCACAAATTTGACCCGTAAATTAAAAAAAAGAACAAAGTCAATAAAAATATCAATCCTTTAATTTATCTCTCTTCACAATTGTTCCAAAATAGAATAAATAAAATCCAACTTATAATAATAAAATTTATATCGTCCGTGAACATCTCTATCCAGTAGATAACAAGAGTTAGTGCCCATGAAATCGAAATAGGCCTATAAACCGTAAACATATTAAAAGCGTTAACGACATAAAAATATGAAACGTCATTTTTAAGAAGCGTGTATATAGGCTTTGTATTTCCAAAAGAAGCCACATAATAGTTGATGTATGACAAATAATTTCTGACGCCACCACACCGCATGCTTGTCGTTTCTTATAAAAGGTTAAAGTACATAACAAACAATTGGAAAAAAACCACATGTGTACATAACCTCATCTTGATTTATTTTTATTCCTTTAAAAAACAAAATACCAAACAAGTTAGTATTTCAAAGGAGTAAGGGTGTCCTGATAAGGCATAACCCCTCAGATGGATTATATCTATTAATATGGACGAGGTCAACTCAGTATTTAACTAGAAGACAAGCGGACATAAAGACAGTTAATCACGACCCTCATAAGAAAAATTAGCAAACTTTACAACATTACTTTACTGGAAATAGTCAAGCTATAAGACATAAGTACACTCAACCGACCATAAAACAATTACTTGAAGAACAATGCCACTAAATCCATTAGCAAGAAGGCATGGAGAACGTAAGAGTCTAACAGTCACCATTAACACTATAACGAGAGTAATATCAGCTCTCAAGATAATATGATATCATAGACACTAAATGTAATGTAAAAATAGACTAATACCATAATATAATTATATATGATATTTTCTTAATTAAATAGACAAAAAGCTAATTATATAAATTTTCTTATTTTTATTCTTAATTCTAGCTAAACATTATTACTGAAATCCCTTATTATATGTGAAGTTTAAACACAATAAAGAAGTTGATGAGACCTCGACTGAAGTTTTTGAAAATGATTTTGAGATATTCCTACCAATTGGTGGAACTGAATACCTCATATGATTTTGATGTTCAAACTAAAAAGAAACAATGAGATACTAGAAGTGATCAGTTGGTGATGTATAAGGCTCATAGACCTAACAAACCTACACATAGGTTTGAGTATGCTAATATTATAGGTTCTACTTTATGAATTGAAATACAAAGAGATGCTTGAACTTGAGAGTTATCACTTTGCTATTATAGGTAGTGATAAGCTGAAATGGAAGATACTCATGCAGAAAAAACTTAATTCTTTGAAAAATAATGGTATATGTATTCTTGTCAAGGATACAAAATGTCAGGAACTTGTTGGATTTTAATGGATGTTAAAAAAGAACCAATGTATTTATTATGTTAAATTATTTAGGTACAAATCTTGGTCGGGGGCAAAATTATTTACACAAAAAGAGGGCGTTGATTTAAAATTATTAGTTCTCACTTGTTGTGAAAGGCTAAGAAAATATATGGAATAGTCACTAAATATACTTAATTAAACTGATTATTTATTATTATCTCAATACAAAAACATACAAAAAAAATTTGAAAATTTCGGAATGTTTGAAGCACGAACTGTTTGGAACCACATTGGTATTCATTTCAAACTCAATACTATTCAAGCACCAACTGAAGTAAAAGGTAAAAATATATATACAAATGATACCTTATTCTAATGTCATCAGAAGAATTTTATACAAAATGATATACACGAGACCTGATCTCGTATACTCAATTAGTATTTTAAAACAGATCTATGACAGACTCATCGAAGCTTCACTAGTAGACCCTTAAATGTATTATGAGATACTTGAAGAGCTTGACAAATATTGCATTGTGTTATAATTAGAGGTACCAAACTTATAAGATGTTAAAAGGGTATATGTGAACTCTGATTATGGAGATAATCTCAATATTATGAATTCAACTTTTGGTTATATGTTTACTATGTTTGGTGGGGTAATTAGTTGGAAATCTTATCTTTAAAAGGTTGTTGTTTTATCGTCTACCAAAATTAAGTATATGGCGGCTACGAAAGCAATGAATTAATCCATATGATTAAAAAAAGTATTTTTTCCATGGATTACTTTATTTTCTCCACATTTGAAAAATATTTTTTACTTTGTTATTTTCTTCATCAATGAAAATCCAAATACACACTTATATAAATATAGTATTTTAAGAAAAATAACACATAATTCTGAGAGTTGGTCTCGTAATTAGGTATTTAAAAAAAATAGCATCTAATTTTGAGGCCAACCCTCAGAATTATGTATTATAAAAAGCACTTAATTATGACAAAGACTTAAAATTAGTTATTCTTTTTTAAACACCTAATCCTGAACGTCTCACTCGGAACCTAACCAATAATTTTTAAGAAAAGGTTTTTAGAAATCGGGTTTTGAGGTTTAATAAATCTAAATTTGAACTTAAAATTAATACGCCTTAGTAGTGGTTTGGGTGGCATTTTATGGTGTTGATACATTGATTTATTTTTATATTAACTTAATATTATTTGATTTAGGTTTTAAATTTTTTGGGTTTTAATTTTATATGTTTATAGTTTGGGTTGAATAAGAAGAAATTAGGTGTTTGCAGGAAATAAGATGAAAAGAAGAGAATGGTAAAAACACATAAATTTAAGGTTAAATGAAGGATAAAATGACAAAAGCATGTGTTGAAATATTTTTTTAAAAATTTTAAATGGTGAAAATAATAACATTGAAGAAATAACATTTTCCTTAGAAGAATTTCTAAATGAGATAACTGGTATAGAGCACGAAATGACATTGTTTTGTGATAATACTAGTGCTCTTCACTTAATGAAGAATCCAAAGTTACATAAGCGAGCTAAGAATGTAGATGTTAAACATCACTTCATCTCAGATATGGAAAAGAGAGGAAATGAATATTGCAGAATAATTTTAAACATTGTTTTGTGTTTTTTAGATTTCTTATAATTAATCATCCATAAACTCCGTGTTTAATTATCCATGGATATATGATTTATATATATTTTGAACAATGTTAAATCTCTTTTTGTACGTTTGATTTTATTTTTGTGTTCCTCTGTTTACTTATTTGTTTGTTTGTAAAAGGCCAAAAAAACCTTAACTGTCGTCACCCTAAGTTTGCTAAAAGTTTGAACCCTCTAAACATGGTGATTTCACCCAACATTATTGATAAAATAATAAACAATTAAGACTAATGTAATAAAATGATATTAACTTTCTTCCATTATTTATTTTAAATTAGAGTTAGCTACAAAATAATAAAATATATTAAAATACAATACCTATATATCTGATATTTTTGGATAGACTCTTTTGGCGTGAAAACTTTGGTTATCATTTTAGTTTAAAGCCGAAATCTGTGATTATGTGTGATTATCTTATTCAATGTCTGTTTTCATATTAATTCATTAATTTATTATGAGGTTATTTTTTTTATCGAAAACAAAGCGTTTCATTTTACATTTGAACGTCGTTGTTTTAGTACTTTTCTTATAATTTGGTTTCGATCGACCGTGTCCAAACAATTTGTTTGTAACCAAAGGTAAGTGACACATACAAATTATACTATTATTAATTCTTGATTTAAGATTAAAAAAATGATAAAAAAACTTATCAATATTTGTTATGAGTGTGGCTTCTTTCATCACTCCACGATGATATTTGCAAACACGTGTTATAATTTTTTTGGAATGAGCAACATGATTTTATGACAACCTTATGATATGATATGATATGATATGATATGTCATGATGTTTTTGTAAAATTTATGATTAATCCATTAAATAGATTGTATGATTAACCCATGAGCTCAATTAAAAATACACGATAGTATGATTTGAATATAATAATGATTAAATAACATGATAATGATTAGATAACTTATATGTAGACATCCTATTGTATATGCGTAACGTGGTATCAAAATAACTAAACCTGGCAACAAAACTATTAATGCCAACAATGAAATTATTGATGCTTAGGCTATGTAGCTTTGTTCAGATCACGAGTTTTATTTTGAATAACCTCATGAATGAGTGAGGCTAAGAGCACTTTGTGGATTTTGGCGGTGCAATGATCTTATTTCAGATCACAGGTTGCCTTTTAAATAACCTCATGGATGAGTGAGACTAAGAGCACTCTATGGATTTTACCGATGCAACAAAAGAACTTTGATCAATGGTTTCGTAAAGAGAGATATTTTATGAAATAAACACGAGAAACAAAGTGATATAATTCTTAATATTCTCTTTCTTATTCATATTTATATCTACATACTTATGAATGTATGTATACGTAACAACGGATAAATTCAACTATATTTAAATAGGACCTCTGGTTTGCTAACTTAACCCATAAGACTCGTTGCCACTTTAATATGATGATCTTGTCTATGTGAGAGACCATAACCTTATTAAGATATGATATTGAATAAGTCCTACACATCATGATAGATAAATGGATAGGAAAACCAAGTCACTAACTATTGGTTTTGATTTGGTTCCGACACTTGTAGTTTGACAGTACACTTCATGTAACTATGAAGAACACAATTTATGAACTTGTAAAATAGAACATAAAGAAAAAAATAAACAACACAAAATTAAGTGGTCTACATTATGTAGCATTCCAACATCCACGAGAAAACAAGTCACAATTTATAAATGAAACAATAACAAAAAACTACTATAATACAAAATACAAGCAAATATAAAATGTTCAAAACTTCTCGAACAAAGTATCAAGTTTTCAGTGGTATCTCTCAACTCTCAATATTTATCTTATTATATTTGTAGTGATCCTTTCAAGAATTAATCAACTTTAAGACCATTTAATTTCTTTAGCGTTTTATCTCTCACAAACAATAGCTTATCTATCTCTTTAAAAGTTAGGTATTATGCATGAACACTTTCTCTCTCGTTTTCAATATTAATATTATACATGTGTTGCTTCATGATATTGATATGATATTAAATGGTATGTAGATTATGACAAACATAAACTATACTCAAAATAACATTGTATCATATCGACAACAACTGTTATGAATAATACACCATACAGTTATGACAAACATGTATTATATCCTGATTAATGGCTTTGATCAAATAGTCACATGATAAGTTATAAAAAATTGTACCACATCGATACCTAAGCTATTGTTCATTAAAATCATAAACAATATATTAAATCAAGTTTTAGAGTGATTCC
The DNA here is from genome assembly GCA_036936605.1 of Limnanthes douglasii subsp. nivea. Taxonomy (NCBI): domain Eukaryota; kingdom Viridiplantae; phylum Streptophyta; class Magnoliopsida; order Brassicales; family Limnanthaceae; genus Limnanthes; species Limnanthes douglasii. The sequence goes on along the minus strand of JAUPFV010000005.1, from coordinate 205,328,460 downwards.
TTGATCAACTAAAACTTTGAGACCAAAATATTTTAGTGGTTGATCATAAACAAAATATTTTACTTTGAGACTAAAACTCTTAGTTGATCAAAGAATCACTCTAAAACTTTGAAATTTACCAACTTTGAGATTTAACTAATATTAAAACTTAACCTATTTACATAAACTTTGATCGTACGAAAACTGAACTTACTTTTGAGGCTGAAACCATGAAGTGACCAAAACTTCACTACTTTGAGACCAAAATATTTTAGTGGTTGAAACTTTTCTTGAGATAAAAAACATATAGTTCCCTTTCTTGATACCAAAACCTTGCAGTGGTTGAAATCATAAGTCATGGAAGAACTCAATATGAAACCCATGTTCCTTATTTCAATCACTTATAGCTTATAAATAATAATTGTCTACCTAATATTCCAGTGAATTTATCATCCATTGATTGGATGTTCTAATTAATCTTTATCAAGGGCATTTAGCCTACATTATCTCAAACTTTAACAAGTCATATACAGTATGTGAACTATGAAACTAGAATTACCTTCGTCAGAGCATCCAAAAGGCTATCTTCACTTGAAATATGTAAAACCTTTTTAGTTTTTCTCCACCTTTTCCTTGGTGAAATGAAGCTTTGCATATACATATTTCGTTATTTTATGAAACTTAGGATTCTTCATCAAGGTAAGACCACCAGCATTATCACATAACACTGTCACTTCTTGTTACTTACTAGTATCTCACTTGGTAACTTTTACATAATACTTTGGATGACACTTACATAAGGTATTTATTGGATAAAATAACTATATTATATAATAGTCAGAATTTGAGTAGTACTGAGTTTGAATCAAGCATCAGTGAGATTCTTAACGGATTTGAATTCGGACACTCCAAACTTCTTGAGCACCTCATGTATGTATTATTTTTTAGATAAAATTAGATAACCTTTAAATTTGGTTATCTTAATTTCATTATAATAATTCTCCTAGTTTGTCACATTTCTCTCATTTCAAACTCTCTATTAAGCTGAGTCATTATATCTTCAATCCAAAGTCTATTTTGTCTAGCTAGATGGTCTCTTCCACTTCTCCATATAATAAGAAAATAATACCATCCATATGGTCTAACATAAAATGTCTCGAGTAAGAGTTGGTTTGACCCGACCCATAAATAAATCGGATTGAATACAAGTATTATTATCAGGACTTGTAAGCAGGTCGGGCCAAATCTGGAGTTTTAATATAAAACAATTGAATGGGCAAGTCTGACCCGAAAATAATATATATATATATATATATATATATATATATATATATATATATAAATTGGTGTCTGAAGGGGCAGGTAGATTGACTCACTGACATGAATGAGTTGGGCTCAGGTTTAACAATTCTAAGCCTAGGGTATAGCGCGTTCAGGTTCAAATACAAAAATAAGATCAAGTGGGCCAATATGAACTCATACCAAACCCGACCCATTAGCATCCCTATCGTGAGTCATATCTTCCACAAACTGATATATGCTAATATCTTTTTGTTGCTAGCATCAAAGAATGATTTATGTTGACGATGTATGTTGTTATCTTGACATCTTCTCCCCAAACGTTTCGACCAATTCCAACGGTAAAAAACATACACCTCGCTCTCTCAAGTAAAGTTTGGTAATTCTCTCATCAAGATTATTTATAAAAGAATTATTTTCACGATTTTTTGTTTAGAAATTACAAATTTAGAATAGTATGTAGTGAATTTTTCATTCAAAAATTCCAAAAATATAAGTTTTAAAATTCTTCAGCATTTTCTCGGACTGATTCTCCCTCAGTTTCTTCTAGTCCATAAAGACATAAAATATTTCATCTTTGTACTTAAGAATAAAACTCATACTTTTCTAGAATAATCATCAATTAGGGACATAACATACCTAACACAATTAATTCTATAGGCTTTCATAACAAGTAGTGAGCCTTGCATAATACTAAGTTTTCCATATTCACACCTATAGTTATACCCTTCATCATCTAACATTATACTATATAAAAGGTTATGTTTACCATCATGGACATACCTCACATTTGTTATGAGTTTTTCAAGTCATGCACACAACTTGAGCTGAACGCTTCTCATTATATTTACAATATATGTCACCATTCTCTAGTATGAACTTGCGACTATTAAACTTCTTCACGTTTTCAAATCGGTGTTTGTTGGAAGTCATATAGAATAAAAAACTGATTCCATAACCTAATTGTTGTCATAACTACAAATAAAATCCATTAGTAAATCAATATATCTATACTCATCCAAAATCACTAAGGCACCTCATGTTTCAAACTTCTAATGATTATCTTTTTTTTCTTCTCGAGACAATTCTTATTGATGTGGCTCTCCTTCATAGAAAACCAACATTTCAACATAGAAGCGATAGTTGATATTCTAGTTTTGTATCTTGAGTTTTTTTTCTATATTTGCTTGAATTTATATTTCCAAGCCTTCCTATCATACTCATAACATCTTCAACATAATCACTATTAAAAACAACTTTATTTTGAAGACTAATTGAATATAAAGCACTGTTCATTTCTAAAATAGTAAGATATTATTTGTCACAGAGCATAATGTCAATAAAATATTCATATACATTGAGCAAATAACTCAATAAAAAATTTATCGATACCCGTCTTCAACCTTAACTCTTTACATTCATATCAAGAATGATCATGATGAAATCAACAAAGTGTTTCAAAATCTCCCCACTACTTGAGATATAATTTGCATTATGGGTCTTGAAAAACGCTTCTACATAAATCTTATTTGCATTTTTCTCATCAACGAGAGCATATGACCCCTTATGTATAATAAGAACCTTGGTTTAAATTCTCCATAAATTAAAATTGTTTTCTCTAGTGAATTTATCAAAATTAAATTTTATTAAACTCATATTCACTTACCTATTTCCTTATTCATTTAGTGTTGATCACCAGTGATAAAATGTTTTTCATATCCAGTTTCAAATCTTCACAGTTGTCAAACCACTTGTTAGGGAATAAGAACAACACAATCCGGTAGATCAATGGATTAAATAACCAAGTTACTGCTACTAGTTTTGCTTTGGCTTCAGTACTTCTGCTTCATTACTTGTCCTTTGGTACTTGTGCTTCAGCAGTATAGTTCATGCAACTATGATAAAAAAAATTCATTCACTTGTAATATAGAATGGAAACGAAAAATAAATAATACATGATTCATATGGTTAAAATTATAGAGAAATGCTAGATCAATGGGCAAACATATAGGATTTTCTAGATAGAAAAGTTGCAAGGAATTACAAGAACATAAATTACAAGCAAATACACACTATCTAAAACTTAATATCAAGTTTTTCAGTGGTATCTCTGAACTCTCAATATTTATTTTAGTGTTTTTTCTAACGATCCTCTCAAGAATTCATCAACTCTAATAACAAAAAAATTCTTCAGTGATTTCTCTCACAAATAATAACTTGTCCCTTTAAAAGCTATGTATTTAACAAGAACACTGTCTCTATTTTACAAGACTTCATGATATATATGGGAACTTAAATAAGATGTAGATTAGAACAATCATATATCATGCTCATAATAGAAAATCAAGGTTGTTAAGATAAACTTGTACCAGATCTAGATCAACAACTATGATTAAAGTATAAACCACATGTTAGAACAAACATGTATTAAAATATATTTTTTTTCTCATTTTGATGGTATGAGAGAGAGAATAATGGGCTCCAAGAAACCAATAATGGGTTTCTTGGTTTCTAGGCTGTGATTCCAACCCGAATCGGGTTGCTTCTCTTCACCTCACATCTCAATCCTTTCCCCTAATTCTTATCCCTAGAAATCCTATGTCGCAACCAAACAAATTTGTTCTTCCTCTCGAAGAACAAACAGATCTCTCTCATCACCAAAATCATGAAACAACCCACAATCAAGATAGTCTTTTGAATACCTAGCTCGACCGTCAAGATATGCAACAACCAGATGCTCAAATCCAGGCGTATTTCAACCCAATCTTCGAAGATGCTCCGTTCAATCAACCAAAGACCACTACAAGGATCTTCTATGCTGACATGGTGAAAAACACCAAGAAAAAGGATCCAGAAGAAGCTCGAGGAAGTACAAAAGAATTCTTACATGTAAAGGTCTCATGTGGAGTCGATGAGGACTATAAATTCGTCAAATTTAACGAATCATATAAGTAAATTCTTTCCTCGCTTCCTAAAACTACATTGGTTGAAAAAATTTCTTTTGGTTTGCCTTCTATGAATGAATTTAGGTCATTTCTGGAAACATTTAAGTTCTTAGGAAATTTTAGTGTTTATAAATGAGACTATAGGCATATATTTGTTGAATTAGACAATCTTGAAGATGTTAAATCATTCTGGAAAAGAACTGTTAGAACTGTAGGACAGTTCTCATTTAGAATACTGTTAGAACAATAAACTGAATCCTGTCCCAGAACATCCATATAGCATCTCAGATAATGTTAATAACATGTCTATAGAACTTAATAACCATGTGGTTAGTTCAATCAGAGCCCAAAATGATAATACTTTCAATAGAACAGACTCCACCATACCTAAACAGAATTTTTTTGAAGAAAATCACATGGTTTTTAATCAGAAAGATGATCCCCCTCCTGTTAATAAAAGTGACGTTATTGAAGCCATACAATCTATCAATTTAAGAAACACTTTTAATATATTAAATGAAGATAACCTTTCTGATAATGAATCGTTTGACATCATTAGTGACAGACCTAACTTAAGTTTCCCTCAGTCCCCAGTCACCAAACAAACAAAAATGATAGAACCTAAAAGTCTAAGGAAAACTAATAGGACAAAGATCAAAAGCTTTAAAAATAATCTCATTAACAAGCCACTTAACTTCAAAAGATATGCAAGATCCTCAAAAACTATTTTAAATGACTATTTCTTTTTTAAATTAGAATGCCAGAGGTGTTGGGAATCAAACCACCTTAAGAAGAATAAAATACATAGTTAAAAAATTCTCTATAGATCTTATGATGCTTCAAGAGTCTATGATATCTATTGATAAGATAGAACACACTTCTACGAAACTTGGTTTTGAACATTTTTTTGGCAATATAAGCAATAAAATTTGGCTGTTTTAGAGAAAATCATATGAAATTGATATAATATTAAATACTGATCAACTTGTCCACACTATGGTACACCACTCTGCTTCTTTGAAAGAAATATTAGTTACCATAGTGTATGCAGCGTGTAATAGAATCCATAAACTGACCATTTGGGACCAATTAAGAAACTTGTCTCAAATTAATGACCCTTGGCTTGTTGTTAGAGATTTTAACACCATCTCCAACGCAAGTGAACAACTAAATTGTGCTACACTGTGCATAAATGCAATGGAGGATTTTAATAACATAATTTTGGACTGTAAACTTGAGGATCCTGGATTCTCAGGATCAAACTTCACTTGGACTAACAACTATAAGTGGAAACGTTTAGATCGAGTTCTACATAATGACCATTGGAGAGATTACTTTGATATAACTAGGGTGAGGCATCTGACCAGAACTGGGTCAGATCACTCACCCTTAATAATTTATGTCTCAACTGTGTCAACTAATAGAAAACCATCATTTAGATTTCAAAATATGTGGTTAAATCATCAAAAATTTAATTCCACCGTGGAAAATAATTAGAATATGCCAATGGATACTTCACCTTTTACCAACTCACCTATACACTTATTCTGGTTCAAACTTAAAAGGCTTAAACACAATTTAAAAACCTGGAATAAAGAAGTTTTTGGTAACATTTTTTACTGTATTGAAAAAAGAAAAAAAAAGATATAGAAATCACTGAAAGAATCCTAGAACTATCTTATTCTATTGAAAACAATAAGAAACTTTCAGAGTTAAAGGCTAAACATTTAGTTCTGCTTGCTAGAGAAGAAACTTTATGGCAACAAAAGAGTGCTTCAAATTGGTTAAAAGATGAAGATAACAATACTAAAACCTTTAACAATTTTGTTAAGAAAAGAAGAAATAAGAACAGAATTAATGAGATCATTAATAATAATAATAATATAGTAGATGATCAAAAACTAATTGGTGAATCAACTGTTAAATACTTTCAAGAATTATTAAATAACAAAGTTGATGAATCTGTTCCTGATTTCCCATCTGATATTATCCCAAGATCAGTTAATGACCAAGATAATAGTCCTTTACTAGTTGAGCCTACTTTAGAAGAAACATACCTAGTCATTAAGAGCCTGAATAGTTGTAGTGTATCTGGAGTTGATGGTTTCAACTCCAGATTCTATCAAGAATACTAGCCGATCATAAAAGTAGATCTAGTTAATGCAATCACTGCTTATTTTAATAACCCTAGTTTTCCAAAGGGCATGTTTGCAACCTCTATATGTCTAATACCTAAAACAAACCCTACTAAAACCTGGTCAGACTTTAGACCAATAAGTCTGTGTTCTGTCTTTAACAGAATAATTTCAAAACTCATAAACAATAGATTGTTAATATTACAACCTAAATTAATCTCAAAAGAATAAGGTGCATATGTTCCCAATAGAAATATTCAGGATAACATTCTGATTACCCAAGAATTGGTTCATGATCTAAACAAAAAACAAAAAGGTAGTAATATTATAATCAACCTTGATATGAAAAAGGTTTTTGACAAAATGAATTTTAATTTCATATATCAATAAAACTATATCTTTAGACCCTAAACTTACTTATAAAACTAGAGGCTCATTAATCATAAACTGCTTAGCATTTGCAGATGATGTCCTACTATTTCTAAATGACTTAATTAGGAATATAAGAAAGATATGTAACTTTATGAGTAAATAACAAATCTTACCTGGTCAACAAATTAATTTACAAAAGACAACAATTTTGCTTATACTACTTTTCATATTAATAAAATTAGTTTTTTAGTTAAAAAAATAAAAAATAAATAAAAAACTTTGAAATAATATTACACTCAATCAATAATAACAAATTTGTACCATCTTAAAACCTCAATTATTCTTTTAAATCCCAAAGAATATATCGAACCAAATTCCATACTGATTACATCACCGCTGAAATTCTGAAGTTTCTCAAATATAAGATTTAACTCTTGTCAAAACTTAACTTATTTATAAAAACTTTACTCATATCGAGAATAAGTTCAATGACGAGGCTCAAAACCCTACGGCAGCTGAAATCCGGTAATCCAAACAAAAATGTTATAGTGGTCAAACCATTTTCTAAAACTGAAACCTAACCATGACTTAACCTTTTTTTAGGTTAGAACCTGACAATGATTGAAGTCTTAAGTCGGAACCATAACTCAAACTAAATATGATAGACGGATGAATCTATCTCTCAAAGCTCCACGTCAATCTATAATATATATATATATATATATATATATATATATATATATATATATATATATATATATATTATATGTATATATATATATATATTATATGTCTTATATAATTTTTTTTTCTTATATTCAATTATTTTATATTTTTTTAATAATTTAAACTCGTATTAATTGTTATAGTTCTTAAACCATTGGGTATGACTATATTATATTATCGGATTTGTTTATTTGTAAAATATTTTAATCTTTAATATTTATTTAGATAAAATACATAAATTATTCATTTAAAATTTTAACATCTATATGTACAGAAGTTAATTGAACTTTTTCTAACATGGAGTCGGTAGATCTATTCCTCAGTTTCTACAAGTTTGCCCCCACTCCTCTTTTATCAATCCTTATACTCTTTTTATTATTATTTTAAATACTTTAAATTTTATTCATTGACGGTTAATTATAACTTGTCAAAACTACACCCTTTTCTTTTTCTAAAAACAAAAACCTTAGGACATCCAAAATTATAATTATCTCACCTAAATCAAGCTTTCAAACGAAAATTGTTAGATAGAGATTCAAAATTAATTAACTTGTTCATCTAATTAAGACATAGTTTTTTTTGGAGGGAACCCACAGCCGCTATTCAGAGTGCAATGAGTGCCTATAGGGTAAACCCTCAGTCCGACGCGATAGCCTGCAAACCAACGCCAGAAGGTAAACCACACAAGTTGACAGGCTCAGCCGAGAAATCGTATGTAGAGGGACTCGAACTCATGACCTTTTGGTCATAAGAATGTCATACTCAACCAACTCGGCTACCTCCTCCTGGTAATTAAGACATAGTTATATTTTTGTTATTAATTTTTTTATAATATTTTAGTTATTAATATTCATTAAAAACATAATAAAATAATAATTAATTATATATATCCATTTTGATTTTAATCGAATATTAAACATAAAACGAATACTTATCTAAGAAAACCGAGCGTTGAATAAAAAAACATGACCTGAATTTGATTAAATTAGTAATAGTAAAACGACTAGCAATATTTTAAGACATAAAACGAGAAAATACACAAAGACAAGTTTGACAATGGCCTTTAGGTTTGACTTTATAGATTCCTGTAATACCTAAATTATTAGTCTGGTCCCTATATTTTAATAACGTATACACAATTTTATAGTAGTACAACTGCACAACATCCATTATTCACGTGAATTTTACACAGTTTTTATTTATTTATGTACTTTAATGTTATAAATTATTTCTAACAAATTCTGTTACAAAACATAATTATATTAAAATATAATAATACCAATATAAACGAATCATGTAAACACAAATGTCATTTAAATATGATCTATTAGATTTTTTTTTAAATAATAAATTTAATTAAATAATGTATAAGGTCAAAAGGCTGGACCCACCAATATAGTAGTACTGTTGAAAAGAATATGATGATGTGTATTTTCCTTTTTCTATTTATTGTAATCCAACACCACCAATATACTACCAATCATTTGTAAGAAATTATTGTTATTTCCTAATTTCAGAAACATAAAAGTTTAAAAGACTTAAAAAAAGGACTTATTTTTATGACAATCTCAACTTTCAACGCGAAAATTACAAGTTTTCAACTTTTCTTTTGTTTCTTTTAAAATTTCTCTCTTTTTTTAATTTTCTTTTTAGTTTTTACCCTCCCAAACCATTTGAAAACCCCAAGAAAAAGAAAGAGAAGACGACGACCCCTTATTGCTTCTTGATGAACTCAAACTTTTGATTCTTCATCGCCAGAGAATCAAATCAAAACAAAACAAAATTAACCTCCTTTTTCTTGGTGTTTCATTAATCAAGCACTCACATTTTTTCTACTTTGATCTGTTTTCACTCTCGATATCCTCTAGTTTCTTCGTTTTTTCTTTTGGGTAAAAAACCAACCTTTTTTTGGGGTAAAAAAATCTCTTTAGGAGATCTTTAACAGCTGTTGGTGTCTGCATGATTTAGGCTTCTGGGTATCAAGCAAAGCTCGTTTTTTTTTTCTTCTCTATTTTAATGGGTCCTTCGTCAGATTCCGTGAAAATCTAAGCTGGTTTTGTTTGTGTCCGATGTGTTCCATTTACTCTCTCCCTTGCCGCTCCATAGATCTGTTTGAGGAGTGTTCTGGATCCACTGCCTTTGTTTGAACAGTTCCTTAAAGGTAAAGATCATTAATGTTTCACCTTTGAATGTTGTTTATAGTTCGTAGCTGCTAACAGTACTAAGCTGATTTACTCACACTTGCTAAGTAACTAAAATTGAGTTCTCCTTTGATTTGGTCAGCCACTGGTCGCTCATTGTGGGTTTTCGTTTTGTGATTCAATGCGTAAAAACCGGAGAATTTGACGATGTGTAGTTGCCTCACTAGTCATCAGGTGGGTAATGGGTTAACTGGGTTTTTGTTATCTTGTTTGGTTTCAGCTATTTTGTATATGTTTATGGTGCAAACTCACTTAAACCCTCTAAATCAAAGATTGTTTGTAAAGACTTTAAGAAAGTAATGGGTAACGGCACATCTCGAGTTGTGGGTTGTTTTGTCCCGGGGAAAAATGGAATTGATTTAGAGTTTCTAGAGCCATCTGATGAAGGATTAGGTCATTCCTTCTGTTATATTAGGCCTAATATTTTCGACTCTCCTGCTATGACCCCTTCGAATTCAGAGAGGTTTACTCTTGATTCAAGTACCCTCGATTCCGAAACATTAAGTGGTTCGTTTAGACATGACACCATAGATGATCCTTCAGCCTTACATCACAGACCTTTTAAAGGTTTTCCCGAAACAACGTTTAGAACAATCTCAGGTGCGTCTGTTAGTGCTAATGTTTCTACCCTTAGCACTGGTAACCAAAGTGCATTCTTTTCATGTGAGGCTCTAGAACCAGCTGCCTCATTCGAGAGCACTTCGTCTTTTGCTGCCATCCCTTTACAGCCGTTACCTAGAGGATCCGGTCCTTTGAATGGATTTATGTCGGGTCCGTTAGAACGAGGTTTTGCTTCTGGTCCGTTAGATAGAGGAGGGGGATTTATGTCCGGGCCAATTGAGAAAGGGGTAATGTCTGGTCCTCTTGACGCTACTGATAAATCCAATTTCTCAGCACCACTAACCCGAGGTCAGAAAAAGCCTAGACTCCAGCGGCTAATGAGAAGTGTGAGTGGTCCGATGAAAAACACTCTTACTAGGACTTTCTCGAAACATTCAGTCGGCTCTGGATGGATGAATAGGTTTTTCTTGCACCCGGTGACGCAATTGGCCTGGCATGCTAATAAAGAGGCGAAGTTTCGAGCAGAAGCTGCAAGACACTGCATTGAAGGTGGTCCATCAGAAAGGAATAGCCGTAACTTGCAATGGGCTCATGGGAAGGCTGGTGAGGACAGGGTTCATGTTGTGTTGTCGGAAGAACAGGGTTGGTTATATATTGGGATATATGACGGTTTTAGTGGACCTGATGCGGCTGATTTTCTGATGAGTTATCTTTATAAAGCAGTGGACAAAGAATTAGAAGGACTATTATGGGATTATGAAGATATTAAACCTGAACATACTCTGGCTGGTCTTGCTGATCTTGGTACACATGGCGACCAGAAGAATTCCTTTCCAAGTCAATTGGCTGTTTCTAGAGTAGAAGAATCCTTAAATCAAGGAATCATTAGTGATCAGAAGTCAGAAATAGTCGAATTAAACCATGAACATGATAGGAACATTGAAGTTGAGCTACATAATTCTGAAAATAGTAGAATTCCAGATTTAGGAGGTCAAAGCAAGAAAAGCATGCGACTTTATGAGCTTCTTCAGATGGAACGGTTGGATGGAGAAAAAGCTTTGACAGAAGTTGAAAGCCAAGATAAGCATTTAAACGACTGCCAAAAAGGTCTAGATAATTTAGATAGTTCAAACCATCGGGGTGAAGATCCGTCCACTTCAGGGGAACAAGATGGAAACGGACCGAATGGTGTTACTGTCTCACTACAAAGGCAAGGCATGAGAAAATCCGTGATAAGTTCAAAGATAAGAAAAATATACCAAAAACAAAAATCCTTACGCAAGAAACTTTTTCCTTGGAGTTTTGATTGGCACAGAGAAGAAATTTGTAATAGAGAGAGAATAGAGGAGTCTACGGGACCTATTAGGAGATGCAAATCAGGTATCGTCGATCATGATGCTGTTTTAAAAGCAATGGCCAGAGGTCTCGATAATGCCGAAAGGGCTTATACAGAACTGGTGGAGAAGTCACTTGATATGAACCCAGAGCTTGCTTTAATGGGATCATGTGTTCTGGTGATGCTGATGAAGGATCAAGATGTTTATGTCATGAACCTTGGTGATAGCCGTGCTATCTTGGCACAAGAAAGGCCAAATGACCGACATCATAATAATATCGGTTTTAGCAAAGATGATATGGGCCATAGGACTAGATCGCGAGAGTCTTTAGTGCGTATGGAGTTGGATCGAATTTCAGAGGAGTCTCCCATTCATTATCAGACCGCTCAAGTTACGATGATGAATAAAATCAGAGATATTTCTACATGCCGGTTAAAGATGAGGGCAGCTCAGCTTTCAACTGATCACAGCACCAGTATTGAAGAGGTGCATTTCTAATCTATCTCGAATATATGTTTTTACTGGGATCATGAATATCATTGGGTCAAATTTAGCAGGTGTTATGTTTTTCGAAGGAGAAACTATAGATAATTTTAATAACTCATTTAGTTTACTCATATTTTGGTTACTTGAAATTTTATTACAGGAAGTTGTTAGGATTAAAGGTGAACATCCTGAGGATGACCAAGCCATTCTAAAAGATAGAGTGAAGGGGCAACTAAAAGTCACAAGAGCTTTTGGTGCTGTTTTCTTGAAGAAGGTTAGTAAATATTTGCCGAGTTATTTTGGTCCAGAAATAGATTCAGTTGGAGTCAACCGTTTTGCGTGGTTCAAGTCTCAAATGAAAGTATGGATTGGTAGTACATGTGCATATACAAGAGTACGGATTCTAGAAAAATTACAGGCAATTTTGAACCTTCTGTTTTTGAGTCGAAACAAATTCAAGAATCTAATTATAATATTTGGGTCAAAAGCAGTTTCTGTCTGTTATATTTGTTTTCACTCCATTATATCCGTTATCTATATACACGTATTCTTTCGTATTCTTGGCTTTGAGACCACTAAAGATCTAGTCTATTTCCTGAAGTCGCTACCGGAAAAATACCCTTAACACATGGATCTCATGTGTCAACTTATGATTTGTCAGAGTTTTAGATGACATGGCAGCTACATTGGCGCTACGCCAAACGTGGCATTCACATGTCAAATATATTTGGTTTAGTGATTCTTGATAAAAGATTAGTCGTTTGGTGGTCAGTAAGATAAAAAATGGAAATGACATGAAAGACAGAACTGGGCGAAAACAAAAGTGAAGAGTTCAGATTTTTATCTTTTTCTTTTGAGTTTTACAGACCGGTTGTAAACTTTATCTATCGAATGCAGCCAACTTTTAACGAAGCTCTACTAGAGATGTTCCGGGTTGATTACATTGGAACTGACCCTTATGTGAGTTGCATCCCTTTCGTTGTTCACCATAGGCTAACCTCAAGTGACCGGTTTTTAGTACTATCGTCCGATGGACTTTACCAGTACTTTAGCAATGAAGAAGTAGTAGCTCATGTCACCTGGTTTATTGAGAATATTCCAGAAGGTGATCCGGCTCAATATCTTGTTGCGGAGCTGTTATTTCGTGCTGCCAAAAAGAACGGTCAGTTCATAATATTTTTCCTGTTGTTATTTCTCAGCTAGTTTTTCTTTTTCTTTTTGGCGTATTTAAATATCGGGGTTGAATTTGTGATTGCAGGGATGGATTTTCATGATTTGCTTGATATACCGCATGGAGATCGACGTAAATATCATGATGATGTTTCTGTAATGGTTGTTTCATTGGAAGGGAGGATTTGGAGATCATCTGGATAATTATTAATATTATTTTCAGCTCTTTTTTGTTCTGGGGTTGTCATGTTTTTACCTATTGCTTCAACATTGTAGTCATTGTCAAGCTAGAGGAGGTAAATTCATCAATGCATTTTGGAAATGAAAAGAAATCTCAGTTTGCCTTGTTCTTTGCGGCTTGTGGGGGTGATGATATCAATCTCTCACCTGTACAAAGTTTGAGTTGGTAAGCAACGATGCTACCACCTTTATGAAAATGACTAAAACTCAAGGTGGAAATTAGTATATACATATTCTCAAAGTTCAGCAAGCTCTGGTCAGATTTTGACTTGTCTAAGTCATGTATTGCTTGTGTTTATCTACTTACATGGCACTGAAGTTACGTGAAAGACTCATTGAAACCAAAGTTTCACCTACAAATAATTTCCCTAAAATCTATAAAACTAAGTAAATAAATTAGACTTCACATCTTTGATATACTTCAAATTAAACTACTGGCGCAAATGTAAGTACATGATATGTTGTGTGAGAGTATGAATTTGACCATACAACTACCGACGCAAGCGGCGGATCTAATAAAAGAACATGCATTTACAACTACCGACGCAAGCGGCGGATTTAATAAAAAACAATGCATTGTTATAAAATTTTAATAAAAAACAATGCATTGTTATAAAAAATATGTAAGGATTTTACATCTATCTACACAAAAATAAATAAGTAAATAATTTTTTTATTAAACGATGAAAGAGAGAAGTACAAGTAAATACCCAATCAACTACTAATGTCCGAAATTAGGATAGTGTGACTTGATACATCAACTTAAAATTTTGATAAAAATATCCCCGACTATATATACTCGCTGATACCTTCACCGGTACTAATTTGAGAGTTGTTTGAAAAAGATACCTGAGAGTTGTTTGAAAAATATATCTGAGAGTTGTTTGTGACTCTATAATCTCACAGTTGTTTACAACTCTCTCTATTTCCTGAGAGTTGTTTGCAACTCTCTCGATTTCCTGAGAGTTGTTTGCAACTCTATAATCTGGAAGTTGTCTGCAACTCTCTCTATTTCCTGAGAGTTGTTTTCAAAGAATTCGCATGTTACTAGTGATTTTTTTAAAAAAAAATCAAAAAATATCATCAATGGATCTAATTTTGTTCATCTTAAAAAAACAAAAAACGATGGTACTTTCATATGTTTTTTTAGAGCTCCGGTTTGAAAGATATGAATCTTTTAGAAAATAAAATAAAAAAGAAAGTAAGAAAGAAATTTTTTGGTTACGTTGTTTGTTGATGGAGGGTGAGGGTAGTTAGAGTATTAAAATAATGTTAGGTATTAAGTGAGAGTTTAATAGTTGAGATGAGTATTAAGAGTTAATAAAACGAAACTTGGATACTAGATCGCTATATAATAGTTAATTGGGTACTTTAGGTGTAATTTCTCATGATCAAAACTAGTGTATGAAATATCTTGAAAACAGATTAGCTTTTAAGATTAAAGTAAAAAGAATAAAAATCGATACGGTTAAAAGTAAATATTTTAAAGAATTTGTATACAAATTATGTTTTTGTTAAAAAATATCATTAAAAAAAAGTGTTTCTTTTAAATTTAGAACGAACTAAAAATAAACGGTTTAAAACGAATTTAAATATGTAATTTTTCTTAAGTCAAACTTATGATGTTATCGAAGAAAAATAACCACTACAATAGTTTGATATTCCGAATTGTAAAATTTTGATTTCTAATATTAGTTCAAAATTAATATATGATACCGAATAAAGTGACTATCCAAATTTGCTACCAAACATCTACCAAAATACTATAATACGAGTCTTTGTAATATTATCTTAACTTCTAACAAAAAATAAGTTTTTTTTATAAAGTTTGTATCTTTTCATTTATAATTCCAAAAATAAAAGCGAAACCACTGTTGTGTTTATATTTACGAGACAAATCAAATAAGTGGTCTATATGATATGTTTCGGTCAAAAAATTAAACATGCAAAAAAATTAGGTTAATACTTTTAAAAATTTGATACTGCTAATTAGCAGTATTAATACTACTAATCAACAACGATTTTCAACAGCGAAGCAAAAGACATGTTAGCTAAAAAAATCATTCAAGCACAAAATATTTTATACAGGATTATTGGCATTGCAATAGAAGTCAAACTTGTACCTATAACATTAGTTTTCTCCAAGAAAATGCAACAAAATTATTAGAGTTAGCTTATTGAAAATAATATGCAGCTTACATTTCTAGTGTCATTGAGTTATATGTCTACCGATTTAATTCAAGGTTGGTTGAAAAACAGAAGACAAAAATACAATACTAAACAGTAAGCATAGACCAAGAATAATAGTTGTTGTTTCTATATCGAGCTTCCTTATAAATTAGGAAGTTCATCAAAAAAATGTTTGAAAACTAGACCATGTCGGATGACATAATTCATGCACTATTTAGTAGCTCACTCGCACCGAAGATATCAACCGCGTCTGAATTATTTTGAGTTTGAAACTTATTTATATCTATAGAGTAATATACTGTATTTCCTTGGTAAAGTCTAGAAAAATAGATTTTGAATTCATATTAGGTAATCTATATACCTCATGTCTTGTGTGTAACTTATCATCCATTGTGTTGTATAATTCTAAGTTAATCGAAATTATTATCATAGAAGACCAAGTCGTAAGCCGTGAGCTCTCAATATCCATGTCCACATTTGTAATCCGAAAAGCGGAAATCCTATTTTCTTTTGGAAAATTTCCAGATTTGTTATAACACCATTAAATTGTCCACAATTTTAAAGTTATAAAGCCAAATTGGTAACTCTTGATTTTTTCAAGTGTTGTCATCAACGGATAATTTCATGACAAAATCTCGAAATTGTTTCGAGTACTATATTAGGTCCACCGCGGGTATCGAAATTGATTGCTTATATCCTAGTCTAGAAAGATATCGATTATCTCAAGAAACCAAAGTACTTTGTATACCGGTGGGTTCTCTAATTAATTGAGCTTCGAAATCATTTTTTTCTAACCGTCTGTTCCACTCTCACCGGAATGGAAATGCTAAGCTTAATAATTTTTGGCTGCATAATACTAAAATAGTCTCCACTAGTTAATTGGAAAAAGTATAAAAATAAAGAAAATATGAAATTGGATTAATAAGTAAGTAAGGGTAAAATAGGTATTTTTAAAATATATGATATTAATTGCATTTTTTTATCACGTGATAAAAGGAAATAGATATTTAAGGCTAGACAAAAATTGATTTATGGATTTATTTTGGAATTGTAATGGAAATAACCCTATTTTAAATAAGGGAAATGTCACACTAAATACTTTCTCACCAAACTTATTATCATCTAGTATTCCAACTATTTTCTATGCCTACTAAACACACATCTCACCAAACTAATTCCTTTTTAATATCCAATTCCAAACTAATTCTTTTTTAATATCCAACTTATATTTTCATTCCTGAAGTACCCTCAACAGATCATGTTATTTATGGGCAATAGGTCATGAGATTTATGTGTAACAAATAATGAGATTTGTGGGTGACAGATCATGCGATTTATGTGTAAAAACAGATCATGCGATTTGTGTGTAACAAATCATGAGATTTGTGTGTAAAAACAAATCATGTGATTTATGTGTAATAGATCATGAGATTTATGTGTAACAGATCATGAGATTTGTGAGTAACAGATTATGAGATTTATGTGTAAAAACAGATTATGCGATTTGTGTGTAACAGATCATGAGATTTATGTGTAACATATCATGAGATTTGTGTGTAACAGATCATGAGATTTATATATAAAAACAGATCATGCAATTTATGTATAATAGATCATGAGATTTGTGTGTAACAGATCATGAGATTTGTGTGTAACAGATCATGAAATTTATGTGTAAAAACAGATCATGCGATTTGTGTGTAACAGATCATGAGATTTATGTGTAACAGAGCATGAGATTTTGGTCACGCGATTTATAACTTACAATTTTAAACATAACGCAATATACCCTCAAGGTTATTTTTGTCCAAAATAGTATCTAGTAGTTGGGTACTGAAACAGAATATCATACTTGAAAAGGTACTGACCGGTAGTTTTCCCTTTAAATAATCAGATTAGATATGTACCTTCGTGATACTCGGATGCTCAATTTTATATCACACACCAACTTTTAAACAACAGTTGTCTTAAGTGAAGCCACTTCAGCTTCTGAACTGTGTTTTTAACCCCGCTTGAGTAGCTTCACATATTTTTAATGTTTCTCTTTTATACTAAATTGCATTGGGCCAATGTTGGACTGAATCTCGGGTTTAAATAAAATTCGATCCAAGTCTTTTGTTGTAATTTGTGTCAATATCTTAGTTTAGTCACTTATGTAAGGTACTACATTTTAGCATTGTTGATTTAGGATGAACAGAGTCACTACTCTAATTCTAAGCGTTTTAGGTTTTTTTTTAATTTCTCTACTTTTTTGCTTTACTTTGAAGAGGAAAAAAAGGTTTGAAGTTGAGATCTATGTGCTCGCAAAGGATGAAGCTGGACATCATACTATTGTTTTTTAAAACTATAGACCTCAATTTTATATGAAGACTACAAATGTCATTGGAAAAGTAGAACTGCCAGAAGATGTAAAGATCGTTATGCTTAAGAATAACACAAATGTATTTTTTGGGCTAATAACACAGGTTACACTTGAATCAGGTATGAATCACCTTAAATCTTTTGTTGTGGATAAACCATATTTGTAGTTCACAATGATACGAGCCTGAAGTCTTGTAATGTGATATTCACATTCAACATATCCAGCCTCCTACTACATGACAAAGATTTTCTTCGAGGGAAGAAGGTAGGACCATCGACGCAAGTGTTGTATCAAAATTAGTGAGCTGAGACACTAAAGTTGTAAGGTTCATCAAAATTGGAAATTGACTATTTGGCTTCTTTTTGCTTATAGAAGAGATGACTTCAGTTTTAACACAACTATGTATCTTCAGAAAGGTAATGAAATCAATCATCTTCTATGATTGAAGCTTCATCCTGATATCTATTAAGATCAATTTCAAATCTAAACTTGCATCATTTAGCTTGGGTTTCAAAGTAGTTGATAAATTGTTTGGGACACAAAATTATATATGTTTAGAAAATGAAGTCTTTGCATGATAATCCAAATGATTTATCGAGTATGTTCTTATCACTCTATTTATTTTTTTAGTGAATAAGTTTTGTTGATATAATCTTCTCTTCCAAGATGGTATCCAATGGTCCTTAAGTATAGTAAATCTGTTTCTTTCTAAAGCTGAAGAGTTAATAACACAAATAAAGTCAGGTACAAAGGCCTGCTTAGAAAAATGTTGGTAATAGAAAAACAATTTGATATTGTTATATATTATAAATTATGATGCATATAACAATGATTCTAGCATTGAAATGTGTTTTGATGCCAAACTAGAGTCTATGACTACAAATATGTATAGTAAGTAAAAGAAACTTAGAAGGATAATATAGTTTTTTTGTTGCCCACCTTTAGCATTCTAGAATATAAATTATAACTGCGATTCAGAGGTTTAATTGTAGAGTTCTGAAGACCTTTAAAGTGTATTGTTTTGGTAGTATGGAGATATTTTAATGGTTTTATCTTAGGCTTTTTTATTTTCTTGTTATGCACTTTTTTAGTTTTTGTCTCTTCACCAGGTTCACCAAAGGCTAGGGATGTAGGAAGACTTTCAGTAATTGTTTGCTTGGAGGAATCAGAAAATTTATCCTTATGAACATACTCATTGTTGGAGGTAAAAAGTTTCCTTAGCTCTATAGTTTGAATATCTTATTTTATTTGTGTATTTATTTTCTCAGAATTGATTGTATCATACTTAGGAAATGATTGACTATTTTCACCGTTAAAACTAACATTAGAATTTTTCTTTTCTTTATTAGTGATAATCTTAGTAGACTCTTTTTTCTTATTTTATGGTGAGGTAGAAGGGTTACGAGAGGGACATTATTCCTGTGTAGTTGGATGAAGGATAATTCCTTCAGATTTGTGACCATTAATTATTATGGATTTGTTTTTCGGAAATCATGTTCCATTTTGGGAGGATGAAATCTGACATAGATTAGCTTTAGATTGAGGAGCTAATTTTAGATTTTTTGAAGGTTCCCATCATTGTTGGTCATTAGTTTCTTACAAAATGAGGAATTATGTCCAAAGTGATGGTAGGCAAGACAGTAGGAGGATATTTATTTGTACATGATGTCGAGCCACAAACCATCATGGTATCTAAGTCCAATACATAACTTAGGGGGTAAGAGATTTGGAAACATTTAATTCAGTCAATGCTTTGTAGCAGTTGAATTTTGCTCTATTTCTAATAGGAACCCATATAAAAAGTGGCATACCAAGTGACTTAGCTATATTTATTGTTGAGTCTTGATTGCATATACTCTGGCAAGTTTGGGAAGGTAACTCAAACACGAGTTATTGGTGATTCAAGTGTAAGATTGAACTCATAGGTCCATTTTAGTAGTCTCAAAGAGTGCTGACATGTTGTCCAACAATTTCTCTCCCATAATTTCCTAAGGTCATCTAATATTTCTAATTCAATAAGTACATGTCTTTGATCCAACATAAACAAATTAAAAAAAACCAAGAAATTGAAAAGGCCAAAAAATTGAAAAATTTCCAAAAATTTATGGTTAACATTCATTTATGAACGACCAAAAGAAAATTTTCATGTAAGTGTAAATTTAGAATTAGAGAGCAAAAGTTGGTTATTTTTCTCTGTGAAATGTACGACCTTAAATATTTTTATTGTCTTTGAACTAACTATTTTGTGAATGAGCTACTTCCGGTTTGATCTTGTTGCCTCTACGTAAGTTTTATTTTGCAAGGGCAGAGAATTATTCTGTTTTGGAGAGCTTTAGACATAGATAGTATATATTTTAAAGTTGGAAATTTCTCATCATAACATTGTATATTTGATTCTTTGTGAGAGGGTAATGTGAGACTATCATGTTGAATTTTGGAAATTTATTTAGGTAAAATTGTAAGGCCATTATTATTTTTTTTTTAAACAGAGCAATTATTTACATGGTTAGAAAAACGAATTGAGACACAGTTTATTGAAGACTGATTTATTGTCATACATATTATATATATAATTTTTTAACCAATTAGATGATCGTCTCATCAAATATTTGTTTTAATTGATTAATTAAACTTGGTTTGTAGTACATTAATTAACCTATACATTATAGATACATTTTAACATAAATATTATATATATATATATATATATTAACATATAATGAACGTGTTTTAGATGGAATAACATGCAAAAAATATTTAAAAAAAAAAAAAAAAAATTAATGTCTCGTTTTTGTAGTTTTTATATAGCTAGTGGTGTTTTTTTCGAGTTTTTTTTATTTTATATATGCTTTTGTATAGTCTAATTTTTTTATTAAACCAAAATTTATTTATAAAAAATCTGATATTTTTTAAAGTACAAATTTAACGATTGTTATTTTTACTACTATTATCTATCATGTGGTGGTTAATAACGTCGTTTATTGTTTTTCATGTATAGATGATTAATAAAGTAGGTGTAAGTAAAAAATAATAGGTTGACTATATTCATAAATTTATTTCCCATTTTTAGACAAGTGTTATTATTTCTTCAAGTTTTTGAAAACAATCTATCGATTTTAGTGCACAAAATAATGTGATGAAACGTTTGACAAGATAAAATAATATATGGCTTCTTTAGAGGTACTACCAAATCCGTTGCTTAAGGAACATTTTTTTGTCTATCTGGCGGTGTTTGATTACGCCATTAATGTCATATTAATACAAGAAAAATATAGGAATGTGAGATCCATCTATTACACGAGAAAAAACCTTTTTTGATACGTAAACGAGTTATATTAAACTTGAAAAGTTGGTTTTGATGAACGTAGTAGCACACTCTATTATCGTCCAAACATATTTTTCTTCTTAAGACGTACCATAGAGACCGAAGGTTTCAGCAAGTCTAAATCGCTAATATGTTCAACTCGGTATTTACGACATAGAATTCGAGCCGAGAATGACCATGAAGGCTCAAACATTGGCCAATTTTATGGTAGAATTCAATTGTGATAGACCTATGACCCATTAAGAACCTTTATATATGGTATTGAAAGTTAGAACAAACAATGACTCATATTCTTGAGGTGCGATGCCGACATCCACATGACCAATTCTTGTGAGGAGGTTATTTATCAAGATATTCGGTTTGGATTCCAAGACACTAATGATGAAGTCGAGTACGAAGCATGGTTTCCGACCTTTAGATAGCTCAGATATGTTATGCTAAAAGAGTGAAATTATTGAGCGATTCCCAGCTTGTTATAAATCATACACTCGACTAAGCGGAAGTAAGAAATAATACTCTCATCTAGTATCTATATGATTTGAGAAAATTGACAAACAAATAAAGAAATATAATTTGAGAAAATATCTAAACCAAAAATTTATATGGATGATTGCTTATCCACGACAGCTAGTTCGAACTCAACACTTTAGGTCATAAAACAAGAACAGCCATAGATCTCCAAAAAGTACAACACTTCTGATAACATGAATAGTGACGTTAATACAATAGAAATTTGTAAGGATTGGAGATTTACAATCCATAATTACCTTCTAACGGTGAAGCTTCTAGCTCACAAATCGAGCCCGTAAGTTGAATCAGAAGTTGAATAAATACATTTTGATAAAAAGAACTATGTTGCGCTAGAATTTTCTAAACCATTTATCGTGTGTTTAAGGCCATAAAAGTCCTTCTATGTTTAAGACGAGCTTTATAACTGACAAGGTTCGACCTATTGCGAGTATCCGACTCTAGCAAAAAGAGAATTTCTAACGGGCTATTTTAGCCAAACCTCACCACCAAAGCTAGAGAGATAGTGAAAAAACATAATACTTGTTAATGATTTATAAATGTGCCACAAAAACCGACATTACCTTTAGAATAATGTATGAACTCCTTCTATTCTACCGATATGGAATTGGCTTGGTTGAGCCACTTTTGAAGGATTTAGATGGTCAACAATATTTATTAGTAGGAGTGGATTATTTTTCAAGTGGGTCAATGCATAAACTTTTTCTAAGATCACAACCCATAAAATGATTAAGTTGAAAAATAAATTTTGTTGTTGGTTTGGTATATTGCGGGTAATTACTATTAATAATGAGACCCATTTCTAAGTGTTAGAATGTCCTATTTTTTCCTTCCCAAAAATATCCAACATAAATTTTCAACTCACTGTCACACCATGCTAATGGCTAGGTGGAGGTACAAAACCATAATATAGTTGATAGTTTAATAAATTACTGGAAGGATCGATCGCTATATAGCCTGAATTTCTTCAGGAAGTATTATAAGATTACATAAATAATCATTAGACAACCACCAATGAAACCATTTTTATTGTTATATGGTATGAATGCGGAAGTGCTAGCCGAGAACATCTTCATGGGGTGATGAACTATGTGGAGGGTTATAAAGCCTAGATAAGGAGATCAAGTTTGGACATGAAAGAAAATAAAATTACAAACGAACATATAAGGGTTTAACACTATGAGACATTAATGAGAAGCATACATGAGTCTTAAGTGCAATGCTGAAGCTTTCAAATGAGGGACAATGTATTAAGAAGGTATGTCAACACACCAAGGTCTCTAAAGATGGAAATCTTTGACCTAACTGAGAAGATCATTATACAATGATATAAAAAAATAAAGCATACACGAACAAATTAATTAACAAACAAGGCAAGTCCATTCCACACCCTTGAAATATTGAACATTTGAAGTTTTATATAGATGAATATTATTCTCTCTTCATATAAATGTAACTATCTGTACAATTTATAATTTTTTTAGTGGTGTAGTTTTTCCTACCTTGATGGCGCGGAGAACCTATATAGTTAGCCCCTTAAGAACTTCTTGCCAAAAAAACAATACATGTTGAAATAAATATATGACAAGAAGCACGACCATGTAAGACTGACCCTTCCCCTAAAGCCAAAAGATATAAATTTTAATAAAATATTTGAGGAGGTCGGATGTATACCACTCCCAAATTTTGATAAACTAAAATAAACGTGTTATTATAACTTTGATGAGGTCGGCAAATGAGCCACTCCAATCAAGCTGATGATATTTTAAAACTTGGTATAAAACTTAAGTCATTAAAAAATTGAGAAATTATATGATGAATAATATTCGCGAAAGAGACTGATCACTTGTGAATGAATGCTAAAACCTCACATAAAACAAAAGAATATGACAAGAATGATAACAATTATCTCCATCCAAATGTCTATTAAAATTACAAGATACCAAACATGTAGATAATGAATTTACTACCAATGATTTGTTATAAAAAACACAAACTAAAAAAGCACACAAATGTTGACTTGGATCCAAAGAATTCAGTTTTTTAAAAAACAAACAGTCGTAGGATTCACAAAGTCATTTTCAAACATATAGATTATGAATTAACTACCAATGAATTTTGTTCAAAAGAAACATAAACTAAACAAGCACACAAATGTTGTCTTAGATTTCCAAAGACTTTAGTTCAAAAAACAAACAAACAGTGGTAGGATTCACAAGACCATTTTCTCATCATCGGTCGATTTGGCCCTCACTCTTTTATTAGTTGCTCCATCTTATCCATCATGTAGTTTTATAAGAGACTCTATAACCTCTAGCTCAATCGTGGAAGGTCCGACATGAAATTCTGATTCCAAAGTGTCTTTGGGATCCAATAAAAGGTCAACACCAATATTTATCCCTTTGCCTTCAGCTTCCTCCATCTCTTTATCATCTCCAAAATTTATCAGAACTCCTTCTAGTCTTACATCCTATAGGACTAATTTCCAAAGCGACCCCGAGTTCTCGTTAAGAAATATAGCATGGAAATCGATGACCATATATTTCATAATATCCAAACATGATCACGAGCTATATCTGATAAGGGTAAGATTTATCCGACCACAAATCAAATCGGTGAAATATTAGACCAATATTTACTTTATAATATAAATCCAACCAATGTGTAACATTGAGGATATTTTGTTTAATAAAAAGTAAATATATTTTTATTAAGAAAATGAATAAGGTGGATTAACCTTAAATGGCCTAATTATGTAGGTCATGATAAGGATAAAAGGTCCAAAAGCCCACCTGTATTTTTTATTTGAAGCACCATATCTTTTCATGAAGAGGAGGGATAAACATTTTTACTATATTTTATGATTGATTAACCATATTTTATTGTTTTTTTTCTACTCTTTCGTGATCTTTGAAAAAGACAAATCATTTTATTTTTCTCGTAATTTTACTCATCAAATGACGAATATAGTGAGAGTATGACTATTACATGGATACAATATCCAAAACTAGGCTTCACGAAAATCATTTCTTCTATTTCTCTAACAAGTTTGCAAGATCTGACATTTTATTGTTTGTTTTGTTAATATCTTAATATAATTTTGTAATATTTTATGTTTTTGTTGTTTTTTGTGTTTTAAGGTTTCTTGGTATTTTACATATAATACAGTTTTTTCGACTCCTAGACCTATATCCACTTCAAGAGAAACTGTAACCCTAACCAGTCGTTCACTTGTGATTGTGTTGATCATATAAGCTCTCTTCTTCATGAATCGTGAGCTATCATATCTTAATGTGAAGTAGATTCTTGTTTTGTTTGCTTGTTTATTATTGATTTTATATTTAGTTTGAGATCAATTTTGAAAGTTGAATCCTTGTGTTTTGTTAAAGAAAGGTTTTCTTCCGATTTGAGATTTGTATACTTTATTAATGGATTAAGGTGAAGGATCATTACTTTATAAAGTCTTTTCTCCGGTCGTTCCTTGGAAGTGTGTTCAAAGACTAAAATTTCAGTTCGTTAATTCAAGAAGTCATCAAATATTCTGGGCTAGAATTAAGAGGAAACAAGAGTAAAAACATATAATGGTAGTGAGTGGAGTCAAGTTGAGTTTCGAATCCATGGAAATTTGGATTTCAATTTTTTTCAACAATTAGATTAAATTCCACCTTGATTTGATCCCTCGTTTTCTCTCTCGTTTGTGAACGAAGTTTTTTGTCAATATTGTTTGTTTCGTTTGTATATTCATTCGTGATTCAAGTAGTTTTTTTAGATTGAAAATTGAGGTTTCGGGTTAAGGCTCAAGTTCTTCAGAATTTTTTCAAGGGTCACATCGCAATCCAAGATACGAAGACAAGTAAATTTGAAGTAATTTTAGGGAAAAGTTAAAAAAAACAATATGGAATTGAACGATTCTTCAGGAGTTATGCCTTTAGACGAGTCAAGAATCAAGCAACAATGGAGTGACGAGTCCAGAGTCAAAGAACGGTTCGATTCATCAAAACTTATCCTGAATTCACATCATGAACTAATATTGAGCATGTTTTTAGAAAATGGTAGAATTTATCTAAATTTCCAACAATGAGAAATCAAGATATGGTGTTTAAGCATCGAATGATTGAATTTCTCTAAAATCTACACCAAAATCCAAGATCGAGTAAAGAAAAGTAGTGATTCTTCATATTTAGAGAAAATCGAGACTGAAGTAATAAATCGTTCCAAAGTTTGGAGTCATGGCAAGAAAGGGGTAATTCAGTAATTTCTAGACGCACTTACAGAAATACTTTGTCAAATTGAAGAACCAATATAAAGAAATGATATATACAATGATATGTCAAACCTAGTTTTAGAATTTTCTCCAATCGGTTGAATATTTTTTCCAAATATACATCATTCATCTATGTTGGGAATTGGTTCAAAACCTTGTATCGAATCAAGACAAAGGGGAATCAAGATTTGTGATATGTTCAGTATCAAATCAAGTAAATCAAATATTTTATATTCCTTTTTAGAGTCAGATTAAATAATTGGTTCTTCATTGGAATAGTAATTATGATAGTGATTCTCGTATAATGATTCGTTCTTTACACGTGTTTCGTGAATTAATGTTCGATTAATGTCTATAAAAATAAGAATTAACAATTTTGTTAAAGATTCTTAAAATAACTATTCGTTCCCTAAATATGGTCAGTGGATTTTGTGTGTATATATATATATATATATATATATATATATATATATATATATATATATATATATATATATATATATATTTCAAGAGCTTAAATCAAGTTCATAAAGTCAAATAGTAATTTGGATCTAGTTTTTAAAATTTAAGGTGTTAATCATGTACATGGATTTGAAATGTGTCAGCTCAAATATGTGAGTTGAATCAGTTAGCTTTTGGATTATTTTTTTCTCCATTTGTAGATGAGTTGTACATGTTCTTTGATGTATTTTTAAGTTCATATTCGGCTTAAACGAATGCTTTTAACAACTACGGTATGTTGGTTATCTATCCAGTGAAAGGTCTGTCGTGGTCCCCGTGAAACATGAGCTTGATGCAACTTTTTCGGAAGATTCTTCCTTTCTTTGTACTAAAAATGTTTTGTTAGATAATATGGAGTTTAAGTTGATGTTGATGGATATGATTCTTCAAATTTATAGGGTATATGACAATGTAGATATATTTTTTACGGCCTCTGATCCCATTAGTAAGAACGCATCATGATATGGGAAACTATGGAATTCGATGTTTTATTAATCAAATATGTCTCGAGATATATTATGAGGAAAATAAACTTG
The DNA here is from genome assembly GCA_036936605.1 of Limnanthes douglasii subsp. nivea. Lineage (NCBI taxonomy): Eukaryota > Viridiplantae > Streptophyta > Magnoliopsida > Brassicales > Limnanthaceae > Limnanthes > Limnanthes douglasii. The sequence continues at coordinate 205,301,303 of JAUPFV010000005.1, read as the reverse complement.
GTTTCCAAATTTATTTTTTAGAAATTCATTATATACTTTTCAAATATCAGGAAGATAAATTGAAATATTCGGATCATTTTTTATCAAAGAAATTCCTGTTGAAATCGGATAATTGCTTATATAAAATATGTATTGCTAGTTTAATATTTACCATATGTTTAGAAAATCCTATGGATTCATCATCTCCTAGAAGATTAATTTATCCAAGTGATGGTTCATCATTAGGGGATTTTTCATTATACATTGTCATGAGTATTATTTATGACAGAAGAACCTGAGATATCGACCATTCAATCATGTAGCTTTCGGGAAAAGTCAGGAGATATACCAGATATCCCCAAACTTTCTTTAACCCATTGGATATTCATAAATGTAGCATTGAGTGGTATTTTTGTATCAAGGTTCTCAATGCATAATATTTTGGCTGACACTCATCAGTCTACTCAACTTATAATCGTCATTTCTGTATGGACGAAATTTCAGATAATCACTTTGAGTATCCAGGTGGTCGTTTTTTCCTTGAACCTATAGCTTAGGTGACATTACTTCTAGGGTTTTTTTCATTCTTGAACTATGTAATAAGTTTCTTATCAAATATATATATATATATATATATATATATATATATATATATATATATATATATATATATATATATATATATATATATATATATATATATATATATATCGACTGCATTTTTTGAGAAAACTGAAGCTGGTTTTGGTATGTTTGGGCATAACGATCATCCTTTGATGAAGTATGGCCATAGTCAGAAGCCACTTATTTGTTCTCAAAAAATTAAATTAAATTTGTTGGAAGCTCTTTCTATTAACGTGTACAAGTTATTCCTTATCTTTGTTGCCGAAAATGAAACTGGTGGCGTCAATGAGCTTGTTTTTGAAGTGGATATCTATATGGATTTTGAGACCGTTAGCATGCAACAAAAACTTAATCGTGATCTTGCTCATTTATCAATTCTTTGTCAAGAACTTCATGAGAATTTTGAAAATGAAAACAAAATCTCTTATTTCTATACACTGACAAAAAATGAATCGTTTTTCCGATTCTGTATTTGAAGTTATTGTTCGAGCGTCCCAGCAGAGACATGAAAATGCTTTAGTTGATACTAGGTTTTTGAGAGATCCTGTCTCTGAGAAAGAGTTTGTTGTGAAATATTGCGTATCCGACATTTCGCACATGAAATTTTAAAATCAACACTAAAGTAAAAAAATGTCTAAAAAATAAGGATGAGAGCATTTTGTAAATTAAGCAAGGACTGATCACCCATTTAACCATTTAAATAGTGGATTTTTCAAACTAATATTTTTCAAAATGTAAATTTGTGTAGTAATACTTTTTGAAGTGCCAGTTTATATGGTAATATTTTTCAAGATACCAATTTGTATGGTGATATTTCTCGAAGTACCAATTTGTGTGGTGATATTTTTCAAAGTACCAATTTGTATGGTGATATTTTTTTAAGTGCCAATTTGTGTGGTGATATTTTTCGATTTGCCAATTTGTGTGGTAATATTTCTTAAAGCACCAATTTGTGTGGTGATATTTTTCGAAGTGCCAATTTGTGTGGTGATATTTTTTGAGGTGCCAATTTGTGTGGTGATATTTTTTGAAGTGCTAATTTTTGTGGTGATATTTTTCGAAGTACCAATTTGTATAGTGATATTTTTTAAAATACCAATTTGTGTGGTAATATTTATCGAAGTGCTAATTTGTATGGTCATATTTCTCGAAGTGCTAATTTGTGTGTCGATATTTTTTGAAGTTATATTTTACAAGGTGATTATTAATTCGAGGTGACTATTTTTTGAAGTGATATTTTATAAGACGACCATCAATGACTATTTAAAAATTGATATTTCACGAGGTGGCTATTAATTCGAGGTGACTTTTTTTGAAGTGATATTTAACGAGGTGACTATTAATTTGAGGTGACTATTAATTCGAGGTGACTATCTTTTGAGATGATTATTTTTGAAAGCTAGTCCTACCTCAAAATTCTTCACAAAGACTAATGAGGCTACACTATACTGCTAAGGGTAATGTTGGTATTTTCATATTTTTATCATGGTATTAATTTTGCATGTAAATTCAGTAACTAGTAAAATTCGAAGCGACCTCAAAACTAATCATCCCTCATAATGTTTTACAAGAACTAGGCGGACTACTGATAAGGATATGATTTATTCGACCGTGATTCAAACCGGTGAAATATTAGACCGATATTTACTTTGTAACATAAACTCAACAAATATATAACATTAAGGGTATTTTGTGTAATAATTAGTAAATATATTTTTTACTTAGCAAATGAATTGGATGGATTAGCCTTAAATAGACTAATTATGTAGGCCCTAATAATGATAAGAGATCCAAAAGTCCACCCCCATTTCTAGTTAAAGCACCGTACCTCTTTATGAATGGGGAAGATAAACATTATGTACCTCTTTCTTGATCTTTGAGAAAGATAAACCATTTTATTCTTTGTCATAATTTTACTCATCAATATCCATCAAAAGATCCCGAGCCTCCTTTATGACATTTCTTTTAGAAGCACATGTCTCTCGCGACTATTGTTCCAAATTGTTAACCTTATCGTGTAGCTATAATCTCTCATCTTACAATGGTTTGACCTTCAAATTTTGAGTCTTCTTGAGGTTAGTTGTGACCTTTATCCATGACTCTCTCTGAGCTAGATGGTTATTTCTAGTAGCCAATAGCTCAGTCTGTAGCATAGTGAGCGCTATTTTGGTATTGGCAATATCTTTCGAAGTCTTCAGAGGGCCTTCAAGATGGTGAAAAAATCCGAAAGCATCACATGGTTTTGCTTGGTCACAATTCAGATGATATCAACCATATTTCTCATAATCTCTTATTTAAACACCTAGTGTCAATATCATCATTAACTTAAATAAAAGAGTCGAAAGCTTACGACATTTACCAACAAAATTTTGAAGAGAATGCTTCAACAAGAACTCTATATGTTGAGGCAGTATTGAGCCTTTTGACATAAATTACAGTCGTAGGGGATAATATTTCCTAAATCATAAATCTTCACAGGTTTCTCTTTTACATCATATTTCCCCTCATAACTCTTCTTGATCGAATCTATAACCACCACACACTATGATAATATTTTCTCTCCAACCCCAACCAACGCGTTTGAATATGTCCTTATAACAATATGTGTTGATGCAGTTATAGAGTTCCCCTGATTGGCATCATGATTGATACCTATCGAACTATTTTGGTTATTTCCACCCTTGAGAATTTTCTTGCTTTTGCTTCCTTTAATCTTTGGATATTTTGGAAAACGATAGGTTTTGATTTTTTTTTCTTTTGCTTATGGTACTTAGTGTTGGCTGTTAAACAAATTTTGGAGGAGGGAAGTGCCATGACAACCATTATTTGAGCCTCATGCTACTCAGAGGTAAATGATACTTGATCCAAGCCTTTTTAACGTTCTCCATGGGCCAAAAACCTGACTTGAGTAAATTATTGACGGTGAAGAGCTTGTGGAAACTTTGTTGCCAATCCTTAGCTGAAAAATAGATAATAACCACAAAAACCTTATCACTTTCGAAAGCACGTACTGATGAGAAACTACCATATTATGCAACATAAATTGGATTAATTCACATGAAAAAAATATGGAAATCAAACATAACCTACCTAACTTGTGAAATAAAATCGAAGCTTAGCAAAAGTATAAGCAAGACTAGAGGGTGGATATATTTTCATCCGTTAGGAAGAGAAGGTCCATACTTTCATATTACAAGCTACTCTTGGCTCAACGCCAACCCTGATGATGATTTAACTCTCACTCCTCTCTTTTATATTTTATTATAATCAGGTTAATCAAACATTGTTTTACATTTTTTAAGGATAATCAAGTGATAAAATAGAAATAAGTTACATAAATTTATCCCGACTACCAAAACTAACTCTTCGACTTGAAATAAAATATTGACCATGCCAAATGCTATAAAGATGACCATCGGGATTCTCCAAACACATAGAGTTTCTTGACAAAGAAAAATAATATACTAACTCAAATAATCTCACCAATTGGAGATGAAAAAGAAGACGTAATCCCCAGTCAAAGAGATCACAAAACATCACGACCTCATCTTCCCTGGTCGAGGCAAGGGGTTCCTCAAAAGTAGACAACCAGACGATTACGTCATGAAGGATTTTGTACAAAACTTTGAAGCGGTGAAGGGAACTGAGGCTTAGATAAACGTATTCGATATTTATTAGATATTCTTTCAACGCTTGATTAATCTGCATCGATGATGTGATAATTATTTTAGTAGAGGTTAGACAAAGCATATTATTATAGCATTTTTAATTTTGCGAAGCCGACAAAATATTAGATAGCGGGGTAATAGGCTCACATTGATATTTTTCGGATAATAATATTAGAATAGAGACATGAAGCGGAGCATCTTCAGAAGTAGGAGCGAGAGAACTAAAGGCCTCAAACATGCTAGGTTTATGATTCAGAAGGCTATAGAGTTCAACGTAAAATGGCTAATAGTGATAGACATCGTAAACATTTTTCCGGAAAATATTTTCTGTAGAGGGCATGGTTGTTTAGCTACAGGTTTTAGAATTTATATTTGAGGCAAATGAGGTAAAATCTAAATAGTAGTAGATAACCTGGTATTTATAAATTAGTCCTGATATTCCCCCTACCCTCTACAACATTCATTCATACCTATATAAACTAAATGGTCACACGCCAGTACCGCCTGTCAGGGTTATGTATCTAAAACGTTTCATCAAAGATAAACAATGTCAACAAAAAGCTAACATTTGTGCATGAGGAATTTGAAGTGACAACCAATCTTATACATTTTATGTATTTTGTCCGGATACATCAAGAAATCAATGACCATTAACGACAATCATTAATCTCGTAACTATTTCAGTTGTCTCTGACTGAATTCAGCAAGATAATTTCGGAAGTCTCAATCATACCGAATTGGACTAAACAAGATGACTTCATACGTTCCCGACATCTTCTATGGTATATAGTCATCCCTCATCCTATTCACAATACTAGATGGACTACTAATAAAAGGATTGCATTTCAAATACTTATACAGGTCTGAAATGATAATGAACAAGTTATTAGCCATAATCAAATAACAAACAAACAACGCATATATTCATTAGTGCATTATAGGATTTAAAAAAAAAAATTATATACCAAAAACCCATTTATATAGCTATAAGTAGATTATGCACCTACTAGGTAAGTAATGAAAAATTAATATAATATTGATATAATATCAATTAAAATTGATGTTATTCTCTTTTTAAAACATTTTTCTAAATTTAGTAATATAGTAATAACAAGAAATTGCTAACCGGTGACCGATTATAAAGTATTTTTAAAATTAATGTATTTTTTAATTAGTGTTCATAAACACTAATTAACATAATCCTTGATAGTATACTTATATTTGTGATGTTTTAGCTGTCTTACTCTATTTCAAAAAATCTAACTAAATTGAACATCATTTATGAAATTTAAAAAATAACGAATTTTGTAAATTAAATAATAAATAATAACATTTAATATATTTTTAGATGGATATTTTTTTTATTTAATATATTTTTAGATGGATATTTTTTTAAAAAAAATGTTTCCAAACTTTTGAGTGAAAAAAATATTAACTCAAACTCGTGAATCCAAGCTTAGGCTACATTACTTACTTTAGTACAAATTTCGTTTGAGAATAGTTATAACTTAATGTGATTGTTTAAGTGATGGTATTTATTCTTAATTGGATGAAAAATAACTGTAAATAAATATGATTAGTTAGGTGATTATAATTATTTCAGAGTAAATTATCGCTAACAAAAAAGGGTAAAAGCTTTTATAATTATTTGGATTTTTAAATTTATCAAAAATCACATGCAAGATAAAATTTACTAACAAAATTTATAAAGTATAAAAACAGAAAGATTAAGAACTCTCATCTTCTTCTTTAGCTCGCGATTTTTTTCTTTGAAATCTAAATTCATTAAATTAAAATATTTATGCAACAACTTTGAGTGAAACCTCAAACATTTTAACATAAATCAACTACTAATTAACTTTTCACGAAAAAATTACTCTATTTCGTCTACAATTTTTCAATTGATTTGTTTGTAGTTATTTTTAACCTCAAAACTTAATATCTTTCAAACTCAAAACATATTATTTTTTTCTTTTAAAAATCATATATTTCGTTTTTTTAAGACGAACAAGACAAAATCCATAAGTAATATGTTTTAGATATTTTTTGTTTTTTTTTTCTTATTTTCACAACCAAGTTACTCTATTACGTAATTGGAACACGATTATTTTTTCCAAACTAATTTTGTAGCCCGATTACTCAATTATTTTTGCAACCAAATGCAGTTAAAAAAATCAAACCATGGATATAATTTTGTTCGTCTTAAAAAAAAATCAATGATATTTTTAGATTTTTTTTGAAGCTATGGTTTGAAAGATATGACACCTGAAAAAATACCGTAACAAAATTATTTTTTCGCAACAAAAAACCTATTTACACAACTAATTTTCTTCTTATTTACGCAATTCATTTGCACTTAGTTCCACAATTCAAAAGTAATTGTTTTTTATATCAAATTATTCTTAATTACGCAACTCAAACACAATTTCTTTTTTCATACTAATTTGACAACCCGATTACTCTTGTTTTTGTCACTAAATACAATAAAAAAATCATAATCGGATTTTGTTCGACCGAGAAAAAACAAAAACGAATTTCTGTATTTCTTTTAGAATTATAATTTAAAAAATACAATAATTAGAAAAAAAATACCAAATAAAAATCATATCGATTTATTAATTGTTATAAATATTATCAATTGTTATCAATCGAGTAAAGTGATATCTAAATAAAAAAAATTGTGGTTATCAATATTTAATTTTAAAATAAAAGGTTAATTGTTTCAAATTTATTTATAAATATTATTAAATTATTATTGATAAATAAATTGATGTCGGTAGAATATTCATATTTTTTACTTTCGAATGAATTGAGAATAGCTATAAGCCTATAACAAAATGTAAACCGAATTGACAACACCATGTTGATAACTTAAATGTTTAACAATTAAAGTGAAGAAACGACTTTATAATTTAAATTAGGTAAATTTCACGTGTCTTAAAGGAGGGTTTTGAGTGAACAACCATTTGTTTCTTGTTTTTTTGTTTCTAAACCTTTTTTATTTCTATTTCCTACGTCATTTATCTATATAAAAATTTACTCTTTAACCACTAATATAGAAAAAAACCTAGTTATATCTACAAAAGAATATATTGCACATTTCAAGTGTAAAAAAATAAATTCAATTTGCTTTGGGTTTAAGTTAAAGGCCACACTTTCCAAACTCTTCAAGTTTCATCTATTCATATATATATATATATAATTTGTCTGTAGAGATCAATAAATCATTTAGATCTATAGTCGTCAGCCATGGCCCGGTCAAATCTGCTAGCGTTAATGTCCATTTTCTTGGCTATCTTCACCGGCACTTTTGCAGATCCGGACATACTTCAAGATTTTTGCGTAGCCGATCTCTCTTCAGGTAATTTTTCGCTAAAAAACTTACTATTATTCTGCAATTTAGAGTTGTTTCTTTTTGCTAATATATAAAATATGTTTGATTTTGAAAATAAAAAATATTTTTATGGTATTAAAATCGATATTGTTATATTATGAAAGTATATATTAAAAAAATATGCTATAATAAAAAAATATTTAATCAAAACTTAAAAAGTATCGATTTTTTTTTAAGCAACAAATAAAAATTGTTTGGTGCAGGAATCAAGGTGAATGGATTTCCTTGCAAGGAACAAAACGTCACCGTCTCCGATTTCTTCTTCGCCGGAATAGCCAAACCAGGCGTCCCCAACAACACCCTAGGCTCAATCGTAACCGGAGCTAACGTGGAGAAGATTCCTGGCCTGAACACACTAGGCGTCTCACTCGCTCGAATTGATTACGCTCCAGGAGGCCTAAACCCTCCCCACATCCACCCACGCGCCACCGAGATTGTCTTCGTCCTCGAAGGCCAACTCGACGTCGGCTTCATCACCACCGCCAACAAACTCTATTCGAAAAAAATAAAAAAAGGAGAGGTTTTTGTTTTTCCTAAAGGGTTGGTTCATTTTCAAAAGAACAATGGTGATAAAGAAGCATCTGTGATATCGGCGTTTAATAGTCAATTGGCCGGTACGCAATCGATTGCTGCTACATTGTTTGCGGCCACACCGGCGGTGCCTGATAATGTGTTGACTAAGGCCTTTCAGATTGGGACTAAAGAGGTTCAAAAGATTAAATCGAAGCTGGCTCCTAAAAAAACTTAATAATGTGCTGGTGTTGGTGTATAACAAGTTAATAATATGCGTATTTGTATTTGTTTATGTAAAGCATCAAAATTCAACATTAAAAGAAAATCATATTTGAAAACTATACTGCGTTTGTTCTTGGATATACAATTTTGTAATGAGTGCAGGATGAGATCAAATCTATTTTTTAGAAAAGACCGAACACGGCCTACTACAAGAAAAAGGTCTAATTCATAGACCAAACAGGGCCTAGTACATGAAAAAGGTCTAATTCAAAAACCCAACACTGGCCTGTACATGAGGCCTTATACATTTTGCGCCTTCTCAGTTTATAGAAAGTGAACCCTAGAGAGCGCCGCCCCTTTTCTCTCTTCTCTATCTGTTTCTTCCGTCTTTTTTCTCTCTTTTCTCTTCTCTGATATATGTTTATAGATTCTTTTGTTAATGAGCTATTTTCTCGGCTCGGTGTGTTTAAACTTTAATGTTTCTGTTACAGAGATCCTATTGGTCTCCTACTCCTACCGTTACTTTTCATTCATTTACTGCCGCTACTTTTCATTCATTTACTACCGTTACTTTTCATTCATTAAGCCCTAATTGATGTCCGTTTCGTTCTCTTTATTTATGACTCTAAATCTATATGTAAGAGAGATAGGAACTCCGAAAAGGTATAATCATAATTTCAAGTTATTTTATCTTCCTCTCTATTGTCTAATTCATATACTCATTCAAGAGAATTTGTGTTCTTAGAGGTAATCTTCTTACTTACAGTATTATCTCCTAGTCCTTATTCTACCATTCTTCGAACCTTTCGTCGGGTTTCTAGTTTGGATTTATCGTGCCTAACGAGTCCTGTAACATTGGTATCAGAGCCATCGATCTTCCGGACCCGGATTTTTTTCGTCGAATTTTTTTTTTCTACTTCAAAATAAGCAGTCATGGAAACTAGGGCACAAACTTTGATCGAGGTTAACAAGCAACTTGAGGAGATGAAGCAAGTTCAGGCCGATCAAGCCAAGCTCAATGAAGAAAATCGTGTGGCTCAACTCAAACAAAACGATCTATTGAGGAATGAGATGACTGCTCGATTCAACGATATTAAGAACATGTTTGCGGAGCTACGCCCTATTACACAGAACCCTGAAAAGCGTCCGCTGGTTGACGACGATCCTTCACATTCCGGCGTTTTCACGACGCTTCCCCGAACATTCTCTCCGGAACCACCTGATTCGCTGAACCTTGTCCCCGGTTCGAATCGTGGAACTAATCAGGAGCCTCGTACGACACCAACAAACGGTTTGCTCACCCGCCTTACTAAGGTTGGGTTTCCTATTTTTGATGGATCCGACCTACGCGATTGGGTTTTTAAATGCGAACAATTCTTTGCGCTTGATGGAACGCTAGATGAATCGAAGGTAAGACTCGCTACTATCCATATGACAGGAAAGGCATTGCAATGGCACCACAACTATATTGCAGAACGTTTCAATCGATACCCACCCTGGACAGAATATGTTCTTGCAATTTCTACTCGCTTTGGAGGTTTGTATGTCGATCCATTATCGGAGTTGGTTAGCTTACAACAAGAGACCGATTCGGTCGAGGTGTTTCATGATAAATTTGAGTGTAAACTCACACGGTTATCCCTACCACGCGCCCATGCGTTAAGTATTTTCTTAACTAATCTAAATCCACATTTGCAGCTTCATGTGAGACAGTTTCAGAATGTGGAATCCGTTGCCGAAGCAGCAAAAATAGCTATGATGCATGAATCATATTTACGCCTACTCCCTCACAAATCACAACGACCCTCATTCAAACCCAACACCTATTCTACTCCAAACACCTATCAAACACCGAAATATCTGAATCAAAACACCCAACCACCGCTTTTACCCACTGCCCCTAGCAACACACAAACACATCAGACGCCAAATTTTATCTCAAGAAACAACAACCAAACACCCCGAAAATTTACTTGGCAAGAGATGCAAGATCGCAAACAAAAAGGTTTATGCATGTATTGCGATGAAATCTTCACTCCCGGCCATCAACAAACCCATCGCACGGCTCATATATATGTCATGGAAGGTGATGCAGAATCTGGACTTTTCGATGTAGATGAGGTTCATGACGTAGTCAACACGACGGCTGTTGAGTCAGAGCAAACACAACCGCCTATGATATCGCTACACGCACTGACGGGCAACACAACCTTTAATTGTATGCGTTTGACAGGACAAAGTGGTAAGCGAAAGATCCACATTTTGATTGATCCCGGGAGTACACACAACTTCTTGGACCTAAAGGTTGCCAATGAAATCGGTTTCCCTCTCGAAGCGACTAAACCGATGGTGGTTTCTGCCGCCCTGGGAAGCACAATTGTTACAAAATACAAGTGTAGCAATTTTTCTTGGAAAGTACAGGGCTATGATCTCACCACCGAGGTAAGAACTTTAAACCTCGAATGTTGTGATTTTGTGCTAGGTATTCAATGGTTGCACACCCTTGGTCCAATTTTATGGGATTTTCTCAACCTCCGAATGGAATTCAACCTTAATGGTTTGAAGCATGTGTTGCGTGGGAATGTAAACAAGGGTTGTAAGGCGATCAACGGAGCAAGTCTGAACAAGTTAATGCTTCAAGAACCTCAGATCACATTGTTGTTTGGCCATGAGATAATAGATGACGTTTTAGACGACTTAAACCCAAAAGCTCTTTTGTCTCATATTTCGGCGGACTCTACACTGCGTGAGTTGATCAATTCGTACTCTGGAATTTTCGTCGAACCCACAGCTTTACCGCCTTTTTGTGAAGAGTTTAATCACAAAATTCCTGTGGTAAGCGGTTCTAATCCCGTTACTCTCCGACCCTATCGCTACTCATCCCTTCAAAAGGATGAAATAATTCGATCATGCGTTTACATGTCTTTCAAAGGGAACACCATACTGTTTGATTGTGGAATTCATCCTGCTTACTCTGGGATGTCTGCACTGCCTTATTTTGATGAAATCGACCCTTCAACCATAGATGTCCTTCTCATCACCCATTTTCACTTGGATCATGGTGCATCCCTACCTTATTTCCTGGTAAATACGACATTCAAGGGACGAGTGTTTATGGCCCCTGCAACTAAGGCAATCTATAAGCTACTGTTAACTGATTATGTAAAAGTGAGCAAAGTTTCAGTTGAAGATATGCTGTTTGACGAACAAGACATAAACACATCCATGGAGAAAATTGAGGTTATTGACTTTCATCAAACAGTAGAAGTGAACGGCATTAAATTCTGGTGCTACACGGCTGGCGATTATGTGTACCTCAAGCTCCAACCATACCGGCAGAATTCGTTGAAAACCAATAAGGTACCGAATAAGCTTGCTCCGAAATATTACGGTCTTTTTCGTGCTACAGATAAAATTAAGAGCGTTGCCTACAAGCTGGAGCTTCCGGCCACCGCAGCCATTCACGACGTTTTTCATGTGAGCCAACTGAAGTTTTGCCCTAACCCACTGTCAACAATCTCTGTTCTAACTCCATACATCGTCGACTTGGGAAATTATAAAGAACCTGAAGCAATCTTGGAACGCAAAACAGTCCAGCACCGCAACGCCGCTGTCACCAAAGTTCTCGTTCAATGGACGGGTTATCCGTCATCGGCTGCTACTTGGGAGTTTTACCAAAACTTCGCCGCCAAGTATCCAAATTTCAATCCTTGAGGACAAGGATGTTCCGAAGAAGGGGGCAATGTTACAGAGATCCTATTGGTCTCCTACTCCTACCGTTACTTTTCATTCATTTACTGCCGTTACTTTTCATTCATTTACTACCGTTACTTTTCATTCATTAAGCCCTAATTGATGTCCGTTTCGTTCTCTTTATTTATGACTCTAAATCTATATGTAAGAGAGATAGGAACTCCGAAAAGGCATAATCATAATTTCAAGTTATTTTATCTTCCTCTCTATTGTCTAATTCATATACTCATTCAAGAGAATTTGTGTTCTTAGAGGTAATCTTCTTACTTACAGTATTATCTCCTAGTCCTTATTCTACCATTCTTCGAACCTTTCGTCGGGTTTCTAGTTTGGATTTATCGTGCCTAACGAGTCCTGTAACAGTTTCCGTCAGTCGTCTCTTCCCATCGTCTTCAACACTAACACCCCAAAGGAAAGATTAGTCGGCGGCACTCTCTCTCTTCTCTCTTTTCCTTCCCCTTCCCCTTTTTCTCCCTTCTCTATCTACAGATTTATTTGTGAATGAACGGTTTTCTCAGGTCGTACTTTTTTTTCTCCATAGTCGTTTTTCTCTGAATTTCTTTATAGTTCTCTGTGTACGGCTAAGTATTCCCGTATTATTATGCAATGAGTCCCGAGTTGTGTTTCGCCCACATGATACTTTTAGATTTGGGGGACGATGTTTTTTGTCGTATTTCCACATTTTTTTGTTTGTTTTCTTCGTCTTTGGTCTGCTCTGGTATTATTGGACCCTTCTTTTTCAGGGGTGTTGGAAGCAGAAAGAAGAAAAAAAAGAAAGAAGAAAAAAAAAGAAAGAAGTATCATTCACCACCGTGCCCTACAATAGCTGAGCTCATTCGCTATAAGTGCTTCAGATAGCAAAAGTAGCTTCTACCATAGCTGAGCTCATTCGCTCTTTGATGGTCATACATATTTTCCTTGTTGTAGAAGTCATTTTTGCTGTATCTAAAGCACTTATAGCGAATGAGTTTAGCTCTCTTGGAGGAATGGTGCAATGAGTTTTGCTGTATTTCTCTCTTTTGTTTGGTTTTTTCTTTCTTTTCTCTCCGTTCTCTCTTCTATTTGGTGATTTTTGTTTGGCTGATTTATATTTAAGGTTAGGGTAAAGGGTAGTGTTATGCTAGCAGCACTTTATATGTTTGTTTATGTTGTGATTATTATATGTTTATGTTACTATCATAATTATTTTAAACAGGAAAAAGCTAGCACCATTTAATAACATTTTCTTAAGATAGCACTATATAATAAGATTTTCTCTAATAATAGCACTATATAATAAGATTTTGTCTAATAATAGTGTCTTTTTATACATTTTCTAACTTAACACAAATTTTGCACATTTTTTAACTTAACATAAATTTTGCACATATTTGAGAGTAACACCTTTATCATTTTCTATTCAGGTTTTAACATTAAAAATATAATAATTTATAAAATAATATATTAATTAATTAATCTTATCCTAATAAAAATAAAATTATTAATATTATACTATTATTTTTTATTAAAGTAATTTAGCACTACTACCTAGTTTTATTATAATAAAAAATAAGTTTTCAAAATATTTTAAAATATCAATTTTGAAATAAAAATTATTTTTGGAACTTTTAAAAATAATAATTTTTAAATCATCTAATAATATTTGTTTAATCATGTTCAAATTAATCATGCTGATTTTACTGGATGCTTTACTTCTATTTATGCAAAAAATTTGAGGATGCAAATGAAGATACTTTGGAGTCAGTTAAGCAGTATTACCTGTGATATGCCTTGGATCCTTGCAGGAGATTTCAATTCAACAAGATGCCCTGATGACCAGCTGTGTTGCATAAGTTTTGATGTAAATGGAGCAGAAGACTTTAATGATTTTATAAGAAATAACAATATGGAAGTTCCTGGATTTTCTGGCTCACGTTATACCTGGAGCAACAAGAATGTCTGGAAAAGATTAGATTGGGTCTTAACTAACCAAAATATGCTTCAAGGATTCAGTTTACAGGTTTGCCACATGGTCAGAACTTGTTCTGACCATGCCCCTCTCTTACTCTCTATTTCTAAAAACAATATTCAAAACTCTAGTACTAAGAAGGGCTCCTTTAAATTTATAAATGCTTGGGCCAATCACCCTGACTTTATGAACTCAGTAAGTCAGAATTGGTCCAAGCATTGCAATGGGGATGAAAGTACAGTTTTTTTGGTATAAACTGAAGAGATTGAAGAAGTTTTTGAAAAACTGGAATTATACAACTTTTGGTAATATTTTTAATAAAGTAAAAGAGGCAATGGCTGAAGTTGAAAAATGTGAAGCTATTCACCAGCTCAACAAAGATAACATTTCAAAATCAAATCTTTCAAGAGCCAATAGTACTCTTATCCTTACTTTAAAGGATGAAGAGAGCTACTGGAAACAAAAATGTTTCAATTCATGGTTACAAGATAGTGATGGCAATACAAAACTATACCATAGCTATGTAGCCAAGAAAAGAAAGAAAATTTTTATATGTGGAATAAAAGATAATGACCTGTGGATTACTGACCAAAGAGGGATTGCTTCCTCTGCTGTGGAGTACTTTAGAATGATCCTTTCTGATTCATCTGAAAATAACAGTACTGTTAGTTATGAGGATTCCATTTTAAATAACATCCCTAATCTAGTTTTAGACAGGGATAATGGAGAGATTGTTAAGCCCATTACAAAAGAGGAAGTGAAAGATACAATACATGAGATGAAGGCTGATAGTGCACCTGGCACAGATGGGTTTAACACATTTTTTCTTAAGAAATGTTGGGATATAATTTGTGAAGACCTATGCAAAGCTTTAAATGCTTTTATTTCTGGTAGACCTATTCCAGATGGAGTCTTTGCTACTGGGATTGTACTAATCCCTAAAGTGGCTAATCCTATTTCATGGAGTAACTATAGGCCTCTAAGTATGTGTACAATTGTGAACAGGTTACTCTATGCTCTCATTAACAGGAGACTTTCTGGTCTCTTACCTAGACTTATATCTAGAGGGCAATGTGCATTTGATAAAGAGAGATTGATTCATGACAATATCCTATCTATTAAAGAAATGCTTCACAACATAAGAAGAAAGCCATCAAAAGGTAACATAATCTTACAGCTTGATATGACAAAGGCGTTTGACAGAATGTCTCACACCTTTGTCATTCAAACTCTAAGAAAATTTGGATTTTCTGAAGATGTTCTTTCTTTGGTGAATAGATTAATATCCAAAGTAATGATATCAATTCTTATAAATGGAACCTGCTCTGGCTATTTTCCTCAGAAAAAAGGATTGAGACAAGGGGATCCATTGTCACCCTGTCTCTTTATCCTTGCTGAGGAAGCCCTCTTTAGGGGCTTGGAGAGATTGTATGCAAGGAAAAATGAAATGCAGTATTATGTTAAATCTGGTTATATATTACCTTCATTAGCTTTTGCAGACGATGTAGTCATCTTTACTAATAGTGATCCATCCTCAATCAGAAGCTTGTGTGACCTGCTTAATCAATACCAGGATGAATCTGGACAGTCTATCAATGCAGAAAAAACGAAAATTATTACCTCATCTAGCTCCTCAAATGCAAATACAGCAAGAATTGCAGCAACCTTGGGCTTCAAGACTGGCAGTGCTCCATTTAATTATCTGGGCATCACCATAGCTGGAAATAACAAGGGAAGACATTACTCATCTCTCTTAGCAAAAATATATAACAAGATTAATGATTGGGACCTGAAGAACTTGTCTTACAGTGGCAGATTGTCACTTATAAGGCATGTTCTTCACCCAATAGTATATTTCTGGATGCAAAACAGTTTTATACCAAAAGCTATTTTAAACAAGATTGAAATTTGCTTTAACAAGTTTTTATGGAGACATAAAGTAAATGAACATGCTATTCATTGGACTTGCTGGGCAAAATTAAGCAAGCCCTTTGAAGAAGGAGGATTAAACATCAAGTCTTTGGCTGATATACAACTAACTTTTGCCTATAAGTTATGGTATTTGTTTAGGAAAGGGAAGACTATATGGTCTGATCTTATTTCTAACACCTACTGTAAAAATAGTCACCCACTAATAGCTATCTGCAGACCTAGTGACTCAATAGTTTGGAAAGGTCTTTGCTCTGTTAGGGTTAAAGCTGATAAATATGTTAAGTGGAAAGTTGGTCAGGGGAACATGGATTTCTGGAGAGATTCATGGCATGAATTGCCTCCAATCATTAATGAACAGAACTCTTGGTATCTTCCAGCTCAAGTCAAGTCTTTTTGGACTGAAAATGGTTGGAACCCCATTATCTCATCTTTTCTTTCTCATGATCGATATCAGCACATATGCAGTGTTAATATTAATCATGATCAAGAAGATTATTTAGAATGGAGTCTTTCAAAAAATAAAAACTTTAACACAAAAAATACATGGGAAAACATAAGAGTTAAAAATCGTAGTTTTTTCATTTTCAAAAAGCTTTGGCACAGATTTATACCAACTAAATTCTCTTTTATAAGCTGGAGGATACTCAATAGCTTTGTTCCTACTGATAACGTGCTAGCTAAGAGGCACTTCAATATTGTATCAAAGTGCCAATTCTGTTGTAACAGTGAGGACATTTCTCACCTATTCATTAAATGCTGCTTTGCTTGGCAATTATGGGTTTACTATGGTATCTTATTCAGAATTCCTGTGAAGAGACATATGAACTGGAAACACATGCTGTTTATTTGGTTCAGTGGATCTAAGGGAAAATTTCATGTTACACAGATTGTCCCACAATTAATTGTGTGGACAATTTGGTATAACAGAAATAAATCTAAAGTTGGTAAACCTGTGGACAACTTTCATAAGGTTGTGGCCAGAATCAACAGATTCATACTGGGAATAGACTCTAAATTGCAACCTAAACACTGGGTTCATGTTCTGGATGCAGGTGGAAAACTAGGAGCTAACTCTATATGCCAAAGGAAAGCAACTTATCTGGTGTGGAAGCCTCCTGCTCATGGTAGATTGAAAATCAATGTAGACGGTGCTTCATGCTACACTGGGGAAGCTTCAGGTGGCCTTGTCGTGCGAGATAGTCAGGGCGACTGCATCATGGGAGCTGGCTTCCTCTTTGGGAAAATGTCACCCCTTCAGGCAGAGAGGAGAGCGTTGCTGCAAGCACTACTCCTCTGCAACAGAAGAGGATGGAGCGCAGTAGACATCGAGTCGGACTGCCTCCCTTTGGTTCTCAGCCTCTCTAACGGCGACGAAATTAATAAGAAAAACGACGAAGTCATCAGAAACCTAATTGCTCCAACTATGAAAATCAGCCACATTTCCAGATTGGAAAATGTGGCTGCAGATTGGATAACTAAGTGGGTGCTATTGGAAAAGAAAAATGGTTCTTTTGAAAGCAATGATGCTCCAGTACCACTTCGTGCGATACTGATACTCGAAAGCCTGGGTATTGGGTACATAGACCCGGGTTGAAGGAAAATTGGTGGAAAAGCTTAGTTCGTGTGGTTAAGAGTGTATTGGTTGTGCTAATGGTGTTAGATTGGAGCTTTAGGCTGATTGTAGAAGGAATGAAGAATTGGGTTCGTGAAAGAGAGACGATAACGATGGAAAGGGATTAGGGTTTTCTGATTTTTGGGAAAGTCTAAGAATTAGGGCTTACTCTAGTAACTAGTTCAGTATGCCTTATCGTGGGCCTGTCTTCTCTTTGTATATGCCCAAGGCTTATGGGCCTTTGTATCTGTTATGAACCTTTCGATTAATATAATAATATCTTTTACCAAAAAAAAAAATATATTTTAAAAATAGGTTTTGTAACAATTTTTTTTTAAACTTTCTATTATTTAAAAGGTTGGTTTAATATTACCTTTCAATTTGAAATTAATTTTTTTAATAGGTAGGTTTTGTTTGTTTAAAAAAATATTAAATTTATTTTTTAAATATAATTTAAAAAAACACTATTAACCTTACTTATTTGATAATATAGAATCTATACGTATTATTTAATAAGTATAAATTATTTTAACTAAAAATAGTAATATAATAATTTTATTTTTATTATCCTAACTTACATAATTACTTAGTCCATAAAAAACATGGAATAAAATGGTAAGGATGTCTTAAAACAAATTTAATCTCTTCCATCTAATGCTATAAAACAACCAGAAAAAGTTGTTATTAAATGGATCCTAACTTGTAATTCAGAACAAATAGTACGAAAAAGTTGTTAAGTTGTTATTCGGAACAAATAGTACATTAAATGTTACAACTTCATTTCATTTGAGAGAGAGAACTAAGAGATATAACAGAATGTGAACTCGGTCCATTATCTACACCGTTTTAAAAAAATTATTCTAAAACAATTTCACCAATATTTTAAAATAATCTATATGTATAACTTTTAATAAATAGTTATTTTTAATTTTTGAAATTTCATATTTTACTTAAAATAATATCTTAAAGCAAAAATAATTTTATTTTCGGAACCAATCTGATTAGGACCGGACGAAACATTAACGGTCCCGTTCGCAATTTCATTTTCAAAACCGAAACTAATAAAGAACCATAATGAATAAACTGGTTCAGAACCGAACCGATAAAACCAATAGAACCGACAAAACCAATAGAACCGACTGATTGTTTTTTTAATCTTTTATATATTATATTATCAAAATTACTAATTAAAAACTAATGAAAAATATCACAATTTATCTTCTAAATTTAAAATTTATAAGATTTATTTAAATAAAAAAATATAAACTTTAAATAAAATTATCAACCATTATAAAAAATTGATTTTAAAACATAATATAATTTATTTAATTTTTTTATTAATATAATATATATCCTAAGATAATCTAATTGGCAATCACAAATCAATGTCTTATAGCATGAAAAGTTCTTTAAGTATTAACTATGTAGCATATCTTGATTAAACTTTCAAGATTCTTAGATATATGTCAATTCCTCTCAGGCCAACAAATAAATAAACAAAAAACAACATTTATAACTCCTACAACTATGAAGAGAACTAAAATCAACTCCTAGTTTTCATTTCAAATATTTAAGCATCCCAATACACACTAATGATTATTCTGCCCACTTTTAGATCCTAATAGAAAAAATAAGGAACAAAATTAATGAATGGAACTCAAAAAACATTTCATATGGGGAAGAATAAGATTAATTAAATCTATTCTCTTATCTTACCCAACTTACTAATAACAAGAATAAACAAACTCTAAATAAATTTCTATGGGGTTATAGTGAAAATAGTAAAATAATTATATGGACCAGCTGAAACGATCTATGTAAACCATAAAGTGAAAATGGACTAAACATTACAAACTTTTTTTTTAATAAAAACACACACTTTATTAATGAAAAAGACCAATAGTTAATCGGTATACAACAAAAGTCCAATAGGTAGATAGACCCAAGGATAAAGGGATTAGGGTCAAAATTAACTCGACAGTCAAACATAACCCTAACCCTAAAACGAAAGAAATTCCCAAACACCATCTCTCCTTCTTCGACCTAGCTCACCATCTTCTTCTTCAGACCACAAGCCACCTTTAAACCCTAATTAGCACAGACGTCCAACTTCCTCTTCGATTAATCCTTCCACTCACAAAATTCCTCGAAGCCATAAAACAAATCTCGCCATACTCAATCTCCAGCAATCCAAGCAGTCTCCATCCTTTGAACACCTCCGATCCCTGAAAAGAATCACAAAACCAGTATACATGCACACTAGACCAAATAACCCAAGCCAAGCTCCTCAAGAAGAAGGATGGCGCTTAACTCAGGAGGAATAGAAGAATTGTCAATCAATTGCATCTGGGTACATTTCAGAGTCCATCTGGCCAGCCAATCGGCAACCTGATTCTGGACTCGAGAAATGTACCTAATGCACATTGAAGAAGCAAAAGCTGAGCGACAAATCTTTATAACAGGATTCAAAAACCAAGGAGATATTCCAGCAGCAATAAAGTTCACCAGGACCTGGCAGTCAGTTTCGATATCGACGTGAAGCCATTTATTCTGACTACAAATGAGCAGACCGTCTAACAACGCGCGAGTTTCAGCCAACAGGGGAGACATTTTACCATAGGTGTTCCCAAAGCACCTTATAACCTCCCCTGAGTGATTCCTGAAGATACCGGATCCAGATGCTTCACCATTCCTCAACACGGAAGCATCAACATTCAGTTTAATCCTACCCACAGGAGGGCACTTCCAGGTAATGTAAATAGGCTTAGAATTAGATATTTGGCATCCCATAAGTAATCCTGCATTTCCAGTATGAGACCAGTGCTTTTTAGTTAGAACAGAAGCATTAAGAGATAATATGACTTTATCGATATAGTTAATAGAGGAGCTAAGATTAGCATCAACACCCTTAAACTTAGAGCTATTACGATTATACCAGATAACCCAACAAATTATAGCAGGCATAAGATAAGTAGTATGAGCCTTGCCCTTGCTAAAATCATGCCAAGTTTTAATAATATGAGTTAACACCATGCATCTCCTAATTTTAATCCTGAAGATAAGACTATAATGATTCCAGATATGACAAGCCTGAGAACAGTTGAAAAAAACATGGTTTATATCCTCACAATTTCTACAAAATTGACACTTCGAAACTATTTGTAAGTGTCTCTTTTGAAGCACATAATCAATAGGAATAAATTTCATAATAACTTTCCAGAGAAGAAAGGAAAACTTCCTGGGTATTATATGGCACCAAACTTTTTTGAACAGACTAGAATAGTTGCCTTTATGCCCAATCATGTTCCAGGTTTCCTTAGTGCCAAAAGATGTATCATTTGTACAGCTCCATATCATAGTATCCTGCTTAGAATCATCAACTCTAATCCTTTGAATGTTGTTCCATCTTTCAAGAGAAATAAAAGGAACCATTGAAGCAGCATCCCAGCCACCATTCTTCCAGAATGAATTCATCTTTGCTTCCAGGTAATTAGCATCATTTAGATTTTCATAGATAGGCTTTTGACCATTCCAATTATCCCTCCAATAATCTATTTCCCCACTGCCAAGAACCCATTTGATTAACTTTTCAGCATCCTTTCTAATGCTGACCAATCTCTTCCAAACCTGAGAACCAGATCTAATAAAATTGGCATACAGAGGATGAGAAATCTTAGAATAGGTTAAGTGCATCATATTAGCTCAAATAGAGTCATTCTTCCTAAAATTAAACCATAGCTTAAGAGAGTAAACATGCTGAATATCAGATATGCTCCTAATATTAAGACCCCCCTCACTAAAAGGTTTACAAATCATTTTCCAGTTAGTCCAATGAATCATAGGTTCATTAAACTTAGACCTCCACAAAAATTTATTTAGAATTCTTTCTATTTTGCTAATAATACTTTTAGGCAATATACAGTTTTGTAACCAATAGTTAGGATAAGCCATGAGGACATTAGTGATTAACACTAATCTGCCCCCAAATGATAAGTATTTAGAATCCCAGTCAATGATTTTCTCATTAATTTTGTCAATAATCTTCATGTAATTGCAGGCCCTGCTGCTATTGCTCAAAGTGATGCCCAGATAGGCTGTTGGCAGATTCTCCACTCTGTAACCAGTATGAATTTCCAAACTAGACACCCTGGATTGAAGAAGAGAGGAAGACGCGATCAACCTGGTCTTCTTCTTGTTAATAGCCTGCCCAGAAACCAACTGATACTTATCTAGATAAACACTCAAACTATTAATAGAGCTCTGTAAACTATTTGTAAATACTAATATATCGTCTGCAAAAGCCAGACAAGGCAGCAACATTTTCGATCTCGTGTTGTAAACCATTTGCTTGTTATTAATAAAAAGAGTTTTCAAACCTCTCAAAAGCACTTCTTCTCCAATAATAAACAAGCTAGAAGACAGGGGATCACCCTGTCTCAGGCCTCTACAAGTTCTAAAATAACCAAACGTACCACCATTTAAAATAACAGAGATACTGACATTGCTAGTTAACCTGTTAATAAGACTCAAGAAACCATTAGAAAAACCAAACTTAATAAGAGCTTTTCTAATAAAAGGAAGAGCCATCTTATCAAAGGCTTTAGACATATCGAGCTGAATCAACACATTTCCAGTCTTAGGCTTTATTTTAATATCAAAGATCATTTCCTTAGCCACCAAAACATTATCATGAATACAGCGCCCCTTAACAAAAGCTCCCTGACAACTTGACACAATCTTAGGAAGAATTAAGGCCAATCTAGAATTGATAAGCTTAGCAAAGATCCTATTATACATCGTACACAAACCAATCGGTCTGTAATCACACCAACTAGTAGGATTCTGAGTCTTGGGGACCAAACAAAGGCCAGTGGCAAACATGCCCTTTGGCATATAATCACCTTTAATAAATCCATTAAAAGAACTAGAGAGATCCCTTTTAATAATCTTCTAACATCATCTGAAAAACTGAAGATTAAACCCATCAATAGCATCTTACAAACTTAAAAGATATTCAGAAAACCTATTCTTTTAAACTATGGTTAACCTTAAAACACTGTGGTCCAACCTGATGTACTCTAAATATTGCCTAAATATTCATCCATTACAATCTTCTTTAAGAATTACAAACTCTAAAACTTGGAAAAGAATGTTTGAAATTAAAGAAGAAGCTGAAAAACATATATTTTTGGAAATTAGGGAAGGGGAACTTGGACTTTTGGTTGGATAGATGGCACCATTCTGAACCACTAGTCACATTAACAACAACTAATTCATCTCACTATACTCCAACAAAGTTAAATTAATATTAGACTAATAACAAATGGGATCTGCCTAAACTTTAGTCTTGTATAATGCCTGCAAACATTAAGAAAATCATCAAAACACATATCAACTTAAATGTTGAAGACTCCATCATCTGTAAGCTTTCCACTGACGGAGCCTTCAATTTAAAAGATACAGTTAATGCATTAAGACACAAATACACAGTTTCGTTAATTAAAGGAAAAAATTGGAAAAATACCTCTCCAAAGAAGTGTTCCTTCACTCTTTGGAGAGTATTAAATAACTTAATAAGTATAGATGCAATATTACAAAGAAAAGGTTTTCAACTTGCTTCCAAATGTCTCAGATGTTAGAATTTAGAAACTTTGAATCATGTCTTCATTTATTGTGAATCTTCCTCGAACGTTTGGTTTTTCTTTTCTGAGAAATTTAGCATTAGAATAGGCATTCACATGACAATCAACCACATTATTAACTTATGGTTACTATCAACACATAAAAAAAATTATATTCGTACCATTTTACCTTCATTGATAATCTGGTGTATATGGACTCCCAGAAACAACTCTAAACGCAAACATATAACTATCTCACATAAAAAGATAATCAATCACATACCTTACATGCTTATATATTTAGATTCTTCATTATCACTTAGCTGAAAACATGGGATATATGACTCTCACATAGACAAAGACTTAAACTGCTTTAATCATACTAAACACTCCAAGTTTTTTATATACGTAAAATGGAATTCACTTTTACCTAATCATATTAAATTGAATTACGATGGTTCATTTTAATCAATGGTGAATCAAGTTATGGTTTTATATTAAGGGATGACATGGGTGACTTAATACTAGCTAAATATAGTGTAATAGGCGAATGTTCACCACTAGTTGCTGAAATCTATGCACTATTGAATGGCTTAATATGCTGTAAAGATAAAAATCTAAACATGATTGACATTGAAATAGATTATTTAGGACTTTTAACATGTTAGCTTAAGGCAAATATCCATGGCATTTAGAACAAATTATATTGTGTTGTAGAAACTTAATTAAATCTCAAATGACCCTTAAACATATTTATAGAGAGTAGAATATTGCCGCAGGCTGGTTAGCTAAGCTTGCACTAAAAGTACACTCAAACTTTATAATGAATGATAACCATTCTCTAAATGCTCTATCTGCCACTCAGACTTTCGTTACGATGCCGTGTGGAGTGGAAAAATGAAATGTAAGTGGTGTGGGACGTTGTATTCTTACAATGTGAAAGATATGGGTACCTCTAGCTGTTTGGAAAACTTAAACATTTGTGGGCAGAGAAAAAATATTGCAGGTACAATGATAATGTTAGACAGTAGTTCATTCGAAGGAGATATGACACCAAGTATTAGTACTTGGAGATATGATCATGCCGGTGTTAGAAAGATTGTGGCTGAAGCGGTGTTGGTGCATGATACACCATTTATAGATGGAACCGTTTGGAATAAGATATATACAACAATATATCCTGGGTATAAGAGGATTTATCGGAATCATGTCAAAGCTGATTGTATGGGATATTATCTTGTGGAGAAGGAGAAAATGATAAAACTAATGGGAAGGTGGGTAAGTTAGGGCATACTATTGATTGTTAGTAGAGTAGGGAGCAGAAAATAGGTTACATGACTATCACCGCCCATTTTATAGACTATAAGTGGCAACTACATAATAGAGTATTGGATTTTATTCATGTACCACCCCTCATAGTGATGAAGTTCTTGCTCAGGAGTTGATTAAGGTGATGGAATACTGGAAGATTGTGGATATAGTTGTTTTAATCTTTGTAGATAATGCTACTGCTAATGACGCATATCTTACTAGATTGAAAATAAACTTTACTAGAAAATTTAAACTATTGAGGTGTTGTACATGATAAGTATGTGAACTATTGAGGATATAAATGTAATAAATATAGACTTGAATGATAATTTGTATAGTTATAAGATAGATTTTGAGTCTTGTATAAGAATAAATGACTAATATGCAATTGTCCACTTTTGTAACCGATTTTGTTACTAAGTCATCTGGCCTATATATAAAAGCCAGGGCTGAAGATAATACCTATGATATTTTCATTTGAGCAATATACAAGTGATAGACTATTTTACAAATCTCTCTAACTCTCTTGTTCTTAGATCAAATATCAATTCGTGAACCTATCAAATTGGCGCTAGAATGAGAGGATAAGAGGATATCTTGATCAACTTATCAAAAAACAAGAGGTGAAGATCGTTTTTCTTTAGTATTTTGATTTGAATTTCTGCAATTGAAGATGAAATCTAGGGGAGGAAATAATCTATCAGTTCGGAAATCGATAGAGACATTGAAATTTGATTTGCAAGAGAAAGAAACAGATGAGTCTATTCTGATTCAGCCAAGCCAATCCGATATTAAAGCGAAAATGAATGAATTGTTGGAAAAAATAACAGCTATTGATGAGAAATATGTTCGTAAAGTGCAAGATCTTCAATCGTCTAAGCTAAGGTCCGAGGTGAGAAAAGATGATGACTTTGATAATCCGTCAGATCAATTAAATGATACTGATCGTGTTTGAAATAGTCGTCGTAAAATACATTTTGAATATGAGAAGGAGCCTCGTAAGATGAAGAAGGAAAAAATATAAAAGCAAAGGTATGCTGATTCTAGTGAGGAAGAATTTGGAGACTCAGAATCCAAGGAGACTTCTAGGAATATACACTATCAAAATTATTCTAGAGAAGAACGTCCGCCGGTAGAAAATTGCATAAAGAGAATAAATCTAAAATAGAAAATATTCCATATTCTTTGAGAGAGCCAGATTGGAAGCAAAAAGATACTTCGAATCAGAGAATTGGAGTAAGTGAGCGAGGTTTGTACACTATGGTAGTAGTAGGAGCTAAGGATCAATATGTTCAAGGTGTGGATTGGAGGAATTCACCTCTAACCAATGAAATCAGATTTATACCACTTCATAGGCGTTTTGATATTTCCAAGGTAGAAAAATTCGACGAGACTCAAGATCTAGATGATCACATCGAGCAGTTTAAGAACTACATGATGAATTTTGAAGACGATCATAGATTGGTTTGTAGAGCATTTTTTTAAACATTTAAGGGAACGTATTTGAAATGGTATAACAAAATTCCTAGAGAGTCTATTGCAAATTCCAGAGACTTTTATACAACTTTTCGAAGACACTTTGTAGGAAGCAAATAAATGAGAGTGAATAAAGATACAATTATACAATCTAAGCAAGCAGTTGAGGGAAAATTGAAGGATTATACTATGCGGTTTGTGTTGAAAAGTCAGGGTTAGATGAATGTGAAGAAGTGGTGGAAATGACAACTTTTAGGCAAAGATTATTACCAGGTGATTTAGCGAATGAAACTACGTAGCGACGAGCATTGATTTTTGGAGCTCTAATGGCTCAAGTCGAGGATCAATTTAAAGTTGAAAAATCAACTCGAGTTTGAGGAGGAAATAATGGAAGGTAAAAGAGTATTAATCAGGTGACAAGTAGTCAGGTTTGATGAGTCCGGATTCCGTTACCACTTCGGACAGGGTCAGTTCAGACAATGTCTACCTAACCGGACGGTGACAATTCGGACACCATCATCCATTGGACTGTTCGAACAGAACTAAAGTACTTAAAACCTAATCACTTCTTGACTAAGCTGCCTGATCTCCTACTAAGAGCTCATGGGTCCTTGAACTTGACCCGGGTCCATTAAACATGACCCGAAAGCCCATAAGGCCCAAATGCAATGGTATAAATACCCAACCACCAACATTAAATAAGGGTAATGAAAATTAAATACAACTAAGCTGCTTAATTCTCCCTCTACACTCTACCCAAACATTAAATACTCTTAAACTTCCACACAACTCTAAACAAAAATTACAAACTTACCCTCATGCGGAAATAAACCACACCAAATTGGCGACCACAGTGGGAGCACGACGGTTCCTGAATCAAGCATTCGAAACCATTTGAAAAAATCAGTCCGAATGAATCCGGATGCCCCGGAAGTACCACTAGCTTTGCTTGAAGTGGTGGGTGAGAATGATGAATATACCATCGAGGAGCGTGATAGATTAAAGGGCGAGATAGAAGCTCTAAGGGCAAAGAAGGCTAAGATGGGCATGAAAGAGAAGTCAAAAGCATGAGTTGCTCATCATACCGACAACCCTAGATCACATGAGCCTTCGAAGACTCATGTGAGTACCAAGAAGACCCATGCTAGCTCCAAAAAGTCTCATCGGTCCAAGCCAGTGGAGAGTTCTGACTCAGAATCAGAATCTTCTGGTAGCTCCTCGGACGAGGATGGTATTGAAGAGTCCTTATCCTCCAGCAGTGATGAGGGCCGATTTAAAAAGAAGCAAAAGTTGATTAAAAAGTATTCGAGAAACAGGGATAGACATGAGAAATTAAAGAGGAATATAGGCAAATGATCATCTCACAGCCGGAGACATGTAGACCGGATGCTGGTGGATCCTTTCGCCTTCCACGATGAACTAGGTATCTTTGCAACTCCCAATGAGGATACTGCTTTCAGTCGTGGCCGGAATTGGAGACAATCTCCATTGTCTTCTAAGATTTTATCCGGAAACCTCCCTAAGAGGTTCGATAGCACAAAAATGGAGAAATACGATGGCAATAAAGATCCAGACAACCACTTGGAACAATTTAAAAACTTTATGATGAATTTCGATGATGACGACAAGTTACTCTGTAGAGCATTCTTCCAATCCTTTACGGGGAGTGCTCTGAAGTGGTATAACAGCCTACCACAAGGCTGCATCAGAAATTTTGATACCTTTTGGGTGGCCTTTCGAAGGCAATTTGTTGGGAGTAAGGAATTGAAGGGAAATGGGGACACAATAATCCATTGTTCCCAAGAACCAAACGAATCACTAAAAGAATACATAAGTCGTTTTGTGAACACCAAAAACGGGTTGGCTGATTGCTTCGAGCAAGTAGCCATAACATCTTTGAGACAGGGCTTAAACCCTGGAAATTTAGCTGATTCAGTGACCAGAAAGAAAACAATGACTTGGGGAGGTCTACTGAATCAAGTCGGAAAACAAATCAACGTTGATGAAACAAAGAAAACTAGGGTGCACATGCAGGTGAGGTCTACCCCGGTTGCACCAAACCCCAACCAAAATCAGTCTGGGAACAAGGCAAGAGAGACCGGACATGGACATAACAGATCAAAAGCTCAGTCTCAACCAGCTGCGCCTGCCCAGAGTCAACAATCTAGAAATAAGAGAGGGCATTGGGTTCAACCGGAGTGGTTTGCAGAGTTAAAAGAAAGTGTGGCCATCATTTATGACAAAACAAAGGAAGAAGTACACTGTAGGAGGCCGGCTGCACTGCAATCTCCTAAGGAACATCGTAATAATTCCTTCTGTCAGTATCATAATGATACTGGCCATACCACTGATGATTGTATCGCCTTAAAACAAGAAGTTCAGAACTTAATTGAAAGAGGAAAGCTGGAGGCATATGTCAAAAGAAAAAGAGGAAATTCGCCTGATAATGCTCATCGGGTTGGTCCGAGCAATGCTGCTCCGGAGGGAGCTATGGTTATAATCGAAAGGTTTGATGTAGAGTCAGAGTACTTGGATCCTGATCCAACTCGAAATAAAGTGGGTGCTATTGAGGAATGTTGCAAAACAGTCTCCGGGCTTATTAAGTTTTTCGAGCCACTCACAATTTTCGGAAGGGATACTATGGCAGCTCCTACTGCTTCTTCGAGGAAGAGACACGTTCATACTTTAACCACCCAGCTGGAAGGAGGCATAACCTCCTATCAATCACAAATTCCATTTCCCTTCATTGTTTTTGATGAGGATGACTTAAGGGATATAGCTGGCCCTCATGAAGATGTTGTTGTCACAGGAGCATCCATTGGGGGCAATGACATAAGACGAATCTTGGTGGATACTGGGAGTTCATCCAATATCCTCTTTTTAACCTCTTACAAGAAAATGAAAAATCCAGCCGTAATTCAACGTTCAGACAGATCAATTGTGGGTTTCACTGGAAGCTCAGCAGATGTGATCAGGGAGTTCGAAGAGGAAGTTTTGTTGGGCAAGGGCCCTTTTAAGAAGATTGTTAGAATATTTTTTATTGTGGTGGATTGTCCCACTTGTTATAATGCTATTCTAGGGAGGTCTTGGCTCTCTAGGATGCATGCAGTGGCCTCTACAGTCCACCAATGTTTGAAATATGCTGTTCAAGGACAAGTGGGAGTTGTTCGGAGCAGCCAAAAGATTGCAAGAGAATGTTATGCCACAGCACTGGCTCCACGGACGTTGGGGGCAGTTCATATAAACGAAGAATAGCAGTTTGAGGGGCTTTCTGGGGGTGAAGGTGAAATTGATGACCCCAAAGAGACCCCTGGAGTACTGATACCGGTTGAAGAAGTTGAAACACACTCTTTGGAAGAGGGAAAAAGTGTTAAGATAGGGTCCAAAATGCCATCCGATCTGAAGATTAAATGTTGAAATTTCTAAAAGATCATCAGCATGTTTTTGCTTGGTGCAATGCTGATGTTACTGGGGTTCCAACAGATATTATATTTCACCACATATCCATTCGGATAGACATAGCACCTGTGGTACAAAAGAGAAGGGCTTTTTCCAAAGAAAAGGATGATGTTATTGTTCAAGAAGTTGACAGGCTCACTAAAATGGGGCATATAAAGGAGTCTCAGTATCCTTTATGGACAGCCAATCCGGTCTTGGTGAAAAAGAAAAATGGCAAGTGGTGTATGTGCATTGATTTCACAAATCTCAATAGGGCTTGCCCAAAATATTTATACCCGGTTCCTCGGATTGATCAGCTGGTGGATTCTACTTCTGGAAATAAGCTACTGTCTTTCATGGATGCCTTCTCCGGGTACAACCAGATTCAAGTGGATCCGAAGGATCAGGAGCATACCACATTTGTCACTGATAGGGGTCTTCATTGTTACAAGGTAATGCCATTTGGGTTGAAAAAGGCTGGGGCTACCTATCAGAGGTTAGTGAAAAAAGCTTTTGCTAATCAAATTGGAAGAAATATTGAAGTATACATTGATGACATGATGGTAAAAAGTGTGGATGAACAATTACACTTGGCAGACCTCCAAGAAACTTTTGCTAACTTAGTAAAAGTAAATTTGAAACTAAATCCCGAAAAGTGTGTGTTCGGAGTACAGTCCGGGAAATTCCTGGGTTATATAATAAGTGAGCAAGGGATACATCCCGATCCGGACCAGCTTAATTCTTTATTCCAAATGGAGCCTCCTCGAAATGTTAAAGAAGTACAACGGTTGACTGGGAGGTTGGTTGCTTTAAATCGATTCATCTCAAGGTCTTCAGACAGATGTGCCCCGTTTTTTCAAACTTTAAAAGGTGCAAAGGGATTTGACTGGACTTCACAGTGCGATGAGGCCTTCAATGAGATTAAGAAACATCGGTCCTCCCCCAAGACTTTATTTAAACCTGTTGATGGAGAGAC
This sequence comes from Limnanthes douglasii subsp. nivea, assembly GCA_036936605.1. Taxonomy (NCBI): domain Eukaryota; kingdom Viridiplantae; phylum Streptophyta; class Magnoliopsida; order Brassicales; family Limnanthaceae; genus Limnanthes; species Limnanthes douglasii. The sequence continues at coordinate 205,270,836 of JAUPFV010000005.1, read as the reverse complement.
GCTCTTCGTATACTTGGCAGTTTCCAGTTGTGCCATCAGTGCTGTATTGGTATGAGAGGTAGATAATTACCCCCATCCGGTGTACTACATCAGCAAGAGCTTGATAAATGCGGAAAACCGCTATATAAAGCTTGAAAAATTAGCATTAGCCTTGGTAATTGCTGCAAGGAAGATAAGGCCTTATTTTCAAGCTCATCCTATTATCGTCCGGACATCTTTTCCCTTGAATAATGTTCTTCAAAAGACATACATTTCATGTAGAATGACTAAGTGGTCAGTAGAGTTGGGGGACTTCGATATTGATTTTGCTCCTCAAACACCAATCAAAGCCCAAGCTATGGCTGATTTCTTAGTTGAATTCCACTCTGATAGGGATACAGAGCAAACAACTGAAATGAAAGATAAAAAGGACTGGGTTGTCCGGACGGATGGTGGATCGAGTACTATGGGATGTGGTGCAGGGGTGTGCTTAACTTCTCCATATGGTGACAAAATGTACCATGCTATATGTTTTTCTTTTAGGGCTTCCAACAATGAGTCCGAATACGAGGCAGCTATAGCTGGTTTAAAGTTAGCTTATATTTGTGAGGCAAAAAGGGTCAAGCTGATGAGTGATTCCCAGCTTCTTATCCACCATGCGCAAGGTCAATTAGAGGAAAAAAAAACAACAACTAGTGAAGTACTTACTTCTTCTTAAAAATGAGACACTTACGTTCAAAAGCATTGTTTATGAGCATATACCCCGAACAGAGAATGAACTAGCAGATTCATTGGCAACCATAGCATACACTGAGTCATATCCGTGGATCCATGTGCTGGAGAGCCCTTCCATTCAGCTTAATGTGGGTAAAGAGGAAGAAATTTTTGATGTACAGATGAAACAACCTCAAGATTGGAGATTTCCTCTCCTGCAGTATCTCTCTGATGGCATCTTGCCTCCGGATAAATCACTAGCAAGAAAGATGAAGCACAAGGCTCGTGGTTTTATCATACTAAGAGACGTTCTATATAAAAAGTCTTACAGCAAACCTCTTTTGCGATGTTTGGAAGATGATGAGTCTCACGTAGTCCTCTCCGAATTACATGATGGTGAGGGATCAGCTCATTGTGGATTCAGGGCTCTAACAAGGAGGGTTTTACTGGCTGGCTATTATTGGCCCTCTATAATGCAAGATGCTAAGGAGCTGGTGAGAAGGTGTGATCCATGCCAGATATATAGCAATGAAATTCATGTCCCGACCATCCCTTTAGAGTCAATTTCTGAACCTGTACCTTTTGCTCGATGGGGATTGGATTTGGTGGGACCACTTCCTATGGCATCCGGAGGGTGCAGGACAATAATTGTTGCGATTGATTATTTTTTGAAGTGGATTGAAGCAGCCCCATTGGCAGGTACAACATCAAAAGCTGTCATAAAATTCATTTTATCCAATATATGTTGCAGATTTGGTGTTCCACAGAAGATAACAACAGACAATGGGCCACAGTTCGACAACAAGGAAATGGAGAGTTTTTGTGCCTCTAGGGGTATACAACATTGTTTCTCTTCACCTTTCCACCCACAAGAAAACGGTCAAGTTGAGGTGGCTAACAGAACCATACTGTCCGGTTTGAAGAAAAATTCAGAAGGGGCTGCTGGAAAGTGGCCTAGTTATTTACAAGAGGTTTTGTGGGCCTACCGGACTACTCCTGGGGCTGAAACACAAGAATCACCTTTTGCCTTGGTCTATGGGATGAATAACATAGCTCCCATAGAGGCAACTCTCCCTTCTTTTCGAGTTCACAATTTCTCCGAACATGCTAACGAAGTGGCAATCAGGGGTCAGCTTGACCTAATAGAGGAAAGACGAGTTAAAGCTCACCTTAGAGCTGCACACTATCAGGGTTTGATGAGAAGCAAGTTTGCTTCTAGAGTTAAAAGAAGAGATTTTCAGCCGGGGGAGTTAAGGAAGGTCTTCTTACACACTAAAGAGAAGCTGCTCGACAAACTAGCCCCAACTTGGGAAGGACCTTATATGGTCATTGAAAGGCTTAAGCGTGGAACATACTGGCTAGAAGACAAGGATGGAAGGGTTTTGAATCACCCGTGGAATATTGAACATCTCTGGATGTACTTAGAATAGAAGCAATGCAAATATTTACTTGTTAAAAAATCCATGTAAATATTTGGGGGCATACTCTTTCCTACCCTGGTGGCGCGGGGAGGTTTTGATGAGGTATCCGGGCTTTTTTTATAAAATTTGATGCCTTCTTAAAAATTCGAAGTGTTTTTACTTTATTTCTTGTCACACCATCCGGATTGAATTAAAGGAATGATGACTACTTAAACATTTGTCATCGGAGAATTTAAACACTCTCGCTTTAGAATGTTTATGAATTAACTAAGGGTTGTTTAAACACTAGCCACCAAAATTGAAACAAACTATGAAAGAATTCAAGAGTTGTGCAAAACAAAGATATTCATTAAAATAACCCAAGTGCCTTGGCCTTCCAAGGACTTTAAAATTGTCAGACAAGACAAAAGATCTATCCGGTCAAATGTCGGACACAATTACAAAAATGTCTTGGCCTTCGAAGGACTTTATTTCGGACAATATAAAAGGTAAAAGATAATTCATAATCTAAGACTGAGCCTTTGAAGATGGCTCAGCCTCACTTGTCTTCTTCTTATTTGGATCATCCTTATCCTCATTTGGGCTCTCCCCGGTGTTCTCTTCTTCGTCAGAAGAGGAAGCACTAGAATAGTCATGCAAGTCTCCATCAGCCATCGTGTGGAAGGGAAGGTCTTCGTACTCTACATGAAGCCACAAATCTCCTAGGTTCCTCTTCGGGAACTTCTCATGGAAGAGCAAGACCATGTCCGACCTCACTTTGTCATACATTTGCTCTTGAGTATCTATTACATTGTTGGCATAAGCATCGATCTTGGCCTGGATTTTGGCCTCTTTCTCCCTTAGCAGATCTGCTTTCTCCTGTGCGGCTTTGGTTACCGAATCCTCAAGTATGATTTTGTCATTAGTCAGAGTATGAATGACTTGTTATTTAGCTTTCACTTCCTCTTTCGAAGAGGAGAGATCTTTCTCCAACCCGGACAGCTTTGCTCGGAGGTCTCTGATAGTGTCTTCTAAGCTGGCCTCCTTTGTAACCCAACCCTCTTGGTTCTTCTTTAACTCCTCGTTATCTTCCCTCAGAATGTCAGCATTTTGGGTGGAAGTAAGGAGGTTGTTGGACAGTTTCTCCTTGTCATATTTGAGATCTTTGATAATATCTGCATGACCTCAAACTTGTTTCTCCAAAACAAGCACTGACTGAACATTACTTAAAATGGAGTGAGTTATAGTATCCCTTTCACTTAAAACAGTAAAAGTCTTACCATTGAAGGTAACAGAGTTAGAAGTACTTGGAGAGAGGTAGGGCCCAGCAAATTCGTCTCTGAGGAGGTTCTCAAAATATTCTCCAAGCCCCTCAAGCCCAGTGATGTCAACACCATCAATACTGAGGTCTCCTCCTCCAACCTCGTCAGTTCGAAAGTCACCATAGATCTCCTCTGCTCTGGTTGGATCGGTAGGGTCAACAGGAGGGAGTGGCTCTGTAGGCCGCAGAGAAAGTTCATCACCCCTGGAGGTCTTTTTCTTTTTGGCCTCCCTCTCCTTATTTTCTGCTCCACGTTTTCGATCTCTCTTGGGGACCCTTGGAGGTTTGGGAGACCCAACCTCTTCCCTAACACTCTCCTGCTCCACCACCTCTAGGAGAGCAGCATCAATCTGACTTGGAGCTGGCCTCTCTTCGGTTTCTGGAGCATTTTCCTCCACTACAGCAGGGTTAGCCTCAACCGCACTCTTCTTGCCCTTCTTTTTCTTGCCTTTCATTTTACTTGGGGCCTTGGCTCGACCTGACAAGTATAGTGACCCGTCCGGTTCGTGTGTTCTCTTGAGGACTACATCCGGAGGGGGTGGAGTGGTGAGTTCTTCCCAGGTCAAGTCCCTCCGGCCAGTAGTGTTCCAGAGGTGAGACCTTGCGAGATTGCGTACGGTAAAGGCTTCATGGAACCGGTTTCCCCACTTTTCAGCAGCCCAAGTGTTGATCTTGGTACAAGTAATCTGTCTGGCCTTTAAATGATCACCGAAATCTTTAGGCAGCACTGTCAAGAAAAGAGACAAGACCAGTCAGTTAAACAAATTTGATAAAAATGGAAATGAGAGTGTAAGGAGGGATTCTTACAATCACTTCTCCATCTGCTGGTAAGGAGACTTGGGTTGACTCTAGCTTTGATCCTCCTCCCATTCTCCCAAGCGCCACTTACAAACAAGAACTGAGTCTTCCAGTTTCTCTCCGACTCAAGCAGGTCATCCACTGCTCTATAATCATCACCCATGTTGAAGTGATAGAAGGGAATGTGGTGGTTTCTGCAAAGGCCGGCCATAGCTGCGAATTCCTCCATTGGTAGAGGAATCCCGGAGAGCCTGGAGGCCATGATGCAAGCTATAAGTGTGTACCATGCATTGGGGCTCAGTTGACTAGGGCTAATCTTGATAAGGTGGAAATATCTAACTATCTCCGGATCTAAGGGAAACCTTAAACCCCAGTTAAAAAGCTCAGTGAAAATAACTATTTCACTGAGTTTACAGTGTATTGGGGTTTCAGGGTCTATGGGAATTCTTATTTTCACATTCTCCGGAATCCCCCACTTCGTACGCATCCTGCCCAGTTCGGCTGTATGGATGAAAGCGTAGTTGATCTTTTGTAAAACAAGAAGATATTTAACATTTACCTTGTGGAAACAAGGTTCCACTTTTCCTTCGAGGATTTCTGGTAAATCAGGGTGCCTAAGACATAGTTTCTCTTTGCCTTTATCTTTCTTGGCAGCAGCAACATCAGAAGTTTGTCCGGAGGGTTCAGACTCGAACGGAGCCTCTTCGATAGAATTCGCCATTATTTCCTCCATTACCGAGGAGGGGTTTTCAGTTGTCTTTGTGGGAGGGGGGGGGGGGAAGTTTGGAGTTGGTTCAGTCTGACCTCCGGACTATTGAGCTTCAATACTCTCCTGGACTCTGGCCTCCGGCTGGGGCTCTGATGGGGAGGTTTCTCTTCGGGAGCTTGAGCCAGTGGCCTCCGGTCCGGAAAGCATGTCCTTGGGTACTTTAATGGATGCCTCTGACCTTGTATTGCTGTCTTTGGCCCCTGACTTTGAAGGGGTGCTTTTGGAAGCCTGCCCTTTTACCAGGCGAGTTTTTCTCCGATCGACTAATTTGTTGGGAGAGATATTTGCATCCGACCCCATGGCTATAAATGGGGAAGGTTTTTTTGAAGCTAGTGACTGCTAGCCCTGGTTCAACAGTAGGCTCTGATTCTTGAACCGATGAGCCTGAAACGATGGGAGAAAGACTGGTTTGAAATAATCTTCTCGGTTTGACACTTCTTGTTGAGGAGGAACCCTGGTCAGGCTCTGTGTTTGAGGTTACTGGTTTGTCGATGGGGGAGGTAGGTAGGCCTGCTGCAATGCGTCTTTCCCTTTCAATTTTTTGTGCCTTCTCTAACTCTGATAGGTTAAGCCACCCGCCTTTCATTAAAGCGTTCCTAGCCGTGAACATAAACAACTAGAAAGAAGAACTTGTGTTTGAGAGAAAAAACTCTAAAAAATTAGCAAAGTAAATATGAAGATGATGATAAAACAGTGGAAAAGTGTTTAATTTATAGTAAACCCCAAAAATGTGTTTTGATTCCTAGGAGAATTCAAAAGGATTATCAATGATTAAGAAAGGACGCTGATGTCACCTTCATTTAATGAAGTGGTTGCTTTTCAGAGAAGGTGGGAGCGAAAATCAAGGTGAAAAAACGGTTGAAGTGACGAACCAGAGAGAGACACGTGTCCCACGAACTATGGCAAAAACCGTTTAGATTCAAAGAACTTTTTTAAGTCCGGATAAAACTATAACACAAATCGGAGGACCTGTCCGGATGTAACTGTCACTGGCAACAGACTGTTTTTCAGGTTTTGACAAAGGTTTTTGAACAAACACCTAAAAAAGGGGCTACTGATGAGTCCGGATTCCGTTACCACTTTGGACAGGGTCAGTTCGGACAATGTCTACCTAACCGGACGGTGACAATTCGGACACCATCATCCATTGGACTGTTCGAATAGAACTAAAGTACTTAAAACCTAATCACTTCTTGACTAAGCTGCCTGCTCTCCTACTAAGAGCTCATGGGTCCTTGAACTTGACCCGGGTTCATTAAACATGACCCGAAAGCCAATAAGGCCCAAATGTAAGGGTATAAATACCCAACCACCAACATTAAATGAGGGTAATGAAAATTAAATACAACCAAGCTGCTTAATTCTCCCTCTACACTCTACCTAAACATTAAATACTCTTAAACTTCCACACAACTCTAAACAAAAATTACAAACTTACCTTCAGGCGGAAATAAACCACACCAAGGTTAACACTTCGAATCATCAATCATCGCGTTCGAAGAGTAATCAAAACGTGTCTTCACGAGGTGGTGTAAATTCATACCAAGGTAATTCGTATCAAGGAAATTCTAATAATCAACAGTACAGGCCAATGTCAAATGTGTGGGTAAGACCAGAGCATTATGCGGATTTGACTAAGAATACTGCTTCGATTTATGAAAAAACTAAAGGTACAGTAAACTTTAGGAAGCCAGCTCTGATTAATAAACCAAGAGAAGAGCGCAACAACAAATTTTATAGGTATCACAATGACATTGGTCATGATACAACTGATTGTATTATTTAAAAAAAAGAAATACAGATTTTGATAGAGAATGGAAAGTTGGCAGAATACGTTAAAAGCCAATATAGTAATCCGAAGAGTGTAGCTGCTTCAACACAGAAAACGATTAATCATAATTCTAAAGAAGAAAATGCATTAATGATTTTAGATGCCAAGGATGATGACTTTGATGCAGCTTTAGAATATCTCGATCCAGATCTAGGTCATTTAGTTTTTATGTCAGTTGATGAGCCGATGCGTAAGGGACATGTTTGAGATTTGTGTGCGTATTTTGAGTCATTAGCTATATTTGGAGGAGATCCAATGACTAGCAATACTAATAATTCGAGGAAGAGGCACATAGTTAACTTGACTCATCAAGTTGAGGGAAAATGTCGATGCATTTATATGAGAAAAATGACCTTTCAATAAGGACTAACAATACTAATAACAATGAATGTAATTGGAGAATTTGAGAGGGAGGTTTCTTTGGGAAAAAGGACCTTTCAAGAAGAAAGTGCAAGTGTTGTTTATGGTGGTAGATTGTCCGACGAGTTAAAATGCTATTTTTGGCAGGTCGTGGCTATCAAAAATGTATATTATCATTTTTATTGTGCATCAGTGTCAGAAATATGTGATTGAAGATCGAGTTCGGGTAGTTCGAAGCGATCAGAAGGTGGCAAGAGAGTGTTATGCTGCAACATTTAGAATTTGAGGCACATATGTTAAAGATAAAATGGGGGAATAACAGCTAGGGGTTGGCTTTGGATAATGAAGAGGGAGTTGATGATCCGAGGTCAACCCCGGGTTCTTTAATAGTAAGTAAAGAAATAGAGGAATATGTTTTTATTGATAAAAAAGTACTTCGAATTGGAACTTTATTGTTATCATTAATGCGTGAAACGTTGTTACACTTTTTATAGAAATTTGGATGTTTCTGCTTAGAAAACTGAAGATGTGATAGGAGTTCCAATTGAAGTAATATGTCATAGCCTAGTTGTGGATCCGAAGGTCAAACCGATTATTCAAAAAAGATGATTTTCTCGGTTGAAAAGTCAGAGGCAATTATTGTTAAAGTGGATTGATTATCTTATGTGGGACACATTAGGGAAGCAAGGTACCCATTGTGGACACCTAATGTAGTGGTAGTTAAAACAAGAATAGAAAGTGGAGAATGTGCGTTGATTTTACAGATTTAAATAGAGCTTGTCCAAAGGCTCCTTCTCCTCTTCCTTAGATAGATCAGTTAGTTGATTCTACTTTGGGAAATAAAATTTTTTCTTTTATGGATGTGTTCTCAAGGTACAATCAAATTTAAATTAATCCCAAAGATAAAAAAAGTACTATCTTTATTACTAATCGAGGTTTGTATTGCTATAAAGTGATGCCTTTTGGATTGAAAAATGCAGGTGCCACAAATCAAACGTTAATGAATAAGGCTTTTGCTTCGCAAATTGGGAGGAATATAGAAGTGTACATTGGTGATATATTGGTAAAGAGTATAGCTGATGACATTTATTTGGAAGATTTAGAGGAGACTTTTTTGAATTTAAGGGCAATTCAAATAAAGTTGAATCCAGAAAAGTGTATATTTGGAGTTTGATCTGGAAAGGTTCTGGGCTACGTTATAAGTGAAAGAGGAATTGAAGCAGATCCAGAGCAATTAAAAGCTTTGGTGTCAATGGCGTCACCTCGAAATGTTAAAGAAGTGCAGATGTTAATAGGCAGGTTAGCAGCTTTAAATAGATTTATTTCGAGGTTTTCAGATAAATGCTTTCATTTTTCAAGTGTTATGCAGACCAAATGAATTTGAATAGACTTCGAATTGTGAAGAATCTTTTTTGAAAATTAAATTTTCTTTTATCCTCTCCTGAGATTCTATCAAAGCCTCGAATTTGGGAACACCTTTTCTTATATATTGCGGTATCAGATTTTGCTGTTAGTGATGTTTTGATAAGTGAGGATTCGGGAATTTTGAAGCCTGTTTACTATGTTAGCAAGAGTTTATTGGCAGCTGAAAAAAAGATATTTGAAGCTTGAAAAAATAGCTTTGTGCATAGTGGTGGTAGCCAGAAAAATGCATCCTTATTTTCAAGCGCATACTATAGTAGTTCGAACTTCACACCCACTTAAAAATGTTTACAACGACTGTATATTTCAAGAAGAATGACCAAGTGGTCAGTTGAGTTCAGATTTTGATATTTTTTTGCTCCTCGAACGGCTATCAAAGCACAACATTTGGCAGATTGTTTTGTGAAATTTCATTCAAGTAGATTAGAGGAGGATAAATTCATAGAGTTACCCAAAAATTTGATGTGGATAGTTTGAGCTGATGGGCGATCTAGTATTAAAGGGTCAAGCACATAAATTGAATTAGTGACACTTGTGAGGGAGGTTATGTTTCAAGCTGTAAGATTTGGTTTCCACGCCTCGAACAATGAAGCAGAGTACAAAGCGACATTAGTGGGTCTGCGTCTAGCCAGGATATGGGGGGCAATATGTGTATGTTTGGAAACAGATTCACAGCTGATAGTTAATCACATAATGGGAATATCAGAGGCTAAGAAAGATCGTTTGATTTTGTATCTTCAAGAGCTTCGAACTATGATATTACCTTTTGACAGATTTTTGATAGAGCATATAAGAAGAGAAAGTAATACGACAGCTGATTCTTTGGCGACAATGGCTTATTCAGAAGAATATCGTTGGATATTATCACAGGAGACGCCATCAATTGTACTTAATTCAGAGCAATATAAATATATATAAAAGAGGTATTTATCACTCATGGACCAATTCAGACGCGTGTCTCGTACATACCATGTGATTTTTGAACTTCATGTCGCATATATATTATTATTTTTCAACGTATTTACTTTCGATGTTATTTAGTTTATGATGTATATTTCAATTCATGTTTTATGTGCTTGTTCTTTATGTTAAAAAATTATGATAAAAAGTTTAGGTTAGTTTTTATTGCTTTTAGTGTGATGCTTTCATGTGTACTTTACCAAACAAAAAGAACAGTCATAAGAAAATATAAACAAATATGTTAATTATAAAAAATAATTCATAAAGTTATAAACAAAGGTCGTAGCAGATGATGATCATAAACAAAAAGTCAAGTAAGTAATAAAAAGTACGAACTAATACCTAAAAATAACCTTGATATCGCTTAATGATACAAAAAACTACTCTAATATATTAGCATTCTTGTTCGTCGTCATTCTATCAATATGTGGTTGAAATGTCAGTACATGATCTAATGCATCCTTTGCACTACCATGAGTGTCTAGAGGAGGGTTTCCCCCAATATATGTATCAGGACTTAACAATTTTGGGTTGGCCACTATATACCATATGTTACTCCTAATCCAAATATGGTACATCAGGTTTGTACCAACCAACCCCCTCGCATGCCTCACATCTAGTCGTGAAGAGATGATATTTCTAACTCTGCCAAATCCAAGAATCTCATGGAAACTTAAAGCTAGTTTTTCTACCTGTTTTCTTGGGCGATAGAGTATGTAAAGGGCGTGGTATCATTTGAGTGTGCCCCATCTGACATGCCACATGCTCCAGATAGTATGATTTTACTACGTCCCACGACCTCAAAGTATGATTGATCTAACTGATCGCTTAAAATGGCCGCACACCTCGTGGACAAATATATAGAAGAAAGGTGACCTAAAATGATATTGAAAATTTAGTATATATCAAAGTTAACATAATAAATGAAACAAAATGAGAATGATATTTTATAGTGTTAATCAAAACTTACATCAATCGTACGAGACAAAGCTAGGTGTATCAGATATCGGCTCAAACAATCTGAAAGGAGCTAACATACAGTAGTTCATAAGGAAAAATATATGATGAGATGATAGCAAACTTGATGTACAACGAAATCCTCAACCGGAGAAAATTATTATTAGTTTATAATGCTTTTAGAAACGATCCATAATTATTGGTATGTAACAACTCTAAGACTTATTCCGCTTTGTGTGTACCTAACATCTTCACTATGGTTTGTTTCTTCTTTGATACATTCAATGCAAACACCTAAGACTGAATAATCAAGAGAACCTATTAAATCTTTTAATAAAAAGCATATTCACTCTAGCCATAGACATATAACTTAAGTGTTTGTCTTAAATATTTCCTAAATCTTAAAATTTAGTTTATTATATATCTGTATGTTCATTACTTTGTTGTGATGCTCAATAGTATTTAAAAAATAGCTTACTATTCATTATTAAATAATTCATAATATATTATCATATAAAAAAGAGTCATTTAATTAGTCATAAAAATACATGAATATCCAAAGGTACATTTTATACAAAAAATATCAAATTTATTCTAGCATATTTTAAATAAAACAAAATTACAAGAAAGTAACAATTAAAAAATCACAAATAGTATCAAGTAAACATGAACTACCATTTACTTGATATATGGATCTTTCACCATAACTCCAGCTTCAACTTCTTATCTTATCATGTATAAGAATATAAACATAGATGGCCGCAATCATATCAATCCACCATGTATTTTATGAGACTCAATTGAATCTGAATATACTAGGATCATGTGATTATCGTCAGCTTTCAGATAAGATTAGTACTTTACAAGTTTATTTTTTAGATGCTCATCTGCGTACAAAATACATATCAAGCTGCATCATGTGCTTTTTAGGGTTATTTGCTCTTGAACCAGAAATTTTATCAAGTGCTCTATCATACTTTGTATTATGTGCTTTCAGATATTCACCTTAGGATGTTCTTATTTCAGTATCCACTCCTTTTATGAAGTATGAGATAGTTCACTAATTGTCCACTTCTCACGTTAAGAAAATATTCAAACATAACCCTTACCGCAACTTCTTTGGGAAGGTCAATCTTAAGTGTCTTTAACTTCGAGACCATCATTAACATCCTAAAAATATATTTCCTTAATGTTATTTTCCCATAAAAATTCATAGTGGGGAGTTACTTAGGAAACTTAATTGCATGGGTGATCTCAATCGAGACAACCCCATAAAATACCAAACAAAATCATTGTTTCATGATTGCCAAGAACAACCTATTTTTTACTCATCCCATATATAAAATTATTTATTCTCCTCATGAGAATATCTTTAATGAGGGGCATGCGTTACTTAGTCCTTAATTTCATGCCAATATCATGAAAAATCAAGTAAAAATTCAATATTTTTATTAGAAAAAAAACTCATCGGAAGCGGGAGGTCTCTTGCCTAATTGCACACAACAATCACCACGTTTATTGACATACAAGCTTAGAACAATGCTAAAACGCGGATTCATCATTTAAATCATACACTTGCATCACTAATAAGATACTCTCTTTTGAGCAAACATATTAACTTGTAAGAGTTTAAGAAAATCCATTTTTTAATTTAATTTCAATCGACCTAATACGAAATAACCCTCCAATTGTGATTATTATAGTATGATATGTTGGCGTTATGATTTCCATATTTCGATTAAATACTTAATGACTAATTAATAATTGATAATATCATGTTTACGATTAATTATACCAAACACTGCACTTCCTTTCGTTTGCTAATATTTACAATATATATATATATATATATATATATATATATATATATATATATATATATTCAACAAGATTATCATTGCATTGTGATATGTTTTTACTTGACATATTTAACAAAGTTAAGATGTAAATAATCATGTAATCCATATAATGTATAAAAACCGCCCAACCACACAAATACACTCAAGTCTCAAGATAACATGTGGTATAGGGATGACGGAATACCATTTTTGGTGCACATACAATGCAAAAATGTAGAATTAAAAATTCGTGTGAATTCAAGCCCTAGATCCACACAATTCTACCGAGTCAAATAACAATAAATTCCCAAATTTGAATCATTTATCACATGCTACTTGTTCTTTCATTTATGTTTCTTTTGATGTTGTATATACATGACATGCTCAAACAACACCATGATGTTTAACTCTCTTTTTTGCATTTTTATTACAATTTCTGTTTTATCTTACATAAATATATTTATATTATCTAACGCATATGAACTTCGAATCCGTGCAACGACCAAATATTACAACGGGTGTGATATGCGATCAAAATTATAGCACTAACATTTATTTATATTATGACTTAAGTATAGCACGACAAAAAATAATCCGATCAAAACTTATTTATATTGACACTAACATAAATAGATATTTGTTATAGCATTTTATATTCATGTACCAAGTTCATTAATAACGTTTTATTATATATAATAAATTGTTTCTCCTCTTTCACAATTGTTACGAATACGTTACATTCTTTTAACGTCAATTATTTTGTCAATGAAAAAAGCAAAAGAAATATATAATGCTATCAGAAAGGTAATTGGTCTCGAATTGAAATGTACATACGGTTAACACCAGTACTGTTTGGAACCTTCAGACATAAATTTATTAGATTGGGAGAACAATTGTTTGGAAGAGTTTAAACTTAATACTCTTATCGATCTCTCGTTCCAGTTTAGTAAAGGAAGTGAGAGAAAAAAAAATAAAAAAAATTATTAGAACGTAAGAAATTCAAAGCATAATGTTATACCGATTGTCAGTCCCTTTAATATATAGATATATAGTACTATAAAAAAAAGGTTACGCTAACCGGTTAGCAAATATTTAAGACTCATTTTTTTCTATCTATTTTTTTAGTTTTTTTTTCTATCTAATTAACTTTAAGGACATAATTCAATAATAATAGTAATGGAAAACCAATTTGAATTATTTAAGGACATAATTATTTTTCCATCATACATACAATTTTTATAGTTAAAAATTTGATAATTTATAATTTGTAAGTTAATATATTAATTTACAAATTAAAATTTTATTATAATAAAAACAAAAACAAAAGCATTAATATTTGGCCAAAGCTATTTCCTCCATGTTATTTTTTATTTCCTCCATCTTTCAAACTTTCAAAAACACTAGTGAGTTGCTTTTACCAAATTACCCTTATTTTTATTTCAAATTTATCACTAGATGCCATTTATCTAATTAAAAGTCTTATACGAAAAAAACACAACATTAACCTAACTTTAATCCAAGATATATGATTCTACCTCTAAAATTAACCCTAAAACAAAGAACTTCAATTTTATTGAAGATTAATCATAGAAAATGAAGAAACCCAAACAAAGCCGGAAAACAACACTCAATCGACAAACAATGTAATTTAAACTTGTTTTTACGTTTTACAACTTCGTAGCTTGAAAATTCCTATTTCAAAACTTATTTTTTTTTCCAGCTAAACCCGTTTTTACAGTTCTGAAAAAAAAAACAACTATTTATGAGCCGGGAATTAGGAATCAGGTGTAATTTTAAAAAAAAAATGTGCAACTGATTCCGAGAGGGCCATTCGGAATCAGTTGCAAACCCTCTGTCTCGTTATATTATGTGATAATTTGTTCACTGAGACATTGCACTTGATTCCGAGTGGCCCTCTCGGAATCAAGTGTAAAACACCAGTGTAAGAAAAGAATGGTGCTCGCTATTAAATATAATCAACCTATTGTCGTCTTCAATTCTGTGATAAATAAGATACGAAAAAAGTAGGCAACATAATTTATTTGTATACATGTCTACACCTAAACATGTTTGCTACCAAGTGTTAACGATATTTTAGCATTTACCGTATTCAATAGTTCAACCAAAGGTGCACTTACATAGACGTAGTACAGACTTCTAATCCCTGTTTTATAACCACCTAAAAGGTTCTTCTTTTTTCTACCATCCATCTACAATATCAATCACACACACTGTTCTGATTTTTTTTTGCCCACTGAGCATGTGATTCTGAGTAGGGCACTCGGAATCACATGCTCAATGGGCAAAAAAAATTCAGAACAGTAGGATATCCCAAGGCGAACCCAAGATCAAACCCTAATCGATTCTAACAATGAAATCAAACTCCAAATGAAACCCTAATCGAATCTAACATAGAAATCTAACTTCAAAGCCTAATCGAAATCGAACAAAAAAATATAACTACAAACCCTAAATTTGATAATGGGGAAGAACCTAGAATTTCTTTCTCCAAGCTTTCTCTATCTTCGAATCAGCTGTTGCAAGGTAGTGATAAGTGAAAAATGGGTTTTCTTCTTTGTAAGGTAGTTCTCTAGGGTGAAGAATGGGTTTTGTTGTACTAAATCGGATGGGTATGTTAGGGTAATAGTTTTGTGAAGAAAAAATGGATAAAAGGTCAATTTTGTAACTTCCTTTATGGAGGAAATAACATCATGAAGGATTTTTCAAATGATAGAGGAAATAAAAAATAACATGGAGGAAATAGCTTTGGGCTTAATATTTTATTATTATATTAAATTAAGACTACTGCATAAATAACCCCAGATTTATATTTTAACAGTTATTTATTTTGAAATTTTCTAAGTAAGTAACACTTAGTTTATTTTTTTCAGATTTAAAAAAATTAAAACGTAACTACCTATTTATTTTATATTTATTTTTTTAATATTAAAAATATGGTAATTAATTATGGAAATTATAATAATAAAACTAAAACTCAAAATATATTATTATTGTTTCTAATTTGAGTAATTTATAACTATTAAACTGACACCACGTTTTTAGATTGATTTTTATATTTTAAAGTTATTCGTTTTATCTATTTTTATTAAAAAAGAATTAAAATAAAACTGACTTAAAAACTATCTTTTACAAACGGTTATTTTTTTAGTTTAAAATTTTCATATAAAAAAGAAATTTAAATATAATCTTGTAAACATAATAAGTCAATATTTTTAATTTAACCTAAAGTAAAATAGTATAATGATTAATTTTTAAGTTTATTAATTGATTTATTTCTATAATAACTTTTTTAAGACATTATTTTTCGCGGTTTGCGAACATTTAATAACAACTTCTTTGCGTTGTTTTATAGCATGATACTGATGGAAGAGACTAAATTTGTTTTAAGACATCCTTACCTTTCTATTCGCTTTTTAACGTTAATAATATGACTAATTAATTATGTAAGTTAGGATAATAAAAATAAAATCATTATATTACTATTTTTAGTTAAAATAATTTATAATTATTAAATAATACTTATAGATTCTATATTATAAAATAAGTAAGATTAATAGTGTTTTTTAAATTATATTTAAAAAATAAATTTAATATTTCTTTAAACAAGCAAAACCTACGTATTAAAAAAATTAATTTTAAATTAAAAAGTAATTATTAAACCCTCATCCTTTTAAATAATAGAAATTAAAAAAAAAAAACTTAATTTGCTAAAAAACCGAAAATTCAACTGTATTTTTAAAATATAGTTGATTTTTAAAATATTTAATTTAAACAAATGAAGTTGATTTAAAAATTATTTTTTGTTAAAAGTTCCAAAAATAATATTTATTTGATATTTTAAAATATTTTGAAAAAGTATTTTTTATTATAATAAAATTAGGTTGTAGTGCTAAATTACTTTAATTAAAAATAATAGTATAATATTAATAATTTTATTTTTATTATGATAAGATTAATTAATTAATTAATATATAAATTATTATATTTTTAACGTTAAAACCTAAATAAAAAAGGACAAAGGTGTTACTCTCTCATTGTTACTGGAAATTTGATATGTGTAAAATTTGTGCTAACTTAAACATTGTATAAAATGACGCTATTATTAGAGATAATATTGTTATTAAATGGTGCTAGCTTTTTCGTGCGGTAAAATAATGATGATAGTACTACCTACCACTAGGGGTGGCAAACGGTCTGAACCGCGAACCATCGGAACCGTTTAAATCAGAACCACGGGTTGCGGTCCTGGCGGGTTGCGGTCTTGGCGGGTTGCGGTCCTGCCAGTTTGCTCTTTATGCGGTCTTTCCGGTCTACGGTTCTGCCGGTTTGCAGTCCTAATGGGCTAGTTTTGCAGTTAAACTGCCAGTTCAAACCACGAGACAAACCATTTAAGAACCATTTATGAGTTCAAACCATCATCCAATATTTTATAATGTTATTTAAAATTAATTTGTAAGTGTTAATTGAATCTCATTTCAATAATTGAGATATGTACCATATACCCGACACGAGTTAATTATGCTATTTCATGTATTTTAATTTAAATATGTTATCATTTTAATCCAAAATTTTATAATCAATCAATTACAATCGAAAAAAATAATTGTAATTTGATTTTGATACGTTTGATTATATATTTATATTTATGTATTTAAGATATTTTATTTAATATTATGTATATATTAAATAAAATAAATATATTTCGATTACAACATTTGAAGTATAAATTTAATATTTGAAGTATTCAATATTTGAAGTATAAATTTAAAGTTTTTAAAATTTTATAAATGTGGATTATGTTCCAATTGCATAAACACATGTAATTTGGTTGTGAAATAAATTCAAAAATACCATTTCAATTAACTAGGTGTAATTTGGTTCCTAAAAAGGAATTATATTCTCATGGCATAATTAAATATAATTAATTAAATATATTTATTTAGGAGATTAATATAATCAATAATATAAACTATCTATTATGTAGCATTATGTGAAAATAACGGCGCTCCGGGCATGCGGACAAATGTCCAAATTAACTTGTTAATAATATAAAATTTCTTTCAATAAACTAGAAAAAAAGGAAGGGTTAATAATATAAAATTTCTTTCAATAATCTAGAGAATTTAATATTTTTTTTCATAAAAGTACTAAAATTATTAAAAAACTAATAGTTCGAAAAATCTATTTATAGATTTATATTTTTTTAATAATAGTTCGAATTTCCTATTTATATAATTTTTTTAATTTTTTTTAAAATATTAGTGCGCAATCCTATATATAGAGTTTTGATTTTTTTTAAATAGTTTAAAGTGCATAACTTATAAAAAAATTAATTTTTTTATAAAAAAATATATTTTTTAAAAAAAAAATCCGTGACGTCGCCGTGCGGACCATCCGGTCAGATGTGCGGATGGTCCGCACGTTCAAACACAACGGCTAGTTACTTAAACTAGCCGTTGCGCATTTCGTCCGGATGCCCCGGATATGTCCGGACCATCCGGACGAATGTCCGGATGGTCCGAATTTCACATTCGGGCATCCAAACATTTTGTCCAGATGCCCCGGACAAACATGTGTATTAATTATAATATTAACAAGTATAAAAGACATACACCAACGCAATAGGGATGCCAATTCTGTTAGTAAAAGATAAACAAAGAAAATGACTAGATTTTTATTATTATTTTGAAAGATAAGTATCATATGTAGAAATGTATCTATATATGGACATCAATAGTAAAATAAGAGAATAACGATGTGTGATAAAATCATAATATATAAAACTATATATACTAACATACCCTCTCAAACTTTTGATGGCTTAGTGAGAAGCATCAAGAGTTTGTCAAGAAAAAAAAACACTATGTAGGTCTTTGTGAAGAAATCTGCAAGTTGTCTTCAATATTCAAAGATCTTCAAACATCATATTCTTCATTTCTTTCAAACAGTTTCTTCTTTACCCCTTCTTCACACATGATCTTCTTTATATTTCTTCAACTATGTTTCTAATCCTCTAATCCTCTAAAATCTAAAATATCCTAATCTCAAATATGCACTTTGAATTCCTGATTTCTAATTTTCAATTCCAAAATCCAATTCAAATCTCAAATCGCCAAATTCCAAATGTCAAACAAAACCCAAATTCCAAAAGGAATCTAAACACCAAATACCCAAACAAAATTCAAACGACAAACATCGATCTAAGCAGACTTCAGACAAAGTCCAAGAGTCAAACAAGATCTAAACACTAAAACAAAATCCAAATGATAAATGTCGATATAAGAAAACGTCAGACAAAGTCCAAATGTCAAACAAATTCTAAATACCAAATGAAATATGAATTCCAAATCGAAATACTAAATCCAAATATAAAATTAAATCTACAACTAAATCCAAATACTAAATCCAAAATCAAATCCAAATATTAAATCTAAACTCAAATATAATTTCTAATCAGTCAACTTGAAAAATTAGATGTCCCGAACATCTTGTCCGAAATAAGAGTCAGCCCTAAAATATTGAGTAATATTATTTAGGTTCTTCTGGTCAAATACATAAAGCATTTAATTTTTATTTTCTGCAAAAAAACCATATTTGGGATTTATTGTTGATTCTTGGTAGAGATGTGTAGATCTTGGGTTTAAATCTCATTTTGATTTATTAATGAGTGAAGAATGTTTGGTTATATGTTTTGTTGATTGAGGATAGTTTTCAGCCGATTGGGGTTTTGGGGTGATTTTAAGATCTTATTATTATGATTGCATGTGCAACATGAAGTGTCGCAAGCCCTTCGTGGGTATAAAAATATTTGTGGGTACTATAGTGATATGTATCTCACTATATCCTTGTACGACATGAAACTTTGAAACTTCTATATGGTTGTGTAATGAAGCTATTGTGGTTGAAAAGATAATCACCTCGCTCCAATCTTGTGCAGTATGTGCATCTTTGAACATGAGTGACTAATGTTGGTGAAATAATTTATTAGTATTCTTTCAGGTTCGCGATTGATGATATTACGTACATTAACAATCCTAATAAAGGTTAATGTTTAGGATAATTTATCATGAACATGAGATCGTCAACTGTGAATTGTTCGTTACGTATTTCAGGAAAGTAAGGAAACTAGACCCAAAGAGGGGGTTGTATCAAATTAAGTCGATTAAAATGGGATCAACATTAAATTTTATCAAACTCATACAAGTGCATGTTAATATGAGTTTCAGAAAGTATCATATTAACAGTGAAATATTATATTTTACATGTTGAATCTATATTTAAACATTATCATAATTTTATATTGGTAAAGATAAAACCTGATCAGAGGGTATTTTTTGTAATTGTTTAAGTGGTGTATTAATGTCAGGCTGAAGAGTAGAGAGATAATAGAGGTGCTTAATGTTGTTTTTTGCTCTATTTATAAGACTACAAAAATCCATGGTTAGTATACCCGGGTAAGCTTGGTGGGCTTAGAGGCCCAAAATTAAGTGAAATAGTTACTCAGCTGACTATACTAGATATAAAGCTTACTGTGCATTGTTTTCATTATAAGTCTAATTTTCCTCTAAGAAAAATTTGAACCACTTTACCTTATTGACCTCCAACAGAATCCGAAGCTATCATATAGCCCCCTTAGCTCTTTCACAAGCTTATGAGAGAGCTATTCATATGTGAAATGAGTCTGAACCACATCCGGTGCACTTTCTTAAAAGTTTTACCATTCAAAAGTTACAACTTTTAGATCAGTTACTTGTAATGACACGTGTCAACTTCGGGTTGGACCCACAAACTTCTTTTGTTGTAGGTAAAACTGCCCAATCAAAGGATATAAACAATTACATTCCTTTGTAACCTCCTAGTTACTTTGTTGATTCCATTTCCTTAACAGAGTACTTAAGTGTTTTTCAACATTTGTAAGAAATGTTTTCTTTTTTAATATTGCTAATTTGAGAACAAGAATATAGTCATTTTTAACTTTATGAGAGAGAAAGCGGTTTACTTAATTTTTCAGACGGTATTCTTCATTCTCTTTCAAATTTGTTAGATGTTTTGTACGTTTTTTGCGCTTTCTAGGGTTTGCATATTCACAACCAGGAACACCCTTACTAAAGGAAGTTGGCTTAATTTATCCGAGTTAGAAGAAGAAAAAATGAAGGTTAGGGTTGTTGTCGGGTTACTTGCTTGTTCAGGTAGAGTGCTTGTTACTCAATCTATAGATTAAGGTGGAGTTTTTCTATATAATAAACATCGACTTTCTTCTTAACCTAGCTCAACAACGCAATCATCCACATCTCCTACTCACTATCCTCAATTGGTTAAGGCATCCCAACACATATGGGTCACTAGTCAGAGGACTTATTCAACCTTCATAGCCATGGCATCAGATGTTGGTGAAACCACCCCACGCCGAGTCACGAGGATTTCTAATACAAAATACAAGCCTTCCACATGGGACAAATCAAATGAAAATCCATTTGATCAACCCTCTATTGTTGGTGATCCCTCCTCACAAGTTCCGATCACGGGGGAAGAAAACACTGCAACTCAACTTTCATGAGGGCCGATTATAACAGTAAATCCCTCAACTATAAGCTTCCTCCAATTGAGGAAGAAGATTCTGGTATTCTTTCAGAAGATAGACTGCAAGTGATAGAGAATAATATGGACGACAATTCTGAAGATACTTCTTTATAGACATATGTTCAGACTAGGGATACTCAAAATGTAACACGAGAAAAAGTAGCATGACGGCTATACCCAAATCCGAACCTCTCTATGAGTCTATTGTTAGGTGATTCAGGCCCAAATTTACCAAGGTGAGTGTTAAGTACCTTTTGTCCTTGCAGAAAATATCGTATGTTTATTTTCATGAATTTGAAATGGTAAGGATTCAGAAAAAATAGGGATTCCCTGAATCGGGAAAGATCAGGCTATCCCAACCTGGAGATACTCCAATAGACAGTAGGACTGGAGAATTGGTAGTTTATACCAACGTACTCATCTAGGTTCTTTGGTTTCCCTTAGATCCAGAGATAGTAAGATATTTCCATTTGGTGAAATTATACCCGAGTCAATTAAGCCCTAATGCCTGGTTTCTATTGTTAGATAGCATCATAGCTTCCAGACTATCCAAAATTTGGATGCCTATCGAACAACTAGAGGATGTGGTTGGTTTGTGTCGTAATGGTTATATCCCACTTTACTAATAAATATTATGGGTAATGACTATAAGGTGGTAGATGATCTTCTAGAAGCAGACAAGCCTTAGAAGACTCAGTTCCTTTTTGTCAGCGTCGCTTGGAAAAATAGGTAGAAAGATTACTTCTAAAGAAAATCTAAGCATGCTCACAAGATAGTGGAAAAGCTCACGTAAGTGTTTAAAGATTTCTTTATTTCAATAGTTTAAAAAAATATTATTTCTTACTCCAGATTTATTTTATTGTAGTTTTCTCAAAGCCCTTCGCACAACATTTGGAGGATGGGAAAATTATTTCTCCAATAACAGGTTCGAATAAAGGTTTGGGTGAAGATAGGTGTCACTTAATTTCGAGGAATGATTTATAAAAAATTGGGGACTAGTTGAAGTCTTTTGTATTTTTCAAGACTTGGAAAACATGGGCACACTTATGTGATGACCTCGAAATAAAGTTGTTTAATGCTGCTAATCTCTTAGTCAATATCTGAAATTCTTTCATAGTCTAAGGTGAATCCATGGCCAACAAAGAATTCAGTTGGCTTGGTTCAGCTTGGATTGCTTTCTCACTTATAATATAGCCTAAATATTTACCGCATTGGACACCGAAAATACATTTTCCAGGATTTAATTTTAGGTTGATGGCTTCTAGGTTAGAAAACATTTCTTGGAGGTCGGAGATGTGATCTTCCTCTATGGGGA
Organism: Limnanthes douglasii subsp. nivea; assembly: GCA_036936605.1. Lineage (NCBI taxonomy): Eukaryota > Viridiplantae > Streptophyta > Magnoliopsida > Brassicales > Limnanthaceae > Limnanthes > Limnanthes douglasii. The sequence goes on along the minus strand of JAUPFV010000005.1, from coordinate 205,248,571 downwards.
TTTTAACTATCATGTCATTAATATAAACTTTTACATTTCTTCCAATTTGGTTGATAAATGCTTTATTAACCAATCTTTGATAAGTAGCTCCAGCTTTCTTCAACCCCAAAGGTATTACTTTGTAACAATGAAGCCCTCTATTAGTGATGAATGTAGTATGATCCTGATCATTCAGATCCATCCGTATTTAATTATACCCAACAAAAGCATCCATGAAGGATAATAACTTATTCATAGATGTGTAATCTATCAGTTGATCTATTCGGGGAACTAGAAAATGGTCCTAGGGACAAGCTCTGTTAAAATTTGTAAAATCAATACACATATGACATATTCCATTTTACTTTTTGACAATAGCCGGATTAGCAAATCAAATAGGATATTGGGATTCAGTAGTGTGCCCCATTTTGGCTTCTTCAGACTACTCCTACTTGACTTCCAACAACATATTTTCATAAAGATTAGGGAACAATTAATGCTATAGAATGCATCATAGATAACCAATATCTAGCAAATATCACATTATAAAACGTCGCACAATCAACTACTATAAATAAAACCCTTACCATTTTCTTGAATGACCCTTTTCCTAGCAAGGCTTCACCTTCAAATTCCCCAATTACCTGAGCATAGTTTCCCGAAAACCCACTATGGTTCTATTTAAACGTTGAAATACCGAATGATTTTTTTATTTGTTTATATGCAGATAAAAAAATAAAATTTCCAAACTGTTTGTATCAATCAAGATTTTTCGTATTTCATTGCCTTCAATAGATGCTCCTATCACCAAAACATCTTTATGAGGGAAAATAATTTCCCTTATGACATCCTCGTCAAACATAAAAAGAGAGCAGGGTTCAGATAGAGACGTGCAGACCTTTTCCATTACAACTGAGTCGTCAAACTGTTCACATGTCTTTTTCATGAGCAGTTTGATGGCACAACTAGAGTATCTCCCCAAAAAATAGTTAAAGATTTGAAGTACCAACATGATCAGATACGTTTTTTATTCTTTGAGTCATCACACTAACTTGATTTCGATATGAATCGAGGTCTAAGTACTCTGAATCCACATCGAATTGTTCCACAATTACCATCAAATTTTCTTGTTTATATGTTTCCATACTTTGTCTTTGAACATTTGGTGATGTAACCTGAGCTGATGTAACCTGGGCTGTACTTGCCCTATGTTGAGCACATGTGTTAGTTTTCATGTTATTTCCTTGTTTTTTTAACAAAAGCGAACAATTTCCCAATTTCAATCAATATTTGTACCTCTTGCTTCTTGGCAATACAATCTTTGGTATCATGGCCTACATGATTTTGGTACCTACAAAAGCTTGTGTTTCTATTTTCTCGAGGAATTGAATTAGGGGTAGCCTTCAGAATTGGACAACATTCTTGGTTTTATCATAAATTGTGGCTACATTTTCAACTAATTCTGTAAACCATTCAGGTTGAACCCACTGATTTCCTCTAATCTAGATTGTTGGCCCTAATTTGATTGACTCTGTCTAGGCCGATGTGAACCTTGTTTGGATTCCTTAGGAAAATAGTTGATTATAGCTTGAGACTGAGTACTGACTTGTGGGATATAAGCTGTGGGAACAGATTTATTTTGACGTGGTAATATTAACCTATGGATTTTCTCTATTGTGATTTTCTTTCCGACCTGGTTCAATAATCCTCCCCAAGTCATTGCTTTCTTCCGAGTAACTGAATCAACCAAATCGCATGAAATTAGGTTTTTTCTTAGATAAACAATATTTACTTTCTCAAAATAATCAGCCAATCCATCATTTGTATTCACAAAATGGTTGATGTAATATTTTTAAGACTCATTGAGTTCTTGTGCGCAATGAATTACGGTGTTATCGTTTCTTTTGAGCACTCTACTCCATAAAAACTGCCTTCAGAACGCCATCCAAAATATGTCAAAGTTTTTTTATAGATCTTTGTGGCAATCTATTATACCATTTCAAGGCACTTCTTTTGAAAGTTTGCGAAAATTCCCTACAAAATAACTGATCATCGTCATTAAAAATCATCATAATTTTTTTAAATTGTTTGAGGTGGTTATCGGGATCTTAACATTCATCATATTTCTCCATTTTTGAGCTATCAAAACGTCTCGGTAGATGTCTAGAAAGAATTTTTGGAGATAAAGATGTTTGCCTCCAATTATGTCCTTGGCTAAACTTGTAGTTGGAGGTTTGATATGTTCTATTTATTATTTAGACTTCAATGTTTACATCAAATATGCCAAGGGAGAACAAACTAAATTGATTTTTTTTGGTGCACACAAAGCACAAATAATATTGGGGTTTATATTTATATATATATATATATATATATCAATATATGTGAAACATTTCCTATAGATCATTTGAATATCCAAAATTATTTTATGTCATCTATAAATGGCTTTTTCTAGTAGGTATTGTTATACCTTATTCACGAGAAATCCGAAGTCCTAGAGAAGTTCTTAACTTTTAAGATCAAAGTTGATAAACAACTTGGTAAGAGCATTATGTGAGTCATACTTGATAGTGAAGGTGAATATTATGGCATATATGATGGTTCAAGTGAACAAGATCATTGAACATTTGCAAAGTACATGTAGGTTTCCACCGTGGATGAAGTATCTAATATATAAAATCATACACTTAATGATATGGTGAGAAGTATGATTAGTCAAATGACTCTACTATTATCATTATATGGTGAATAAATTAAATGTATTGCATAAATTCTAAATAGAGTTCTTACAGAAATAGTCATTAATACTCAATGAGCTTTGAGTTGGTAGAAATCCTAGCTTAAACCATCTGCATGTTTGGGGATGTTCATATAAAGCAAAGCTTTACAAGTTAAGTAAAAATAAATTAGACCCTAAAATGGTTAGTTGTTAATTCATTGGATATTCAAAATATTCAATAAATTTAAGTTTTAGAACCATTTTACTAAAATTATATTTGAATTAAAAACAATAATGTGTTTTGAGGATGTTCAGTTTATTGGGAAGAATTTAGGAACAAATTTTCATATCGAGAAATAACCCATTATGAAGGCTCCAACAAATATACTCAAGTATCATATAATTTGGTTTAATTGCTAAGTATTTTAGTTTTGTTGGAACATGAATATACTCAAGTTTATATATGTCTTTCATATAGGGAACAACATGATTTTTTTTCAAGAAGATCAAATTATACATTCTCAATAAGTGCAAACTGAAGTAATAATTACCTTAAAAAGGTCCACTTAAAGAACGTTATATCTTCATATTATATAGTTTATTTTTAATAATATGAAGATTCATATGGTGTAATTGTAAATTATTAGTCGTGTCTCCATAAACATATTAGAAAGTTTTGATTCTCAGTTGTGGCTTAATGTAATGAAAGAAGAGTACAATTCAGTGCAAGATATTGTGAATCAAAATCTTATCCTACTATCTGAATGAAAAAAGTCGATTGGTTATAAGTGGATTTACAAAACCAAACAAGATTCCAAAGATAACATAGAGAGACATTAAATATGATTTGTGAAAAAATATTATATTTAACATTAATGGAATGATTAAAAAATATATTATCTTTGATTTTCTACAAGGACTATTTTATTACAATTATGACACAAATTATACACTTTGATCTAGAACGTCATAAAGTGGTTGTAGATAGCATCTTTATTAATTGTGACATTGAGAAAATTATTTATATGTTGTAGGTTGAGATTTTTTTTCAGTGATTCAAAGAATAATACCTAATTATTTTTAAGAGAAAGTAAGGGTCTCAATAGTATGAAAACTTAATAAATCTATGTATGGGCTAAACATACCTCTTGATAGCGGTACTATAAGTACCTCGAAGTAATAATTTTTTTTGGTTTTAATATGAAATCGATTGAGGACTATATGTATTAAAAGTTCAGAAATGAATAATAATTACATACTACCAAAATATTTATCTCAAAGAAATACAATATAAAATTTCTTGGTGATACGAATTTTGTATTAGAAATCCAATTTCACTATTGTATGAATAAACTCATTGTGAAAGAAGTCAAATTATTCTACATTAATATCCAAAGACATAATTTGAGATTAAGGAAATGTTAAATATTTCACGTGTTTTGGAAATCGAGAGTCTGATGTATGCTAAATCTATACGAGGCTGGTTTTATTGTCAAATTATTTAGAAGGTATGTACGTAACTCGATGATGGAGTATTAGAAATTACTCAAAGGGTTTATCTAGTATTATAATGAACAGAATGATATATGATGCCCCCAAGGAGTAGCCGAGTTGGTTGAGTAAGGCATGATTGTGACCAAAGGTCATGAGTTCGAGTCCCTCTGCATACGCTTTCTCGGCTGAGCCTGACACCTTGTGTGGTTTACCTTCTGGCGTTGGTTTGCAGGCTATTGCGTCATACTGAGGGTATACCCTGTGCGCACTCATTGCACTCTGAGTAGCGGTTGCGGGTTCCCTCCGAAAAAAAAGAAAAAAAATAATGATATATGATGACATAAGAAGTCAAATTATTTGAAGACTATTGAGTATTCTAACTCAGTTTTTGGTGGCTATATGGACATGTTTCACAACACTTTGGGGAGCATAATATTATTAGCCAAAGGTATAATATCATGTAAAATTGTGAATTTAACACTAGTTATATCTTCCGCAATGACATTAGTATTTATCGCGTGGTTTGAAGTTGCAAGACTACATATTATCAAATAGATAAAAAGACTCTAAGGTTTTATTGTGACAAGAATTATGCAGTCCAATATTCAAATAATAGAAATTCTCAACCAAGTCCAACCATTTAGATATCAAGTTGGTGTATGTCAAAGAGATGATGTAGAATTATCAAATCGGCATATATTATATCAGGACAAACTCTATAATGACAGACCCTCTTACTAATTTATCGGTACCTATAGTTTTTTAAAAACAAACCATTAAGATGTTGTTATTTGTGTAGAGAATCATTAAGTTCAGTGAGAGTTTGTGATAGGTCTCGATATATGTTAGCCATTTTAGTTGTATACATTTTATTTTTTGTGCAAACATATATAATAAGTATGCTTATTTAGGTTTACTAATTTTTCTCGCTCATTAACTAAACCTTTACTAAAGTAATGATCGGTTAAGAATATATGTGTGTGATTATATTTCATATTTTTATTATGCTAAAAATTATCATAGATCTATGTTGTTGCTTGTTGGTGATGATGTTTACACTTATACAATTTAATGTAATAAAGATATCTTTAGTCTTTTATCGTTAATAGTTATGTACAAGATTGTTGAGTTAACTATGTGAAGACATAATTAAAAAAGCTTCATTAGGTGGATACATCATGTAATACCATATGATGATCCAAGTGTGATATTTTTGGAATTTGGATATTAGGATGGATAATCATATGTTTAATAATGCATTGGTCATTGTCGGTAATAATGTGATTAGTAAGTAATCATATAAATTAGTGTTGGACTTATATATAAAAACCATTCATTGAGGTAATTATATATATATATATATATGGTCAATGGTTGAATCCGAATATATATATATATATATATATATATATATATATATATATAAACATATAATTAAGGGTTATGGTCATTGACAATGACAACCTAACATACATGTAAATTGAAATTAGCGAATATACATAATATAAACAAGAAAATAAAGAGAATATAAGTATTGCTCCTATAAATTGTAAAACTAATTCTCAAACAAAAATAATTCGTGTTTTTCTCTATCATCTTAAAAAAGAAGAAGATTGTTGTTGGTTGGATGATCATAATCATACAATTGGTAAAACATAAAGAATAACAAGAGCAAGAGAATTAATGGTTTTTCCTATAAGTTATTTTATTCCGAATATTAGGGAAGACTCAAACACGTTATAGGTTAGTTTAGTTTAATTAGGATCCCGTCAGATTGTACCAGCATAAATACTACAAGTTAACACAACAACGTTACGAGTGCCTATCATTGCTGACATAATAGTATGAACTTGATTATTATTAGCGGAGGATGGAACCTTAAAAGTTGTATCAAACTAAAAATAATAATTTTGAACTGTATGTTCTAATATAACACAAAAATAACATTAAAACTTTGTTGGATTGTCGTTGATTCCGTTATTCTAACATGCGTGTCTGCGGTCCTTTTCTTTGTAGGCACAATTTTGAGTGAACTATTTATCCAATGCTATAGTTAGACACCTTTTGATTATTTTGCTTGTTCGTGTTGTAGCTAATCCACCGTGTATAATGATTATTTTGAGGAAAGTTGGCATATGTGATTTTAGTCTCGTCAAAAATGTGAAAAGTAGGTCATGATCCTCTTTACGAGTGAGTTGATTGTCTTTGGTACCGATTGAAATAGCCACAACATTATAGTGAAAACCTAAACTGGATAAAAACTTTTACATGCTCTTTTATTGTTGTAAGTTTATCATAGTTTTTTTTAATTATTTTCCCAATAAACTCTATCATAAAAATTGAATTTATTTTAGTCGTGTGCAACTATAGTCACAACTGCATAAGACGAGCTCGCAAGGAAATTATGAAGATTTTTTTAAAAAATATTCTAAATATGTGTGAACGTGATAGGATAAAAATCACCTCTGGTCCCTCATGTTTACCACTTGTATCAACTTGGTCCCCTTCATTTAATCATGCATAGAACACATCCTCATCCATTTTTTAATTTGCATTTTTAGTCCCCCCGCACATGTGAAGCTTGTGAGCTTGACACGTGGCATCAGTTTTTGTTGCAAGAATGGTCCTCCAATTTTTCTTCCAAAATTGCCCCTTCTCGTTCCATCTCATCTGCCATTTCAGTTGCCCCCTCAGCTTTACCATTTACCTTAAGTTTTTACCGTTTAACTAAAAAACTTACCATTTACCCTAACTTAACCCAAACCCAAAACCCAATATAACCCAGCCCAGCCCGTAACAATATAACACGACCCGTTTCCCTTTACCCAAATCAATCCGACCCGTCGTCGTTCTCCTTCTCTCTTCTATCTCTTTCCTCTCTTTTCTCTCTCCATAGTTTCTATCAAAACTGAGCTCGTCTCCCTCTTGATCTCCCTCTCGATATCCCTCTCTCACTGTATCAAGCTAAACAATGAAACAACAGGACCAAACCCTTAATCAATTATCACCAACTCGTCATCCAATATCGGTTACAAACCCTACCCCAAACCTTATTAGTAATCTCGACGACAACGAGAGAGAAACTATATAAGTCTATAAAATCTACAACTCTAGAAAGAAACAAAAACTTGTATACACACCATGCTCCAACCCTCTCCTAATTTAGGCTGCTTTCGTTTGTCTTATGAACAACAACCACTCACTCAGTTTACAAGGCTCAGCCTCCTCAAGCATTCGAACCACCATTCTCAGGTCTAATTGCTGGAACATTACAAGTACAAAGCATAAAGATTTTCATTACCTTGAGAGCATCGTTTGTCGAACTGACCAATATAATTGGATCAGCCAAATTAATCATATTTTCGTTCTTCTTTATGTTGTTGTAAACCCAGGCTACAATATCGGTGTTCTCTCCAAATTCTGGTTCGACCGGTCTTTTTCCTGTCACAAGCTCTATGGAGAGAGAAAAGAGAGGAAAGAGAGAGAAGAGAGAAGGAGAACGACGACAGATCGATTTGGGTAAAGGGAAATGTGTTGAGTTATATTGTTACGGGTTGGGCTGGGTTATATTGGGTTTCGAGTTTGGGTTAAGTTAGGGTAAATGGTAAGTTTTTTAGTTAAACGGTAAAAAATTAAGGTAAATGGTAAAGCTGAGGGGGCAGCTGACATGGCAGATGAGATGGAACGAGAAGGGGCAATTTTGGAAGAAAAATTGGAGGACCATTCTTGCAACAAAAACTGATGCCACATGTCAAGCTTTACATGTGCAGGGGACTAAAAATGCAAATTAAAAAATGGATGATGATGCGTTTGATGCATGATTGAAGGAAGGGGACCAAGTTGATACAAGTGGTAAACATGAGGGACCACGAGTGCTTTTTAGCCGAACGTGATATGACCTACAATTTGAGTCATTACCTCTAAAGTCACGGTAGAATGTTTTCAATTTAAAATAAATTTATCATAACTAAGCCATTTTACAAATTCTAGGTTGATGATAGTAATAGTAAAAATAATTTCTCCTGAACCAAGTGATAAACTTTTTATGGACTTTCCAAATCCAATAACATAATTTTATCCACGGGAAACGAGTATGATTGAAGAGCTATAAAATTAGAATAAAAACAACAGAAGAAAAATTAGGCACTCTTCGAATCCAAAAAAAAAAAAACGGTTCCCAAAACCTAAATTTACACAACGAAAACAAAAAACAAATAACCATAGTGGACAAAATATATTGTATATTACTAAACATAATGTTTAAAATATACGATTCTCAGTTTTGATAATTAAAAAATGTAAAATATTAAATGTAAATAAAACATTAAAAAACTGAATTTAACTAGAACAAATTCTTGTCCTAAAACTAATTTTATAATAAACTATTAAATCAGAAAATTAGCTAGTAAACATCTAATCCAAGTCATCAAACTTACAGCATGGAATTTCATTTTGTATCTTTTAGCTTATGCCTCTAGTTCTAGTTAAAACACACAATATTTTCACGGTGATACAAAAAAACTATTAGCAATTTTTACAACAGATCATTTTGTAAAAACAAATAGGTACATATGTCCATTGACGTATTGGAGATGCCTGTTGATAATTGATTGCTCTTTTACTCGTATAATTTGTACTACTACGATCGGAGGCCAGCTAATCTCCAATTTGCAATTACTCAATGGTTATGGTTAAATTAGGGCTCTCATGATAAGTAGCCCCAAAATTTAAAAGCGGGTCAAAATTACTTTTTTATCCCACCGGTTGAGACCCTCTCAACCGGCAGGTGAAAAGGTCTCACCCGCCGGTTGAGAAAGGTTCAACCGCCGGAGTAAGGATAAAATAGTAAAAATCCAAAAATACCTTATATTTTGGGGTTGGTTAACATTTTTTGACCCGAATTTAGCCAAAACCTTACTCAATATAATGTTATTACATAAAAAAACATTAAATTGTCGTCTCTATTAATAAGCATTTATTACATACTTTTTATTTGGTACATAAGTAATGTGAAGGTTTCATATTTATATTTATTGACGTAACTATTTTTTTTATAACTATCCTCTTTTCTAATATTATTTTTTCATCTAATTTATTAATATACATTTATATAATTTATATTTTATTACATCAAATTATAATTCTATAATTTTTTTTTTCAGTTTAATTTAAACCAGTAAATCAATAGGGTTATTCTTTTTAGATAATTGTTAGGGTTATTCTTTTGTAGATAATTTTTATGGTATTTTATGGTAATTTTGGTACTTATACGGAATTCTCTCTATAACAAATCAATTTTTAATTGAAAAATTTAGTATTTTATATTACTTGATTTTATATTAAATAGCAATATGATAGAGATCTAAAAAAAGGATATCATTACTCTTCGATTTTATATTGAAAGTTTTTTAATTTTACAAATACGGTAATTAATTGTTTATATTAATATATTCATTATTTAATTTAAGTCATATTATTATTATTAAGATACTAAAATTATATTACTATTTTAATTAAAATAATATAAAACTATTGTATGTTTACAGATTTTTATTTTATGAAGTTGTTTATTTTTAAATTTTTAAATAAATATAAAAAAAGTTTTTTAAATATTTTAAAATAATAATTTTCGAATCAGTGTTGTTTTTGAAATTTTAAGTAAAAACTAGTTTTTAAATAATTTTTAAAATTCAGTTTATTTTTTAAATTAAATATTTTTTAAATCATATCAATTTTCAAATTTTAAACAAATTAGTTTTTTATTTAAAAAGTTGGAAGGTTGATTAATTAAGTTTTTTCTATTTTTTTTTAATAATTTGACTTTTTTTTGTTTAAAAGGTACATTTCTTATATTATTAAGCATTATTTGTTAAAAGTATTTTTCAAATCATTAATTCAATTAACTATAAAAATAATAATTTTGAATCAATAAATTTTTGGTATAAAATAATAATAATAATAAAACGCTTTAATTTATCAACAAAGTTAGTATAAAACAAAGAGGTAGGAGTGTCCTTATATATTTTAATTTCAATAATTAATATTTGTGTCAAACACCAAACTAATCGTTCGAGTAAAAGCATCGTTTGAGTAAAAGCAACTCAACAATTAAATGCTTGCTAACACTGCCTACAACAGTGGTTAGCCAAACCTTATGAGCCCAACTAGATTTAGTGATGGCTATAAACAAAAACAAAAAAAAGTCAGAGCTACGGAAGTTAAGTTGAGGGGTCTTAAAGATTTTCTAGTTATCTCTAAGGGTGTCAAACGGGTTGAACCAGCACTAACCCGCATCGTTTAAATCAGAACCACGGGTTGCAGTCCTGCCGGGTTACGGTCCTGGCCGGTTGCGGTCCTCCCGGGTTGCGGTTCTGCCAGGTTGCGGTCCTGCCGGGTTGCTCTTATGCGGTCCTGACGGTCTGGCGGTCCTGCCAGGTTGCAGTTCTAATGGGCTAGTTTTACAGTTAAACCGCCAGTCAAACCACCAGACGAACCATTTAAGAACCGTTTATCAGTTCAAACCATCACCCAAACCATTTAAGAACCGTTTATCAGAATATTTTATAATGTTATTTAAAATTAATTTGTAAGTGTTAATGGAATCTAATTTAAATAATTGAGATATGTACCATATACACGAGTTAATTATTCTATTTCATGTATTTTAATTTAAATATGTTATCATTTTAATCGAAATTTTATAATCATCAATTACATTCTAAAAAAATAATTGTAATTTGATTTTGATACGTTTTCTTTTCTATTTATATTTATGTTTAAGATATTTTATTTAATATTATGTAGATATTAAATAAAATAAGTACATCTACTTATATTAAATAAAATAAGTACATCTACTTGTATTTCGATTACAAATTTACAACATTTGAAGTATAAATTTAATATTTGAAGTATTCAATTTTTGAAGTATAAATTTAAAGTTTTAAAAATTGTATAAATTTGGATTATGTTCCAATTGCATAAACACATGTAATTTGGTTGTGAAATAAATTCAAAAATACCAAATGTGTTTCAATTAACTATCTTCAATTTGGTTCCTAAAAAGGAATTATATTATGATGGCATAATTAAATATAATTAATTAAATATATTAAAAAAGAGAGGGTTTATAATATAAAATTTCTTTCATTAATCTAGAGAATTTAATATATATTTTTTTTTCATAAAAGTACTAAAATTATTAAAAAACTAATAGTTCGAAAAATTATTTATAGATTTTTTTTAAATAATAGTTCGAATTTTCTATTTATATAATTTTTTTTAATTTTTTTAAAAATATTAGTGTCGAATCCTATATATAGAGTTTTGATTTTTTAAATAGTTTAAAGTGCATAACTTTTTAAAAAAATTAATTTTTCTATAAAATAATATTTTTTTAAAAAAGAAATCAGTCACGGATGACGTCAGCAAGTGACGTCATCCGTGACGGCACCGTGCGGACCATCCGGTCAGACGTGCGGATGGTCCGCACGATTCAAATGCAACGGCTAGTTTCTAAAACTAGCCGTTGCTTTTGAATCCCGGGCATCCAAACGAAATGTCCGGATGCCCCGGATACATCCGGACCATCCGGACGCAGAATGACATGTTCGGGCATCCGGACCTGCGTCCGGATGGTCCGGACGAAAAAAAAAATTCGGATTTTTCAAAATTTTTTTTTGGGTCTCCCTTATAAATAGAGGAGACCCCAACTCCAACCTCAGACACTCTCTAAATCTAATATAAACTCTCTAAATCTCTCAACTTGTTCTAGATTTTGTTATTAAGCTTAATTTTTGTATTTTACATATCGTACTTCTGTTTTCGAAATAGTTATATTATTTTTTTTCGAAAAAAATTTGTTATTAGTTTGTATTAGTTATTATTTGTGCTTATTTCCTATTTCCAATGCCGTCTTGTGGCTTCAACAACAGGTTAGGACAAGCAACTCCAAAAACTGATTTTTTGGAATTTTCTTCTTTTATGATGTCTCCTCCACCCGAGAGGGATCCGATCACACGACGCATCAAATGTGCCACTGAACCTACGAATATGAGTAAGACTCTCAAACAAAATTTTAGTTTGAAAATTTCTGATAAGGAGAGGCGAAACGTCAAACTTGTTAGTACTACACATACGACTTTTAGTAAGACCGCCAAACCAAATTTTAGTTCTAAAATGGTCGACAAGTGACACGAAGTGTCAAACACCCAACTATAACCAAGACTAAGAGTAAGACCGTTGTTCCTAAACAAAGTCTTAGTACGAAGACGAAGATGGTCGATTTGATTGCTGCTGCGTTAAGTAAGGTTAATCGTGAGACTCGAGGACAAGTTTTGGGAGATCCATTACAAATTGCAGCTACTGTTGAGAAAGTTTTGCGACTTAAAAAAGTGGTTAGCGACAAGAGACTAAAAAATGTATTTTAGCAATTGTAATATTAAATATTTTAATATGACTTGTAATATTTTAGCATTTGTAATATTAAATATTTTAATATGACTTGTAATATTTTAGCATTTGTAATATTAAATATTTTAATATGACTTGTAATATTTTAGCATTTGTAATATTAAATATTTTAGTATGACTTGTAATATTTTAAATTTTGTAATATTAAATATTTTAATATAACTTGTAATATTTTAGCATGATAAAATATGATTTTGGTTTAAAAAATAATAAATAACACTTGTTATATTTAAAACCAAATCACAATAATAAAATTCAAAATGTAATATTAAAATTATAACAATATAACTTAAAAATAATAAATAACACTTGTTATATTTAAAACCAAATCACAATAATAAAATTCAAAATGTAATATTAAAATTATAACAATATAACTTAAAAATAATAAATAACACTTGTAATATTTAAAACCTAATCACAATAGTAAAATTCAAAATCTCATATTAAAAATACAAAATATAACTTTAATATTTTTGCATGATAAAATATGATTTTGGTTTAAAAAATAATAACAAACACTTGTAATATTTAAAACCAAATCATAGTAATAAAATTAAAAATGTAATATTAAAATTATAACCATAAAATTTGTAATAAGAACTGCTTAAAAACTGGCGGTTTAGCTGCCAAATAGAATAAGTAACCAACCGTGGAATAAGTACACAGACTGCCACGCAACATCACTGAGACAATAGAGCTCCAGATTGGGCTCAAAAATTATGATCCCCAAAAGGACAAGCGTTTCGGTGGCTCTGTTAAGTTACCTCACATTCCTCGCCCGAAAATGAAGGTCTGCATGCTTGGAGATGCTCAGCACGTAGAAGAGGCTGAGAAGATCGGATTGGACTACATGGATGTTGAAGGTTTGAAGAAACTCAACAAGAACAAGAAGCTTGTTAAGAAGCTTGCAAAGAAGTACCATGCTTTTTTGGCATCAGAGTCTGTCATCAAGCAGATTCCTCGTCTTTTGGGTCCTGGTCTTAACAAGGCAGGTAAGTTCCCAACTCTTGTCTCCCATCAAGAATCTCTCGAGGCCAAAGTTAACGAAATCAAGGCAACTGTGAAGTTCCAATTGAAGAAGGTTTTGTGCATGGGTGTGGCTCTTGGTAACCTCGGCATGGAAGAGAAGCAGATCTTCCAAAATGTCCAAATGAGTGTTAACTTCCTTGTTTCGTTGCTAAAGAAAAACTGGCAAAACGTGAGGTGTTTGTACTTGAAGTCGACCATGGGGCCACCAAGCCGTATCTTCTAACTTCATTTTTCTATCGGACCAGTCACATGCCAGCAACGGCTTACAAGTTTAAAACTTATTTCCATAGTTTCCGATGTTATTTTTTTTCTCAGAAAAACTCTTGTATGAAGATTTTGATAGACATAGTTTTTCGTTGGTTTTTGTTTTATAAACATTTATGCATTGATAGCTTAATATTTCAGAATTTTGTTCCAAAAAAAAAAAGTACACAGACTGCCGAACTAACTTAAAAGACTAAAAAAAAAAGTTGCATTATGCCAATATATTACATTGACAAAACAAAATATGAATTCTATGAACTAACTACATAATCCGAGAAAGAAACTCTATATAAAACCTTCTATAGAAACTCAATAATTCAAATAAGTGAATTCAATCATTGAGTACGGTGATATAGTAACTTGGTTATCAATAAATAACATATTCAAATAATAGGAGGAAGAGATTATATAAGTCAACCTATACACTTGTAGTTTTGTATCAAGTAAATGCATCAATTGATCATGTCAAAGGTGCCATAGATCAAGCCATGTGTTATGGAAATGTCAATGTAAATAGGCTATACAACACATGGGTGATGCCACACATGGGGTCACATTCTTGAATTTCTTTGCAAAATAGAATAATAAACCAATCTGGATACTGACAATTTGAATTCTCATCGAAGAATATACACATTGATATAGTGTATCTTCAAAGGCAAGGACTAATTCTGTTAATGCTGCGAACCCATGATAAAGATAATGTACAGATAATGTACTTCGGTTGTACTATGGGCTGTTGAACAAATGAGCATTTATTATGCTCAAATATTAATTTAAAACTAGCAGGCTTAACAATTTGGAAATGAAACACTTGCATATCGACAAGTATAATGCAATGAAAAGTTTCTAGGATAGGATCTACTAAAAGCTAGATTTTACGAGAGTTAGATTGTCTCTAAGATACTTACATCGTAAATGTCAACAATGAACATATTAACTGGATACCGTAAAGAATTTCCCTACAAAACTAAAGCTACTCCTATTTTTTTTTTCAAGGTTATTAAGATTTACGAGAAGGATTCATGAGTATTTTACGAGAAATAACAGATTTTGAGTTCACAGGCAATGAAACGAGTAGTTAGCCCTTAATCCATAGTCCGAGAAGACCTGTATACAAATGAGGACAGCATCGACTTATTAGTTTGGAAGAGAAAATGGTCATGAGCAAAACTTTCAAACACACCATGTAGCTGAGCTGAACGTCAGCTTTTATCGAATTATTTAGTTGTTTTATAAGGCATGCATGTTCACCTGCTGAGTCTTGTTCTATAATTTCTCAGGAGCCAGCCAAGCCAAATTCAAAGTTCAACTGAGAAATAAATGGGCTTGTTTCATTATTGACTCAACTTGCAGAAGTATCATTCAAATAACTTATCCACTCTTGACATGCAGTTCTGAGCCTACGAACGTCATTGTCTTTATACATTTTTCTAATTAAAATCCAAATTTACTTGGGCTACGCGGATTAGTTATGTACTCTATAATCAATACTCAGTAGTGATAGTATGCAACTGAACAGGACATTTCTTTTCTAGAATTAGTTGAACTATTAACTCTCTGAATTTGAGAGGAACTATTAGCAGAAAAAGGTGAAATTAAGAGGAGCTATACATACTTCGAGCCAAGAACAGAAAATAAAACACTGAGAATAACCTTCAACACTCCATATCTGGGTTTGGAAGCAAATGACGAGCATTTTGCAGTAGGTTATTTTATAATTTTTTAAGGTAATAATTTTTTAAATAATATTAAATTAGAAATTTAAAATAATTGTTATTTAAGAATGTTTTAAATTTTAAATCTGAAATAATGGTATAAATTTTTTAATTTAAAAATAAGTATGTTGACTATTTTTTAAAAACAAATTAGATTAAAAGTCTCAAAATAAGGGTGAAAATTTTAATTTACAAAATCTTTTAAGTTAGAAATCTTGAATATTTTAGAAAAAAATTTTAAGTTGATATTTATAAATGGTTGGATGTAGTCTCCAACATATCAATCTCTAGAATATTAGAACTCGATTGATTTTGTAAGTATTCTCAATTTTATTTTGCCATAATTTGTTTTGATTTTATATTCGTTTAATCTTTCTAATTAATTATGTTTGATCTCTTACTTTTATTTAGAAAAAGATAATGAGTTGCTGCTTATCAACGAGACGATATTTAAATAAAAAAATTAAAAAAAAGGGGAAAAGAAAGAACACGATCCGAAGGTGTTTCACCAATTTATTTTTTCAAGGTATGTATATTTTTTGTTTTCTTTTGAAATTTTATTATTATTTTGATCTTAAAACACTTGATAATCAATATTTTTTCTAATCTGATTTGTGGTGACTTAGGAAAGTGAAAATACATTTACTTAGTTTTAGATAACAAAGTTTTATTTACTCAAATAATATTTTTTTAATTATTTTCTAAAATATATTTTAAATAATCATTTTCATTTTATTTGTTTATATTTTTAAAATAATTTTTAATTACTAATATATTAAGATTCGTTTTTATAAAATACTTGATTTTAATTTTTATTTATAAAATACTTGATTTTAATTTTTATTGTGTTTAAAGACAATATATATTGAAATATTTGTTAGTTTTTTTATAAATAAAATTATATATTTATATTATAAATTATTTCTAATACAAATTTGATTTTAATTTTATATAATTTTTATATAAAATTTTGATTTATCTATATGTATTTTAAAATGTTGTTTTATATAAAAAATTGAATTTATTTCCATCCATTTTTCAAAAATATATTTTATACTATCTTTTGAAATATCTTTTATATATTAAATGATTTTGTTATATTTTATTTTTTAAAATATCTTCGAAAAATAGTATATTAATATTTTCATCTATGTGTTAAAAATATCTTTTATATAACAAATTTTATTTATTTTCATCTATTTTTCTAAAATATATTTTTTATAACAATTTTTATTTACTTTTATGTAAATTTCAAAATATCTTTTTAAGATATTAAATTTGGTTTTGTTATATTTTATTTTATTTTATATATCTCTTAAAAATAATATATTAAGATACATTAAGATTTATATGTAATAATATCATATTATAATAAGATATTTTTATTTGTACACTTATAATCGAGCGTTATTTTTCTAAAAAACTAAGGAATAGTGTTGGTTCTTCAAGTAGCCCGAGTAATAATAATATGATTCATCCTAATCTGATAGTGTAGAATTTCATTTAAATGAATATATAGTGAGTGATACGTAGTCAAATGAATATATAGTGAGTGATACGTAGTCAAATAAAAATATAGTGAGTGATCCGGGACTACGCCAACTTATTGAAAATTTTGATAGTAATGTTAGAGATAAAATTCGACGAGAATTTTAGCCCCCCTTACTTCAATTCCTAGATCCGCCACTGTTTTGCGGTAATGATCTAAACAAAAAGATTCATAAAATGTTTTTCGTCAAGACAACTTAGAAATTATAGATGTCTGTCGGAAAGAATTGACACCTTACTAAAATTGTTTGTCCGAACAAGAGCTGGATTTCGAGCAACAACATGAGACTTGCAACGATGATGAGCATAAAGAAGCAATCAAAAATTATTGGCTCGTCTCACCAAATTACGTATATTATTGCGACAATAGTATAAATGTGTATTTTTGGAGAGTTATATTTAGAAAAAACTCGATGAAACATTTTTGTAAGGTATAAATGAATCCTATGAATAGTGTATGGACATAAAGATGGAAATATATATGTTATAATTCTTCCCAAATTTCAAAATAAATATCTCATTCATTTACCGAAGTTAGTCATTCAAAATTTGATTTTCGGTTTTCGTTTGTATCAAAATCCAAAAAACTTGTTACACCGAGAAATAACATTTCTCTTTTCTAAAAAAATCTAAAAAAATAAAGATACAAATATAATTACTTTTAAAAAATATTATATATATTAAGTCTCCGACAATTTTCTTTAACAATCTTTAAAGAGATATTGCTAATTCTATAAGCTTGTTTCTGATGTGTTAAAGCTTTCAAACAATATAAACTATTATCTACGGTTGAAGTGGAGATGAAAATGACTAGTATGGAAAAAAAAATATCAAAACTTGCGGTTTGGATCTGACGAAACAAACCATGCAAGGTGGAAAGACAAAATGATGTATTAGATATTGACACTCAAATATGGAACATACTTAAGAAAAAATATAAATACCACTTGATATCTTATATCTTATATCTCAATGTGGTAATTATAGTTTTTCAGTAGGAAAATATATTATTCCCCAAAATCTTAAATTTATAATCATAGTTAAAATATTTATGGCCATATAATCATATGAATATTCTAGAGTAGAAATTTTAAGAGCACATATGTGGTTGAATATAAAATAAAGAAACATAATTCTCATAAATGACGTTTGGAATAAATAAACAAAACAAGTTTCGAGAAAAGTAAAATTATGTGTAAGTCATGTCATTTTGCAAGGAATTACAATCTTCGAAAGAAGAGTGAATGCATAAACACGATAGAAAAGAAAATTGTGGCAATGATGGCTGAAGTCAATAGTGCTTTAAACAAATTCACTCGTTTGTGGTATGATACCTATGCCTCGGTGCACGTTGCCCATGATAAAATTTTATTTAAATTTGTTTGGAATATGGATACCGCATATTCCGTCTACGTATATAAGTATGGAACAATTTGATCTCCACACTAGTATGATATTGTTCGTTTTGGACTCGAAAGACCGCACAACTTTTTTTTTGGTCCACTTCCAAAATGCCTCATACTAATTAAGATATGTTCTTACTTATATACTAATGATACTTCCCATTTTTAACTGATGTGGGATGTGGGAATTTGGTCGCCACCCTTACGAATACTCATTTCGGACAACGTACCACCCTACCCTCATCTCAATTAACTTCTACCCGCTCACTCTAATCAGGTTGATGACTACCTGAATCATAAAGACACTATAGATGTTGCTGCTCACCTCCTATTAGACCACTCTGTCTTGTTCCTTAGCGCTACTCTCCACTCCAATCAAGTACCACCGCTTGATGAGCCACAACCGCTCCGAACTAGGATCTCTAGAGCAGATCATTCAACTTGAGCATGACTACTGGTTTATCATGTTCGACTTTTGAGAAATTTTATCCTCATCGCGTTCTATTTGGGCCTGGAACTTTGATAATTTTTTTTGGAATATATGTACCGCATATTCTGTCTACGTATATAAGTACAAAACAATCTGATTTGCTTTTGGTCCACTTCCAAAAGGCTTCATACTAGTTGAGATATATTCTTACTTATACATCACTAATACTTCCCATGTTTAACCGACGTGGGATGTGGGACTTTCATCGCCACCCTAACAAAATTAATTCAAAAAAGCTATGTTGTATATTCGTGCATATGGACAACACGAACAGATCAAAAGTGGAAGTACATAGAAACGTTGAGTTCGTGTTTACAAATGGAAAAAAAGATAATTCTCACTAATGTTTTGTAAGTTCTAAAAATAAACAAAAACTTGATGTCTCATGGTCTTTTGGCTAAAACGAGAATTCATTCAGTTTATAAATCCGATAAACTTATTTTGACCAAATTAGAATTTTTGTTGGGAACAAATATTCCAACGACATAAAGCGGACTATATGTACGTCCAAAAATTGACGAGTATCATAATAGTTGCATGATAGTTATATGTTGTAGCATGGTAGACTTGCACACATAGGTTATAGTATTTTTAAGAGAATAATTAATTGTGATATAGGTGTGTATAAAAAATATGATTTGTATGTAGATCCAAAAATGATTTAAGAATTCTTAAAAAAGCTTAGAAATATGTACGTAATTATTAGTTTGATACAAAGTGATATACATGACTTAAATGTTGTCTTGACACGTGGGGATAACAAATACTTTGTGAAGTTCATTGATGACTACTAAATTTATTTATATCTTTTTATTTGAGCATGTAGATGAGGTATTTAGCATATTTAAGTTATTTGAAGGTAAAGCTGAAACTTAATTAGACACTAATATTAAAATTTACATAGTGAGAGAGGTAAATGAGTATTTCTTAGATAAATTTATAGTTTTTTCAAAGAGATAATTCATCAATGTTCAGCGTCTTATACACCTTAACAAAATAGATTGTCGAAACTTAAAAATATAACATTAATTGAGATGACCAAGGTCATGTTAGTTAATTCTAGATTGCATATAAACGTGCGGGGCGAAGCCATTTTAACGACATGTCAAAATATTAATGGTATTTCTCTCAGGTAACCAAAAGATAAGTTATGGAAATAAAAGAAACCAAATTCTAGATATTTTAAAGTGTGAGGTGCTTAATATTTTGTAAAACACGCCTCTAAAAAAAGATAAAGTTATGTTCAAAAGTTATAAGATGTGTGTTTATTAGGTAAGCAACCAATAACAAAGATTATATAGGTTATTAGACGTGGAGTCTATTGTTGTATTAGAATATAGAAAAACATACTTCTTTGGGATTAAATTAGTGAATAGTTCTTCAACTATCCTTTTTTTATCGTCTAGTCAATCAACTTTAAAATCAACGGTGAGGGTCCATGGACTTGGCAAAATCTATAAATTTACTTCTTTGACTTGACAAAATCTTAAAATTTAATATTTTACGCTAAGAAAAATGCCACTTACCAAAGATTAAATTTATAAATTTTTTCAAGTTGAGACTAATTTTTTTTTTTCCAAATTGAGACTAATTTTTTTTTTCAAGTTTAGAGACCCTCACTGTTTATTTTGAAGTTAAATAACTAAATGAAAGAAAACGGGATAATAAATGAACTATAGAATGATTTAAGTCAACTTCTTTGAATTAAATTTATATAAAGGTAATGGGACTTAAATTGCAACAGAAATTAAGTAAATGACTTCGACCACTTATGTTTATTGCCATGCAAAAGTGAAATGGATTGTTAGAGAGCTACTTTCTTCGAAGTTATACATGTCCAATTAGACATATCTTTTTGTAGGATTTTAATGAATCTCATAGACAATTTAGTGGACCAAGAGATGTATATATACAAATTATACTTCTCGCTAAGTCTCTAAAACACATTGCTTCCTCATTTACCAAATTTAAGTAAATCAAAGTTTGATTTCTAGTTGCATGTATCCAACTCTAAAATACTTTTTATATCCAAAAATAACTTTCTAAATAATTTTTTGGAAACTTTTCGGTGACTTTCCAACCACCTTCAAGACGACATTGTTGCAATATTGTTATAATCCATTTTATAGTGTGTTACTATTTCAGACATTCTACATCGACTTGTGTTTTTTTAAATTATGTTTTTGTTTAAATTTAACCATAAACGTACAATTCTGTAACATTTGATTTATATTTATAAGCCATTTTTAGAAAAAAGAAGACAACAAAAAATGTTTAAGAAATTTATGTGGTTTAACCGATAATCGTTAATCTCTATAATGTTTATATATATTATTAGTCACTTAAGTCTATAGTGAGTTATAAGCAAAGTAAAACACACTTAACATAAAAAAATACAAACTTTAAATATTGATTAATAACTTGACATTCAATTATCATAATAAAAAAATATAATAAACTATTGAATTCTACTATTAGTGTTTAGGGTATCGCTGTATATATCCGATTCCGGTTTAAGTATATCCAAAATCTTCATTTGACTTTAGTTTGATTTTTTTTGACCAAATTACCCTCGACAATTCAATTAATCTCGAAATTGCTATTAAGTAAAAAAAACTACTAAGTGTATCATAAATATACCAAATTCACCAAATAACCTATTTCGTTATCTATACCCAAACAAACATTCTTTTTTAGTGAATTTATCATCCAAATAGTTTAATTTTCTTAAAATCTTTAAAACCAAGTTCAGACTTCAAAATACAATCAAGAACATTCAACCTCATTCTAAAGAAAAACACTAAATCGATCATGACTCACCCAGAACTAGGGATTAGCGTGGAGGAGTTGATGTCGCCGGAGAAAAAAGATGATGAAATTTCGCCGGAAAAGGAGTTGGAGTCGCCGGAGAAGCAGCCACTGTCGCCGGAGAAGCAACAATCGTCGCCGGAAAATGTAGAAATTGGCCCGGTAGCCTCAGCACCATTGGTTCCGGGCCGTGGAACCGATGGTGCGTAGGTCACGCACGGCCGGTTCTGGGCTTAGAACCGGCCGTGCGTGACCTACGCACCACCGGTTCCATGGCTAGGAACCAATGGTGCTGAGGCCTCAGTCCGGTCGGTAGTGAGGCTTCAATACCATCGGTTCTGTGGCCTTAAACCGGTGGTAGACGGGGCTCAGTCCGCTCGGTTCGGAGGCCCCTTCACCACCAGTTCAATGCCACAGAACCGGCGGTGTACCTGCTCGTGTACGACCGGTTCTGCGGCCTAGAACCACCGCTTCTAGGCCTCTTAACCTTTGGTTCGCACAAATTTTCCAAAAAAATCAAGGTTTTTTTCCTTTTTAATTATACATGATTGCTTATTGTGATTTGTTGTTATGTAATAGGGGACGGATGTCGCCCATATGAATGAGGAAGCTTTCGTTACTGATTACAATCATTTGTTCTTCACTACCGAGTTCTATACACACGATGCGCTGATTAAATGGGTTACGAAGACAGGAAAACTCCATGGTATGGTTATCAACATAAGTCTGCGCGACAAAGTAAACAGTAGAAAAAGTCTTAGGATGTATTTCCAGTGTGAGAGATCGGGAAAATATACTCCAAGAGTAGCCGAAAAAGACCGTAAACGGAAGTCCACGAGAACGAAAAAGATTGACTGCCCATTTCAGCTTCTCGGGTTAATGGTGGAACCAGATCAATGGAAGTTAGAAGTGAAATGTGGTATTCATAACCACGAGAGTTCAAAACAGCTAGACGGTCATTCTTTTGCTGGCCGTTTGAATGATGAAGAGATGGAATATGTTGAACAAGCGACCTACATTGGTACTAATTCCAGAGATATACTGAATGGTGTTAAGAAGCTAAACAAAGATAATGTTTCTTCTATGCGCACCATCTACAATGCACGACAGAAAATTAGGGTTTTAAAGAAGGCGGATAGGTCACAACTCCAGTTCTTGTTGGGGGAGCTTAAGTCACATAATTATTATGAATGGCATAAATCTGGTGAAGAAAATGGACAAGTCATTACAAATATATTTTTCGCCCATCCAGTCAGTGTTGACCTTTTGCGGACATTTCCAACAGTTTTGATCATGGATAGTACGTATAAAGTGATATGATATGGTATGCCATTGGTTGAGATAGTGGGTGTGACGTGTACCAGATTGACTTTCTGTGCGGTATTTTCCTTCATGTCCGGTGAGAAGTTAAACAACTTCAAATGGGTGTTAGAGTGTTTGAAGTCGTTGATTTTCGTTCACGGAATTGAAGAACCTCGTGTCATCCTGACCGACAGAGATTTAGCGCTGATGAACGCCATAGAAGTGGTATTCCCATAGACAACGCATACGTTATGCCGATGGCACATAGCACAGAATGTTCAGAGGAAAACAAGAAAATACTTCCCCGAGAAAAGTGATCATTTGAAATTTGTTTCTGCTTGGAAGAAGAATGTGTATGCAGCATCAGAGATTAAATTCGATCACGCCTGACGAGACATGCTATTGGAGTACAAATACTACCCTATTCCAATTGAATATATTGAAAAATCATGGCTCAATAAATACACGGACAAATTCGTTGTTTGGAAGACGAACAATAACTTGCATTTGGGACATTGCACGACTAAACGCGCCGAGAGTGCTCATTCTAACCTAAAGCGTTACATACGTACAAGCAAATTAAACTTTGAGTTATTTTTGGGGAGGGTTCATTCGCTAGTCGAAATCCAACATGCTGCCATTAGGTCATCGTTTGAGAAGAATCGTTACATAGCGCTGCATAAGTTCGCGGATAAACTTTTTGATGAAATTCGAGGCAAGGTTTCCCACATGGCGTTAGAACTATTTTTTGATGAAGTAGAGAAGGCCGAAGATAGCAAGATGATCGCTATTGAAGATGGGTTGGATGTTAAACACAATGGCGTCTATATATGCGCTATAAAATCTACCCATGGTATACCTTGCTATCACCAGGTCCGCAAGTGGCATAAGAACAGAAAAGCTGCATCGTTAGAAGCGTTTTACACCCACTGGACAAGGTTAGAAATAATTCCTCGTTCATTATGTACGACCATGGAGATTCTCAAAGATGATCTGCAAAAGCTAGTGATCGATGTTATGGAGACAAAAGACGAAAGCCGTATAAATCACATTTACAAGAACTGGTTTGAAATTGTTTATCCTGAAACATCCTCATTGCTAGAGCCATTGGAGAAGCAGAAACATCGAGGCCGCACGCAAGTGAAAAGAAAATTAGTTGTCGATACATCATCCAATAAACGGGACAAATGCCAATGAGAACACGTGGATGATGCCGATAAGGCTGGTCTTGACTCAGTCATGGACTCTTTAAAACCACCAAAAGTTAAAAAGGGTAAAGCAGTTGCTAGTGCAAATACGATTCGGTCAGATGTGCCTAAAGTACCTCGTACTCGCAGTTCTTCCATTGCCTCGCTCGCTAGAAACATCGTACAATCATCCATTGGTGGAGTCAAAGAACTTATATACGACCCGAAAGGTTTTTTGAGTTGGTTTCCGACTCACTTCAATCCTTTTATATTGGGTATAAATGATGTTAAAACAGATGGTCATTGTGGATATATAGCAGTTTTGTTTGGGTTATACGGTCATGAAGAAGGTTGGCGAGGTGTTCAGAAGGCAATATACGATGAACTGATGAACAACTATGACACATACAACAAGATATATAACAGTAAAGAGGAGTACCTGAAGGTTGCAGAAAGTATAAACTACTACGACACACCAGCATCCCCCAAATATTGGATGACAATGCCGGAAATGGGCATTGCGATTGCAACCAAGTTCGAATGCATTTTTCATTTTGTGTCACTCGTGGGGTCTCACAACTATAGTCAAACATTTTTACCTCTGCGCGGTAAACCACCCATTATGGCCCAAAGACGTGAAATTGGGTTTGGATTCGTTAAAACTAATTACTTCGTCAATGTAAGTCATTCGATTTATGGTTTTGTTATTACGTACAATTATATTACTCATTGTTTCGTTTTTAAATTAAGTTTTATTAAACATGTATCAATCAAGCCCCTATGCCCTTGCGCACGCATACATCCTACGTGACAGAAGTTGAAGAGTGAAGAGGCTACATATTGGGAGCTACCAATAGTTGGTCACTGCAAAACATACACGGAGCTCGAAGGGAGAAAGCCAGTTTGTTCATTCCCAGAAATAACTAATCTTGATGAATTTTAGTAGTCGAATTATATCTTTTGGTCGGATTTATGTTGTTTTGATTGGATTTATGTCTTCGGATCGCTTTATGTCTTTTGGTCAGATTTATGTTGTTTAGAAATTTGTTTACTTTATCATAAAGTTTTGTACTTCAGTTGTTTGACCGTAATTCATGAATTTTTCCAACTTATAACGATAAGCAACTAATCATTTCATAACTTAATATCAAACGTTACAAATAAGCAACAATAACATCGCAAAACATGAGTACATAACTTGAGATTGAAAAAATTGTTAGTCAAAATCGTAGCCTCCATTGTCGCTGAGAATACACACTGTTTCCTCCTTCATGGTAATTTGAGAATGAACATATTCTACCATTTGTAAAGATAAATAGTTGGTGATCATTAAACCAAACGAGTCGAATGCCTCATTCCTAACTTATGGGGGCTCGTTAAACACCAAAAACATTGGTCCACTAGTTATACACCTGTACCTAGTGGCTACCTCCTCACGAGTACGAGATTGAGGCATTTGTTTAGACGTAGACATTTCACCGTACATGAAATACATCATACAAAAAACTTCATAAAAAAAACTCATCGGTATTATCGTCCGACCTTTTAAACTTTACATGTTTCGCAGCCTTGAGTAGATGAACATCATCAAACACACTCCAACCCATGAAGAAAGACTTCAACTAGGTTTGAAAAAGAGTTTTGTGTGTTTGGTGTTGTAACTTAGACCTTTATATAGAAAAATATAAGATTACTTTGGCGGGAATTATAGAGTGCGCAAAAAAAAAGCGAGAAAAAATACCGGGAAAAACTTACAAGTACCAATTGTGCACCATAGGTACAACGTACTGTGTACCTATGGTGCACAGTTCAGTGTACCGATGGTGCCAAGTCCATAGCACCATCGGTACACCACCCTGTGTACCTATGGTGCATCAAGGTTGCACCATAAGTACACAGTGTGAGGCACCATCGGTGCGCCTCACTGTGAACCGATCGTGCCATGCACCGGCCGGTACTTGGCATGCCAACCGGTGCATTTTACTATCGGTAAAAGGGGCATGTACCTACAGTGCACCATGGTGCACACACGGTTGTACCATTGGTACGCAGTAGTGTACACCATAGGTACTCCTGACTGCATACCAATGGTGCACAATGACTTGTAATGTTTTTTAAGATTTTCACGCATTTATCTTGTTTTAGGTTTTTTTTGAGAAGTTAAAACGTTTTTTGTTAATTTTTTAAAAAACTCCATTTTTGTTATGGTTTTAAAGTTGGTTGGTTACAATGGTACAAGTTAAGTATTTTGCGGATTCGAAATTGTAAATAAGCATTCAAAGAAAGTTTAACAAATCTAAAGGAAAAGATGGAAATAAAATACTAGATGTCATAATACAAAAGACGATAGTTTAACAAATACTACAAATGGATAAAAAACATCAACGTGAATGAAAAAGATAGATCATAACAAAGCTAAAACAAGTCCAATAATAAGGACAAATAACCAAGGAGAGAAGAGCTGCAAGACTTGATCTCTCCATCTAAGCGCACCCACTTCCCCCCGGCCTACAAGCAATATAACAATCGACCGAACAGCCTCTAGCAATATGTCGTCCGTGGTGCGTGGTGGTGGACTAATAGTATGCCAACCATACTCAGCCAAGTACCTCCAGTAGGTGTTCGTCGCAAACTGTCTATATGTGGCAATGGTAACGGTCAACCGATCCTCAGAAAGGAAGTGCTGACGCCAATCTACCCATGCGCTCTCTCGCCGTGTACCTCGCTAAATCTCCCTTCCTGTAACCCGGTCGGAGTACAAGTGGGAGTTCGGGTTTATCCTGAACTCGTCCGAACTGGCGCATAACTCGATCAGGCATGTAACCCTCGACCGTGCTCATCATCCGCAAAGG
The DNA here is from genome assembly GCA_036936605.1 of Limnanthes douglasii subsp. nivea. Classification (NCBI taxonomy): domain Eukaryota; kingdom Viridiplantae; phylum Streptophyta; class Magnoliopsida; order Brassicales; family Limnanthaceae; genus Limnanthes; species Limnanthes douglasii. The sequence goes on along the minus strand of JAUPFV010000005.1, from coordinate 205,221,303 downwards.
ATAAACGATGGTGCGGATCTCCTACACGGGGAACTGAACTCTGATATCCTCGTATGGCTAAAAAATGACATGTTCCAGAAAAGTAAAACACTTAGAATGTTTAAAAACATATAACTTAGTATGAATATGAAACTGACTACTAAAAGTTAAACACTTACATCTGTCTCATTCTGCTCTGAAATGAGAGTACGAACAAACGGTTTGGGGCATATTTTTTTCCCAACAATCCGCTTTGGTAGCCACTTCACAATCCTAGGCTGCCTTGCTACGCGGTCCACGTTCTCGGAGGCTCTAAACGCGGGGAAATGGTCATAAATCCAGCAATCTAGCATGGCTACAAATCTGTACAGGTTATGCTTCGATGCTTTCGAAGCATCACCCAAACCACGGAACAGGAATGCCAATGCACTCGTACCCCACGCTATGTCCCACAAACTAGAATCCACATTCGCCAACCCGTACAAATAGTCAGCCTTGACGCTTTTCTGACTAGTATCCACAAAAATAGTGTAACCAAATAAAAACATCAGGTATGCTCGTCATACCTGACGGATAGTCTCAGCATCAGTCTGCTCGATGTAGCGACCCCTGGTGAAAGTCTCCCACAACCACTTGATCTTGAAGCCAACACCTCTAGTGGACTGTATCTCTGCATATACCTTATCCACTGTCAAACCTAACATACTAGCATAGTAGTTGTATGCCTCATCACGTGGCGCCGTGACTACATCCAAGGTCCGGCCAACTACAAGGAGACCTGTAATACAGCTGACATCATCGAGGGTAATCGTCATTTCCCCGAATGAGAAATGGAACGTGTTTTTCTCTTGATGCTAAATCTCAACGAATACCTCATCAAGTACTGAGTGCGTGAAGTACTGAGGTAAGTAAGCTATGAGAGGACCAAAAAGAGTCCGCGCCAAATGTCGCTGCACCTCTGGCTGAGCACTGAGGTCCCACATACGAAGCACATTATAATGTTCATGTATGCTTAATGAAGTGCGACCCTGTAAATAAAAAACTAAGTCAAAAATTAATAATAGTAAAACCTTAGACTAGACGGTTAATAATTTGGTACTTACCTGTCCAATGAAGATGTGATATGCCTCGTGCTCCTTGTAGTCAGGAAACAGAGGTATCTTGTTGCATTTCAGAAATGCAAACATCTTTCGTTGCTCCTCTGTGTGGATCACATCGATATGCTCCTCATTGATGGTGTCCTGCTCAGGGTCCCCAGTGGCATCCACCCTCTCACTAACAGGTGGTGGATGTGTAGTAGTATGCGCAGGTGATGGAGCACTGCGAGTGGGAGGTGGTGGATCACTAATAGTGGGAGGTGGTGATCGGTGTAAATACGACGCCTCGCATCATGAGGAGCCTCCACCTCTACTATCATCCACTACAATCTCTATGGCTTTTTCTTTTCTCTTTCCATGGCTGATTCAGCGCAAAGACCGATCAAACCTTATCCTCTCCTCCTCCTCCCTAAGACGAATAGTCTCAAGGTCCTCAGATGAATCTCATCCGCGTAGCATCGCGGACCCTCTCATCTTCGACGGCCCGTACCGTCTTTAGATTCTTCTCCAGCTGTGGCGCCCGTGATCCCGGGGGATACGCCCTAGAGCGAGGAAGACGTCGCTCCTCAACGGCATCGGACTTACAATAATACAAAAAAATTACGAAATTAATAACATGTGATATAATCCGCAAAATTAAAAAAACAAAACTACAATTCGAAGTCGAACTTCGAATTGAAAGAATTTTTTTTAAAATTTTAATTTTTTTAAAAAAAATTAAATGTAATTTTAAAAATTTAGTTTGTCAATTTTTTAAAGTTTCGGCTGTGATAGGTGCACAGCAGCCCGTACCGAGCAGCACAGACCCCCTATACCGCTCGGTACGGAGGACCTGTACCGTGTGGCACAAGTGCGTGTGTCGCACCGATAGTGCTGCCCTAGGCGCACCACCAGCGCGTCCGACCAGCCATTTTCCAGCCGATAACCGGGCTGGAAAATGACCCATAAACCCTAATTTCTAGTCTAAATTCTACTCTAAATTCATACCTTAATCTAACCTAAATCCTAAATTCATACCTAAATCTAACTAAATTAATTTGCAAAATTAGATTAGGGAACTTACGTAGGTGGTGGTGGTGGGTTTTTGTTCTTCACCATGATGGAGGATGAGTAGTGGTGGCTCGCCGGAAAATTTTAGAGAGAGGTGGGAGTGTTTTGAGAGAAGAGAGTTTGAGAGTTTAGAGAGAAGTGAGAGAAAGTTTAGGGAAAAATGTGTTGGATGTAAGTTAGTAAAAAAATTGAATTATATACGTAGATAGGATATTTTTGAAAAAAATTGGGTATACTTAGATCACCTTTGGGTATACTTAAACCAGAATTGGGTATATATAGGTTGACCCTTAGTGTTTAACCTAATAACATGTATCAGATTTAGTATGCATATTTAGATGACCTAAACTAGATTTCACATAATAATTTTGCACTTAAAGAAATATTTAGTCAACATGTATTAAAGACATATCTCATAATATAGTCAAGTTTCAAACTTTATATACATACAACTTAAATCATATCCTTCAAGTAAAATACCAACTAAAATTGTATATAATTTTAATTTTTTAACGGTAAGATTCTTTGTTAATATATTTGACAAATTTTAACTACCATATTTTTTTTAAGTTGTAGCTTACCTTCGTCAACTAAAATTTACGAGAAATGATATTTGATATTTGTTTTAGAATATAACATTTAATGTTTAACACTCTGATTATCTGTGTAAAATTATAGTTATTTTATTTGTTTTTCCCAACTCATCTTTTTTTTTCAACCATATCATCTCTTTTATAGTCTTTTATATAATAATATACTCAACTTTTATGGTTGAAAATGAAAACATCTTTTACAAGTTAAAATCTATGACACAATCGTACCACCAAGGTGAACAAATTATGTAGTACTTTTTTTTGTTATCAATATTATTAACATGAATATCATCAACAAAATCTTCAAGTTTCAATGTGCCAACACTTAAAAATAAACATGTATCTAGAGAAAGTTTCAAGTAACTCACAATTCATTTGACTATCTTGAGATATTATTTTCCTAAGTTATTCAAAAACCTGATCTTAACTGATGATATATGAATGTTATATAGTTTGTTACAAGCCACATACATACATAAAGCAATTGTTGAGGCATATTAAGTTTTACTTTTATATTTTTATCTTCAATTATATTTGATAAATGGCATTAACTCAATCTAAAATAACCTTATTAAAAAGTACACACAATCTTACATTCATCAATACTAATTATGCTAAGTATTTTACATACTTCATCCAAGTTATATTGGAAAATAACTATAACTATATATTTCAATATCCATATGTCAAAAACCAACTTTTTTGTTCCAAGTCTTTCATGAAAAATCATTAAGATAATTTTTTCTTTAAATTTTAAATATTCATAGGGTCCGATTTCTTCGAGGGTCAATCCTGACCTAAGGTAAATGTTACATTTTTATCTTTTAACATAGTTATCCGAGTACAAATATATTTAATACTTTCTTACTTACTATTTTGTATCAAAACATATTAATGGATAATGTTAATGATATTTTTTAGTATTTGGGCTTGACCCATAACCATGACCCGACCCTTTTGGCCCATTAACCCAAAGTTATTTGAGAGCAATATTTAAAAAGGTTGGATTTTATCTCTCTAAACATTAAATATAACAGCTAATTATCTCTCTACTTCCTATCTTACACTTATTACACCACCACGAGATTAAGTAAATACCATCGGAACTTAGTAGTGAGTTTTATTATTGGGAAAATTTATCGTAATCCATGACCTATCTTTACTCATATCTTTTAACAAAAAGTTCTGCTTTATGGAGTTTTTAGCCAAATTTCTATCTATTCATTATATTTACATATTATGAAATGCTTTATTTTTATTGAAAGCTAACTTTCATACATGATTCCTAAAGAAACAATGTAACTCACACTTCAACATTCACTCCCGCGTGTGGAAGTTTACATCTAATTAAATCTTAAAATAATATATCCTTATACACCATATTTTTGTTAAAGATCACAATATCCTGAGTAGAACGTTTATCCAGAGTAGGGAACATTCAAGAAGCCAAAATATCCTTTATAGACAAAAAAATATAGTGTTGGTCAAAAAGAAAAATGACAAATGGCGAATGTGTATCGATTTTACAGACTTAAATACGGCTCGTCCAAAAGATCTTTTCCTCGTCCCACAGATAGATCAACTGGTAGATTCCACATCAGAAAATCGATTACTTTCGTTTATGGACGCTTATGTAGGGTATAATATGATCAAAATGGATCCAAAGGATGTAGAGAAACTTCGTTTATCACTGGTAGGGGTTTGCACTGTTATAGAGTAATACCGTTTGGGTTAAAACATGTAGGGGCAACTTATTAGTGTTTGGTAAACAAACATTTCGAGGCAAAAATTAGGGAAAATGTCGAAGTATATATTGATAATATTCTTGTGAAAAATATTAAGGATATGGATCATTTTGATGATTTAGAGGAAACGTTTAGCAACTTAAAAAGGGTAAACTTCAATTAAATTTAGAAACACGGACATTTGGGGTCCAATCCGAAAAGTTCCTCGGATATATGGTAAGTGAGAAAGGAATCGAAGCCGACGTAATGCAGTTAAAGTCATTAACTTATATGAACCCCCCTCAAAATATAAAAGAATTCCAAATATTAACAAGTGGGTTGGCAACCCCGAATAGATTTATATCTCGTTCTTTAGATAAGTGCGCTCCTTTCTTCCAAGTTTAAGGCATGCAAATTGTTTCAACTAGATAAAAGAATGATCGGAGGCTTTCAATCAAATTAAAGAATACGTTTCTTCACCATAAATTCTCGCAAAGCCTATTCTACGGGAACTATTATTTGTTTATGTAGCGGTTTCAGATTATGCTGTAAGTGTTGTGTTAGTCAGAGAGGAAGATAATGTTCCAAGACTAGTGTACTACATCAGCAAAAGTTTATTGGATGCAGAGAAACGGTATTTGAAGTTAGAAAAATTGGCTCTTGCGTTAGTAATTGCTTCTAAAAAATGAGACCATATTTTCAATCTCATTCGATCATGGCACAAACGTTTTTTCCGTTAAATTTTTTGTTTCAAATACCTGATATTTTAGGAATAATGACCAAGTGTTTAGCTGAACTAAGAGATTTTGATATTGAGTTTAAGCCCATGAATGCGATCAAAGCACAAGCCTTAGCAGATGTCTTAGTAGAGTTTCATTTTGACCGGTGTGATATGGACATTGATGAGAACAATTTCGAAGCAGAATGGGTATTCCGCTCGAGTACATTAGGAAATGGGGCTGGGTACAATTGGTTTCTCCAGAATGAAAATAAATGTATCAGGTCATTCGTTTTTGGTTTAGAGCAACAAATAATGAAGTAGAATATGAGGCAGCTTTAGAAGGTTCAAGGCTTGGACAAATCTGTGGGGCTAAAAAAGTTAAGGTAGTTAGTGATTTAAAGCTCCTCGTTAATCATACATTTGGACAATCTGAAGCTCAAAAGGATCGTTTAGTAAAATAGTTGAAAGCGCTACAAAATTTATCTTTAGTCTTCAAAAAATTCAGTTATGAAAATGTCCGAAGAGAAGAAAATTTTATGGCATAATCTTTAGCAATTGTTTCATATTCGGAGGCGTATCCATGGATTATTATGCAGGAAAGCCCGTCAATTATTAAAAATTTGGAGCAAGTAATTAGGATTATAGATGAAGACCTTCGAATATCCGTTTGGGAAGAGAAGGATTGGAGACTAGACATCATTAAGGTTTTGGAGAATGATGAATTACCAGTTAACAAATCATTGATTAACAAACTACATTTCAAATCTCATGGGTATATAATTCTTGGAGGCATATTATGAAAATATTTTAGTAGACCTTTTCTCCAATGCTAGGGAAAAATGAATCACAGATCATATTATCTGAATTGCATGATGGAGAAGGGTCCGCGCATTGTGGGTACAAGGATCTAATAGGAAGAGTGTTTTTGGAAGGATACTACTGAAGAGTTAAAAGATAATCCAAGGGTGATTTTTTTGTACGAAGATTTGTTGATAGAGGATTTGGTGATAGAGGAATGTTTGAGTGTCAGATCTAGAGAGAGAAAGTGCTACTTGCTAAACAATATAGAGAGAGAAAGTCTCGTATTATTCATCTCGGGATTCGTGAAGCGTGTGTGGTCCTTTTATAGTACAATTGCGGACCCCACACGCTTTAATTCGGTTTAATTACATCTTTTGGTCCCCGCTTTTTGGTTTCTTCCTATTTTGGCTATATCTTTACAATTCATACATTTCAGCCCTTATACATTTATTTCTATGCATTTTGGCCCTTATACATTTATTTCTATGCATTTTGGCCCTTATACATTTATTTCTATGCATTTTATCCTATCAAGTTTCTTCTTTACAATTCGGCCCTTGTCTTTTATTCTTCCTTATCAGTAGCCCCCCAGTCTTAGTAAAAATCGTTTTGCTAAGACTGAATAATTCTCCTGACAGGCCAAAATCATTTCTTCTTCGAACTTCATGAGTCCTTCGAAAAGTTACTCCACAAGTCCCTTCGTATTGTCGGGGCCATGAACTACTTAGGCGAAAGGTCGCTCCACAAAACCTCTTCGACACAAAACCTCTTCGAACTTCTGTTATACCGAGTAGCCCCCTCAATCCTTGCAACGTTTTAAGCAAAATGGTCTTTGGATAAGTATATACTTAGGCGAAAAAAGGGTGCTATGATTGATGATGTCATTTCACACACCGGTGTTAGCAAGAAACGGTACCAATTCTTCTGACATTGTTGTCAGAAAACTCTTTCCCTTCCCCTGACAATCTCTGACACAAAACTCTTCACCTTCTGCTATAGCTAGTCGGCAGAACAATGTCCACCTATGTGGACCATCGTACCCCTAGGCAAACAACATGAAAATGTCCCCGGGCTTCATTTGTCAAGAAAGCCCACTAGTCTCTATAAATACCAACCTTTTCCTTCATTAATGCAACTTCTGTTCAATTATTTCTAGAGAGATAAAGCTGGCGAACAAGCCCCGTCGAATTCCTGAGTGGTTGTTGATTAGTAAACGGTTCGAAGAGAGGGTTGCTACTGGTAAAGACGTAAGGCCTCATCCCCCACCATCGACTACAACCTTTTTTGGCGCCTGACCCCCTTCGAACAACTCGACCGCCATTATACCTCGTGAAATAGCTCGTCAAAGCTTGCTGAACGAAACAAACCCTCTTAGAGAAATGGGTAAAGAGAGATCACACAAGCATTCATCAGGTTCGAAGAGGAAAAAATCCCATAGAGACAGAAAAGGTTCTCATGAGCGAAAGCGGGCCAGGGAAGCTCCCCTAACAATTCGAGAACCAACTGCCCCAACTGATGTTGAAAACCTCCCCCAAAGATCTTCAAGTCCTCGAAGGACGTCGAGGAGTCCTCCTCAAAACTCAGTTAGCCCCCCTCGAAACTTAAACCCTCAGCGTACTTCTGGTAGTCCTCTTCGAACCCCAGACCCTCAACGTATTTCCGGTAGTCCTCCTCGAAGACAAGGAACATATGTGTCTAGTCTGCCCTCCACACCATCCATGGAACTCAATTCTCCCCCTCAAGGACGCTTATTACCGAGGAAGACATGTGTATTAGACATGAAGAAACTTTAGACCCCATAGTTACGAGACCTCTCAACAATCCCCTCGAACAGAGATTGCCCATTACCCCTTCCTCGGGCCCTGCGAACGGTGCAACATCTTCTTCGACAATATCCGAGGAACAAGCTCGCCGGATTGCTCCAAAATCTAAGGGGATATTGCATTGCCCTTGGAATTAGACAATATTGCCGGCAATAACATTAGGGGCATTGAGAATAAGAACATGGTGGCCCTTGCCAATATCAAGTATAAGTACTTTTCGAGGGAGGAGGAGACGATGCTTAGGGCTCGATGGGGCATCCCCCGATATGTCAACATCAGATTTCCCTCCGAGGGAGAGACACCCTTATCTGTGAGGGATCACGAGGTGGTGGTCTACACAGAAATCATGAACTGGGGGTTAAGGTATCCCTTAGACCCCTTCTTTATTGAGTATCTCTCAAAGATAGATCTTTGCCCCTCACAGGTTGGGCCCAATATGTGGTTTACACTAATGGCCTGCATAATGGCCTCAAGGCTCTCAGGGCAAGAGTTTCTACTAGACCAGCTCATTGGGCTTGCTGGTTTGGCCCGAAATCCATACTTTCCCTTTTATTCGCTGACGTTCAACCGAGGGCAAAAGATATTGAAATATTTACTCGAGGCTGATAAAAAATAGAGGCAGCAGTTTCTCTTCTTCTCTGGTTGCTGGGAGACCGGATCAGAAGACACTCCTTCAAATCCTCACAAACTTTCTTTGAAGTGGACTATGAAATGTAAGTGCTAGCTCTACTTTTTACTCCGCGAATTTGATACTCCTCGAACACTATGCTCCCTCGAATTTTAAACTTATTTGCAAATTTACATTTTTCTAAGTAGATTGCTTCTTCAAAAACATAAGTGTCTTCGAAAAATATGCACCCTCGAAAACATACTTGTCTTCGAACAGCATACTCTTTGTGAATATACTTAACCTTTGTTATCTGTCGCAGCTATGACCGGCATATCCAAACCCTATACTGAGTATGTCGAAGGAGCTACAATTGTTTTCACCAATCTTCGCCTGTGGGCAAAGGATAAGTGGGATAACCGATTTCGTCTCTGCTTCACCGATGACAATCTGGCGAGGAGTCGACTATGGAGGTTGAATCCCCTCGAACGCCTTAGCATGAGAGGATTAATGACTCCGCCTTCGGAACGGGAAGTGTTAGAGCGGTGTAGCCAACAGGATGTCACAATCTATCTGCCCAAGCGCTCCCGCTCGCAAAGTCACCTGGGGGAACCTCCAGAAGATGAAGTAGCACCAATCCAACCACTGAATCCCAGAGTACCTACTAACAATCAAAGGCCTCACTCCTCGGAAAATGCGGGGACGTCGAATTCTGAAGCCCCTCGAACAATTGAAGCCCCTCGAACAAGTGTTATTGCTCCAACAAATCCCATTCCTCCTCTCCCTGCTCCCATCCTCCCACCAAGGAAAGATGGCAAGAAAAAAGACTTGAAGGGGAAGGGTATTCTTCTTGAGCCCATCGAAGAACAATCCGAGGGAGGAGAAACCCCTGACAACAATGAAGAGACTAATTTTGAAAGAGAAGTCCACGGTAGTGAAAATGATGCTGAAAACAGGGGTGGCCAGTCACCCAGGGAAACATCCCACCAATCCCTGCACTCTCCTCTTACTGAGGCTTCGCACCCAGCTTCCCTCGAAGACAGTCCAAGGCTAGCTCCGATCCCTGCTCCTCGAACAAACCCTCCACTACTCATTCATCCAGACGTTTCTTGTGGTAATTTTTCCGAATTTGATTCTACAGCGTTAGGGTCTCCTTCGAGCTCCTTCGAAGTCCCCTTGGATGACGAGTTCTCAATGAGTCTTCGGAGACTGCTACACACTTCAGTGAACCGAGGAAAGAAGATGCGCCATCTTGAAAAGCGCAAAAATTATTATAAGTTCAAGGCATCACTAACTGCCTCTCAGCTCGAGGAGGCCAAGAAGGAGTATGCAGTGATCGAGGGCCAACCTGATGCCTTGTACGAGCGTCTTTCTGCCTCTGAGAATTATGTGATAATGCTAGAGAGGTGTTGTAAAAAAGAAAGGGACTTGTAAAAGGAGAAGACTGATGCCCAAGAGCTGATGATATCTGAATACAAAAGGGGCATCGCAAGGCTTGCGATGGATTCGAGCAAAGTACTGAGGCTCTTCGAAAAGTAGTTGGAGAACGCGATAAATTGGAGAAAAAGATCAAAGGTTTCCTAGTAGAAGTCGAAGAGGCGAAAGAGAAGGCTGTGGATGCTTATGCAGCAACATGTTCGAAGAACTTACAGGCTTGGGATGCTGCCACTCGAGCCGGCTTATTGACCCAAATATACACCGATCACCCTGAATATGACCTGGGGCCTTTCTGGAAGCTTATCCCCCCAGAACTTCGCCCTCCCCAAATAGTCGTAAGTGAGAGTGAAGACTCAGAAGGTGAGGGGAGTGACACCTCGAAAAATGCCGATTGAGTAAAAGTGTTGTAGGTAGTTTTTTTTTGTATATGGCCTAAAAAGGCCTCTTTTTGTAATGATTGGAACTTGCTGTGCTGCTTTAACTTTGTAAGAGCACTGAATATTTGACTTGTCAATGTATTGTATCTGGAACAAGTTCATAATGATTATCAGTTAGATAAATTGTTCTTCGAATTATGATTTCATTGGCCCTTCAAACATTTAGTACTTGGATAAATTCACAAATTTTATTGGCCTTCGAACAACTAGTGTTATGTTTGTAATAAGGCCATCGAACTGCAAATTGATTGGCCATCGAACTCCAAATTTATTAGCCTTCGAATATATATTACCTAGATAAATTGATAAGGGTTATGTTTTTAATAAGGTCTTCGAACTCCAACTGACTTGGCCTTCGAACAATTCGTACTTAAATAAATTTAGCAAGTTTTATGCTTGCAATAAAGCCTTCGAATTCCAACTTACTTGTCCTTCGAACAATTTTTACTTAGATAAATTCAGCAAGGGATATACTTGCAATGAGGCCTTCGAATACCAACCTACTTGGCCTTCGAATAATTTTGGGGTCTCCGAAAACAATTTCAAGGAGAAAATGTTCTGATTCACAACTGAGAGTGGCTTCGAGGCACACCTTAATGTGACCCGAAGAATAGTTCGAAGGTCCCAAAATATCGTGGCACACCTTAATGTGACCCGAATAATAAAGTAAAAATAATAATAAAAAATAGCGCGAGGGATAATAATTCGAAGCACATGTTACTGTGGCTCAAAAAATAGTTCGAAGGACAGCAATTCGAGGCACATGTTACTGTGACTCAAAAAATCGTGCGAGGGACAACAATTCGAGGCACATGTTACTGTGACTCAAAAAATAGTTAAAGGCAAAGAAACTTTGTATTTAAGGGGATCACCGAAACACCTCATTAAAACCTTCCTGTGCCTAACAGGGTAGGAAAGAGTGTGTCCTCACCAAATTTTTTCCCAAGGGATACATAGAAAGTGAAAAGAAATACAATGTCATCTCCGAGCTCTGCTAATCGAGGTACAACTTTAAATGCTCAATATTCCAAGGTAAGCGGAGATATCGTCCGTCTTTATCTTTCAACCGATATGTGCCTGGTTTTATCCTTTCGGTGACCTCATAAGGGCCTTCCCAGTTAAGTCTCAACTTCCCCAAACTCTTGTCCTTAGTGTGCAAGAAAACTTTGCGTAGGACCTTGTCTCCCACCTGAAAGTCTCTATGGTTGACTTTGGACGCATATCGACTCCTCATAAGAGTTTGATAGTGAAGAGAAGTCAGCTGCGCCCGCTGTCTCTTTTCCTCCACCAAATCTAAAGCCAATGCTCTATGCTGGTCATTTGTGTCTGAGTCATAAGTTGCTATTCGATGTGAAGGGAAAAGGATCTCCGGAGGGACCACGGCATCCATCCCATAAACTAAGGCAAACGGGGATACAGCGGTGGCTGTCCGGGGGGTCGTTCGATATGCCCACAATACCTCCTGTAAATAGTCAGGCCATTTCCCCGCCTTACCTTCCAAGTTCTTTCTCAAACCGTCGAGGATGGTGCGATTAGTTACTTCCACCTGCCCATTTGCCTGAGGGTGAAATGGTGCCGAAAAACATTGTCGTATGCCCCTTGACACACAAAAACTCTGGAATTCTTTTTTATCAAATTGTGGTCCATTGTCCGTGGTAATCTGCAACGGTACACCAAAACGACAACAAATATTAGATAAAACAAATTTGATCACGTCTTTGGCCTTTGTTCCCGCGAGTGGCTCAGCTTCCACCCACTTAGAAAAATAATCGACGGCCACAATTATCGTCTGTCTGCCCCCAGAGGCCATCGGTAGAGGTCCAACCAAGTCAATGCCCCACCTGTCAAAAGGAACTGCCTCTGAGATGCTTTCCATCAACACTCCCGGTTTGTGAATTACATTAGCATAGCGCTGGCACGTGTCACAGCGTTTGACCAAATCTTTTGCATCAGCCGAGATAGTTGGCCAATAATAGCCTGCCAAGAATACCCTGCGTATCAAAGCCTTATATCCACAATGAGCAGATCCTTCACCGTCATGCAACTCGGAGAGGATAATTTGTGACTCGGGCCCACTCAAGCACCTTAGCAATGGCCGACTCAAAGATTTTTTATACAGCAATCCTCCTAGCAAAATGTAACCATGAGACTTGAATCTAATTCTTCTGGGTTCATATTCGTCGACGGGAAAAACGTCATGCGCTAAAAATTCAATGAGGACTGTTCTCCAATCAGGCGTGATCGCGTGGCTTTCCACCGAGATGTTCATCACATGCTCTTTACCAATTGAGATCGATGGACATGTCTGGACCAAAACCCAGGGATAACCATCTGTCCGTGAAACAGAGGCGAGAGAATCCGGGACGTCATTTAACTCTCGTCGGATGATAAGTGCATTTCATATCACTTATTACGCTTCCATTATTCTTAAAATCATCACCGACTCTCAAGTATTGTTGATTTTTAACATGTTTTTCCAGTATTATTAAAGTCGCTTGTGCCGCGGGTAAATTGTGACAATATTAATAAATTTGGGTTGAAATTGAAGAAACTGGAAAATTAATGCATTTAGGAAAATTTTGGAACAGTTGAAAAGAAAAGAAAATATATTAATGCTAAAAATATATTAATGCTAAAAATATATTATGACAAGTGATTTAAAAATATATATATATATATATATATATATATATTAATGCTTGAAAAATATATTACTCCCTCCGTTCCATATTAATATTAATTGACGTTTAAGGCGGGAGCACGGATATTAAGGAAACTCATTATTAGTTTTCTTTCCTATAAAAATTAGAGCAGGAATAAATTTAATTGGTCAATTATAATAAAAAGCTGCAGTTTGATAAAAAAGGCAATTAGTTTCATTGACTATCAAATTGAATATCATTTAATATTATGGTAATTGTGAAACGTCAACTAATATGGAATTAATTTAGTTTCTTAAAACGACCTATAATAAGGAACGGAGAAAATAATGTTGAAAAAAAAAGGAAAATATATTTTCTAAGATATTGTTTAAAATATTAAATAAAAAAAAGAAAATATTAAAGCGAAGCATAAAAGGAAACTAATGCTGATTTAAGAAAAGAATATTAGATTAAAATATTATTTTATTTAAAAGAATATTAGATTAAAATATAATTTTATTTAACATAAATATTTACGTTACATAATTTAATTGTTTATATTATTTTATTTAACATAAATATTTACGTTACGTAATTTAATTGTTTTTAGGGTTTCGGCAGAATATCTATATAAAGAGACCGACGTAAAAGAGAAAGAGGTGTGCCGTTTGATTTCTTGTTTTTTCGGCAAAATACAAAAAAAGAAAAAAGAAAAAGAAAAACAGAGAATAGAAAGAGATAGAAGTCGTAAGAGAAAAACAAAGCAATTACTGTGGCAGTACGAAAAGCAATTCAGAGAAGACAAAACCGGTATATCAATTGATATAATTGTCTGTTTGAAAAGCAATTCAGAGAAGATAAAACCGGTATTTCAATTGATATATCCGTTTATAACAACTGGTGTATGGGATTCTATACTCTTTTTAATTCTATTTTAATTTTTCTATATTTTTTTTAAATTATTTTTATTTTTATTTTTATACATCAAGCTATTTTAATTTTTCTATATTCTTTTTTTATTTATATATATTTTTTATTCATTATAAGGCTATATTAATTTTTAAATCCATAATGATGATTTGTTCGATTATGAACTAATCATTGTCATGGAACCTTAGCGGATTTGTTTAAATATTATTTAGGGTTTGATGCTTAATTGATTTTTGTGAGATATATTTTTCGGTTATCTAGTATGGTTGTTATTTTTGTTAGATGCGTCGCGAACATCTAAATTGTTTATCTTTAATGAATGCGAAAGTATAATTAAGGGTTAGAACTTGCCATGCTAGCATAGGTTCTTGAATGATTCATATTGTGATTGTTCATGATTCGTAATATGTCATTAACCATATCATATTACCCTATGTAATCGAAATAGATAACTTGTGCTTAAAACCAATTGTACCTCAATTCATATAGACATATAGGATTGTCATGCATGTGGTGTCTGCTTAACTGCTATCTCTTTTGTGGTTGTTTAAGTGGTTTGGTTTACGTATATTGAAAGGTAGCGTATTCTGATTTTGTGTTATCTGATTAGTAATCGTAATTATCTTACATATTGATTAAGTATATTAATACTCTAAATAAAATAAACAATGAAGTTAGGGTTCCATGTTTTCTCTCTCATTAGATATTCTCGTACTTGATTTGTTTAGTTACATTCATACTTTATTACTCGTTCAAGCATTAGTTTAATAATCATACGTTGTTGCATAAGTGAATTCTTGTCTTATACACCTAGTCTTCGTGGGAACGATCTTTCTTACTTATTACTTGCTACGATTTGACCGCGTATACTTGCGTGAGAAAAGGACTAACATCGGACATGCTCGAACTTGACGCCCTCAAAACCCGATGCCAAATCTTTCATCAGCTTCAAATACTGTATCAGTGTTTCCTTCCTTGCCTCGGACTCCCCCGAAGCCTGATTTATCACTAGCTGAGAATCACTGACCAATTTTATCCGCCGAGCCCCACATATTTGAGCTAAACGTAGGCCGACTAAAGCTGCTTCATACTCAGCCTCATTATTAGTAGCTTTGAAACCGAAACGAATGGCTTGGAACATAGCTACCCCTTGTGGGGATATCAACTGGACACCTGCCCCGCTGCCTGAGATGTTCGACCCACCATCCGTCCGTATCACCCATTCTTCCTCGGCGACTATATCAGGTGCCTCCTGCTCTTCATTGTCTGAATGGAATTCAACCAAAAAATCTGCTAAAACCTGTGCTTTTATCGCCGTTCGAGGCTCAAATGTTATGTCGAAGTCTCCCAGCTCTACGGACCACTTAGTCATCCTGCCAGAGATGTCTGGTCTTTGTAATAGACTCTTCAGGGGAAACGTCGTTCGAACCATAATTGGATGGGCTTGAAAGTAAGGTCTCATCTTTCGTGCCGCTGTTACCAACGCCAAAGCCACCTTCTCCAAAGTAAGATACCGCTTTTTGGCGTCCAGCAAACTCTTACTGACATAATAAATTGGCCTTAGGAGAGAGTCATCTTCTCGGAGGAGAACGACACTGACAGCACACTCGGATACTGCTACGTAGACAATCAACGTCTCCCCCACCAAAGGTTTAGATAAAACTTTCGGAGAGGTTAAATACTCTTGAATTTGACGAAAAGCCGTCGAACATTCTTCGGTCCAACAAAATTGCTTCGCATTCCGCAATATTTTAAAGAACGGAGCACATTTATCCGACGAGCGAGAAATGAATCGATTCAGAGCAGCCAATCGTCCTGTCAGGATTTGCACCTCTTTAATGTTTCGAGGAGGAGTCATAGCGATCAAAGCTCTTAGCTTCTCAGGGTCAGCCTCAATGCCTTTTTCGCTGATCATATAACCAAGGAATTTACCGGACCGCACACCAAAAATGCACTTTTCCGGATTGAGTTTGAGATTGACTCTACTCAAGTTATGGAATGTCTCCGCAAGGTCAGCAAAATGGTCTTCGTCGTGCTCACTCTTAACCAACATATCGTCGATATAAGCTTCCATATTCCGCCCAATCTGCTCCTGGATGGTTTTATTAACCAGGCGCTGATAAGTTGCCCCCGCATTTTTTAACCCGAACGGCATGACCTTGTAACAATACAGACCTCGCCTAGTAATGAAAGAAGTGCTCTCTTCATCGTTAGCAGCCAGTCGGATTTGATTGTATCCCGAGTAAGCGTCCATAAAAGATAGCAATCGATTTCCGGAGGTCGAGTCCACTAATTGATCAATGCGAGGGACAGGAAAAGGATCTTTAGGACAAGCTCGGTTCAAGTCCGTGAAGTCGATACACATTCTCCACTTGCCATTTTTCTTTCTCACCAACACCGGATTCGACGCCCATTAGGATAATGTGACTCGCGAATATGACCTATGCTTAGCAGCCGTTCGACCTCCGACAAAATCGCTGAGGCTTTTTCCGGGGAGACAGGCCTTCTTTTTTGGACTATGGGTCAGACATCCGATCGTATCGCGAGTTTGTGACATATAATTTCCGCCGGCACACCAGTGACATCCTGTGCACACCAAGCAAACATATCGAGCTTATCAGACAAAAAAGCAATTAACTTCCCTTTAAATTCGGGGGAGAGGCGGACCCCTATTTTCAGAACTTTGCCAGCCGCGAACTCGTGTGTCGCAGAATCTTCCTCTGGGACTTGAAATCCAGGGGCCTCCCTCGGATCATCGCAAGGGATGACCTCGAGGGGTGGCCCCTTTAATTGCTATGCTGGGTCAGAGGGCCCCCCTCGAACCCCTTTGGAAGACAGGGCTATCTGGTAACATTCTCGTGCCATCTTCTGGCTACTTCTGACTGTTCCAATATTGTTCCCGATCACATACTTTAGACATTGATGCACCGTGGAGATGACGCCATGCATCCGAGATAACCAAGAGCGATCCAGGATAGCATTATAAGAGGTTGGTGCGTCAACCACAATGAAGAGTACCTCTACCTCTTTTTTGAATGGTCCACGACCCAACTCTACCATACATTGAAACTCCCCCACAACAACCGCTGTGGCACCAGTGAAACCCACTATTGTCCTGTCGGATCTTCGGATGACCGGTGGGTCAGAAATGCGGCGGTAAGCACTCATAAATAAAATGTTCGCAGAGCTTCCTGTGTCGATGAGTATTTTTTGAATCTGATCCCAGCAATGCCCGCCGCGATCACTACAGCGTCCTCATGAGGGCCTGCAACATTACGCATATCATCATCATCAAAACAAATAATAGGAGAAGGCGAGTGATGCATTTGTGCGGAGACTCCAGCTTCGATCTGGGAGGTCAGATTCACCATGTGCCTTTTGCGAGAGTTGTTAGAATTTCCTGCGATTGTCTCTCCGCCGAAAATTGCTAAAGAATCGAAAAATGCACAAAGGCTGTCCACCCTCCCCCTCGGAATTTCTTCCTCTACCAGGTTTACATTGTTCCTCCCGACTTTGGGGTCCAAATACTCTTGTTCGATGTCAAAATCGTCAACCCCTTCAGAAATTACCATGGCTGTGTCAGTATTCTTCGAGACAGCTTTTACCACGACATTTTTCTGGGAGTGTTTCTTGACATACTCCAACAGCATTCCGTTCTCAATGAGAGCTTGCACCTCCTTCTTCAAGGCTATGCAATCTTTGGTGTCGTGGCCCACATCCTCGTGATATTTGCAATATTTGTTGACGCTTCTGCTTTCCCTCGGTGTTTGTATGGGAAAAGGTTTCCTGAACGTGACCGAAGACTTAGCCTTATCAAATATCGCAGAACATTTTCTGTCAACTCCGTAAAGTAATCGGGTCGAGTCTATTTGTTTGACATATATCTTCCCCCTTGATTGTGGTTTGATTGATTGCCACAGTACTGCGGGTTTGACTTTTGCCTCGGAGGATACTGACCCGTGCTTTTAGCTTGAACGTTTGATCGAGGGCCCTGAGCGCTTGGCTCAGTCCTTTGGAATTGATTATGGTCCAATTGCTCTCCGGAACCTTTCTCCGAGGCTTGGGTTTCTTCCACCAAGATTCTCTTCTCAACTTGATCTAGCAATGCTCCGAAGGTCATCGCCTGACTTTCTGCCACCGTGTCTTTTAACAACCCGGGGAGCAAGCCCATCCTGAACGCTGCAAGCGCCACCGAGTCCTTACAGTACTCCATATCTGTTTTGGTTTTGACAAAGCGATTGGTATAATTTTTGAGGCTCTCCCCCACTTTTTGTCGACAGTAGATTATGGTGTCTCCGTTGGCCCGAAACTTCTTGCTCCCCACGAAGTGTTGTCTAAAGATGTTCCAGAACATGTCAAAGTTCTTAATAGAGCCCCGAGGTAGCCTGTTGTACCATTTAGATGCCACTCCCTTGAAAGTTTGAGAGAATGCCCTGCACAGAAGCTTATCATCGTCGTCGAAGTTTATCATAAAGTTCTTAAACCGCTCGATGTGATTATCCGGATCCTGAGTCCCATCAAACTTTTCAAGCTTCGAAATGTCAAAGTGCTTTGGAAGGTTCCCTACTAAGATCTCCGAGGACAGAGGAGAGGCTCTCCAATTATGTCCCGTACGATAAATGTTGGACCTCAAATTATCGTTGTTTGAAAAGTACAGCCCTTCCTCGGAGGGCAAAGTGTATTGCTGCTGCCATTCTGAATTTCGAGGACCCATATCATCCTTCCCAAGGCACTTCGCCTGCTCATGAGAGCGATCACCAACTCGGTCGTGGCGACTCTTTTCCCGCGAGGATTTCCTCTCCGAACTCCTTCCCCTTCGGGCTCCAGTTCGCCTCTGATCACGCTTTTTCCTCATGTGGTATCTTCGAGGAGATGATTCAGAAGTACTATACCGCGAGTAGTCGCTTGAAGTAGCCGATTCCGAACGGTATTTTTCTCTCCTCCTCGGAGACCGTCGCTCACGCCTCCGATATTTATCATCTCTCTTCTTGGGACGAATTTCAACGTCCCGCTCCTCCCTTTGTTTGACGGGTTCTCTTCTTATCTCAGACCGAACATTTTTCTGGGCGGCTTCCTTCTCCCCCTTCAACCTTTCGATTTCCAACAGCAGTTCATTCCTCTGAGCCAAGAGGGCGGAGTCATCGAAAGCATTCTCGACTCGCCGACCTCTTTCTCCTTCGGATTCCAAGTCGTCCTGAAAGTCATCCGCCTCCATGTTTTCCTCGCAGTGATCAATTAAATTGTCCCCTTGGCCTTCCATGGTTCTCCTCGGAACAGAAATTATTCCTAGGAAGTGATTATCGTCGGAGCGATTTTCGTTTCCCACAGACGGCGCCACTGAAGAGTTAAAAGATAGTCCAAGGGTGATTTTGTTGTGCGAAGATTTGTTGATAGAGGATTTGGTGATAGAGGAATGTTTGAGTGTCAGATCTAGAGAGAGAAAGTGCTACTTGCTAAACAATATAGAGAGAGAAAGTCTCGTACTATTCATCTCGGGATTCGTGAAGCGTGTGTGGTCCTTTTATAGTACAATTGCGGACCCCACACGCTTTAATTCGGTTTAATTACATCTTTTGGTCCCTGCTTTTTGGTTTCTTCCTATTTTGGCTATATCTTTACAATTCATACATTTCAGCCCTTATACATTTATTTCTATGCATTTTGGCCCTTATACATTTATTTCTATGCATTTTGGCCCTTATACATTTATTTCTATGCATTTTATCCTATCAAGTTTCTTCTTTACAATTCGGCCCTTGTGTTTTATTCTTCCTTATCAACTACTAGCCTATGATTTCTTCCGATGTGAAAGATTTGGTTAAAAGATGTGATACTTGTCAAATATTTGCTAATATAATTAATAAGCGAGGAGTTCCCCTCGAAATCATATCAGAGGCACTGCCATTTGACCAATGGGGCATTGATTTTGTTGGACCTCTACCAATGGCTTATGGGGGACGACAAACAATAACTGTGGAAGTAAATTACTTTTCAAAAATGGGTTGAGGCAGAGCCATTAGCAGGAACACCAAATATGTAATTAGATGTATTATTTCAAATAATTTTGTTGTCGTTTTAGGGTTCCAATGAAAATCACTACAGATAATGGGCCTCAATTCTATAACAAATATTTGAAGAATTTTTGTAGCTCTCGAGAGATACAAAAATGTTTTTCAGCTCTTTTTCACCCACAAGAAAATGGGCAGGTAGAAGTCACCAACCGAATAATTCTTGATGGGCTAAAGAAAAACTTGGAAAGAAGGCAAAAAGTGGTCTGATTATCTGCAAGAAGTTCTTTGGTCATACTGAACAACTCCTCGAACATCAACGCCAGAATATCCATTTGCATTAGTATATGGTATGGATGCAATAGTACCATCTGAGGATGTAAATAGGATTTAATCGAGGGAAATCGAGGGAAAAAGGAGGCGGGCACAAATAAAGTCACTACATTATCAAACAATGATGAGAAGTAGATATGTTTCCAAGATTAAATAAAGAGAATTTAAAGTGAGAGATAAAGTGTTGAGAAAGGAGTTTCTCCGTACCAATAAAAAGCACCTCGGAAAGTTAAGTCCTAACTCGGAAGGCCCATATGAGATAACAGAAAGAGTGGAGCCTGGAACGTATCGAATTAAGGATAAAGAAGGTAGAAATCTCAAGCACCCATGGAATATAGAGCATCTTAAATTTTAGTTAGAATGAATGTAATATATATATCTATATGTTTTTGTGTAAAGTATCGGCGGCATACTCTTTCCTACCTTGATGGCACATGAAGGTTTTAACAAGGTGCCTTATTAGCCGATATATATATATAATTGTTTTTGCCATAAAACTCTTCTTACAATTTTTTACCTAAAGGGTCTTCCAATGAAAGTTGGTCTCAAACTATTAAAATTTAGACCTAAAAGGTCTTCCAATGAAAGCTAGTCTCAAACTTTTCAACTTTAGACCTAAAAGGTCTTCCAACGAAAGTCGGTCTCAAACTATTAAACTTAGGACCTAAAAGGTTTTCCAACAAAAGTAGGTCTCAAACTATTTAATTTTGTACCTAAAAGGTTTTCCAACAAAATTTTGTCTTAATTATTCTAATTTGTGAAAATATTTCTATAAATCCGATGCACTTCATAAATCATAAGAACTTTTACACAAATACCTCAAAGATTTTGAGGACTTTTATAAAATTGCCTCGAAGACTATGAAGACTTTAACAAAATTACCTCGAAGATAATAAGGACTTTTACAATTTTCCTATATCTAGAAGACTCAGAATAGTCACCTTCATCAGATTCTGTATTTTCACTATCACTAAAAGATATCCAGGAGACGAGATCAGGACATGTTCCCAAAAGCTACCCAAGTTCAAGTTAGGGTAACGCTCATAAATTTCTATGATCAACTCAGACCTAACAGTTGTGTTCCTCACATTTAATTTATTTACACACTAAAAAATATAAGCTTCAACAACGTCATCCTTATCTTTCTTAGCATGAGAAAAGATAAGCTGCTTTTCTTTTACGACCCTCTCAAAATCTTTGAAACACCTATTAAAGTCTTCAGTGGTCTTATCATTTCCCTCTTTGTAAGCTGCAATGTACATATCTTTAGTTGCGTTTTGCTTTGCATAAAAATCCCTTTCTTCTTGACAACACTTTTCAATAGTAATAGAGGAATGAAGGAGCTTGCGAAGGTGAAGAGAAAATTCATCTTCTCAAACATATCAAACGAACTATCTGAGGAACCAGCATTAAAGGGAACCAAAGTGAGGGAATCAGTCTTTTGAATATCACCTTGAGGGTCTTGAACGATCACATCGACCGGTGGAAGTTGAGAGGACTCAGATTCAATGACTATCCTTTCCGGTGAGGTTTTGGTGTGCTAAACTACTTTATTTTCTTGAGAACAAACAACCCCGGAAGCTTCTGGGATTTCTTCTAAAATTCCTTTCAATTTCGTTGGATTTCTTCTTAGGAGGAGCCTAACTGGGAATTTTTTTTTGTGTTGGGTAGAAAGCTTCTTGGAACTTTCGGATTTCTCAGCCTTCGAATTTTCAGCATTTTCTTTATCTCAGTGAGTCTCAGCACCAAAGGCCTTTTCTTTTTCCGAAGAGTAATCTGAGTCTTCATTTAAATGACTCTTGGCTCTATCTCTCCTGGGAAGAAAAACCACAACATCTTTTGCTTCCAACCGATCTAAGACATTTTGTTGATAAGTAGGAACCGTGAGCTCTTCCAAGGATAATCTCTCCGATGGATTCAACCTCCATAAGCGATTCTTCGCAAGATTGGTAGGAGTAAAATAGAGCCAAAATTTGGTGAAGATTGTTTTTACGTTAGGTACGAAATCAACATATGTCTTGGATATGTCAGTCATTGTTATTTATAATTAAGAAGGAAAGTATATAAGAATAGATATAAGAAAAATCTGGAGGAAAATAAAAGGGAAGCATACCTATGTTCGTTTATACGAGTGACAACTTGTGGGGATTATCAATATCGGCCTCGAATTGTGTCTCTCAAAGCCTTTAGATAAAGATGAACTGTTGCTTCCATTTCTTGTCTGCCTCAAGCAGGTCCTTAATAATCTTTTGGTCTCGTCTGAAGGTCAAAGAATAAAACGGGAAGTATGGGTTCTTTGCCAAACCAAATAGGCCAACTAACTCCTCTTAAGAAAAACTCACCCTAAAATTCTAGAGGCGATAATGCAGGCCATAAGAGTGAACTACATGTTGGCTCCATCCTGAGTGGGACAAAGATTGATCATAAAAAAAATACTACACGAAGAAAGGGTCTAAAGGGTAGCACAACCCCCAATTCACCAGCTACGTATACACAATCAGTTCATTGTCTCTGACTGACAATGGGGTCTCTCCGGTAGTTGGGAAGTGGATGGGTTTTTAGAAGGAATTCTCCACCTAATTCTTAGTTTGGCCTCTTTGAACATATCATATTATTTATATTTCACTTTGTGCAAGGCCGGTAAATGTTTTTTTGAATGCTTTAAGGTTGTTCCTAACTAAAACATCGATTTCGAGGGGTAATGGAACATCTTATTTTGACATGGTTGGTTTTTTTGGAGGAAAATTCTTTTCTTCAATTTGAAGAGCAATAGCATCACTCTCTTTCTCAAGTAGGTCAGTAATGGCATTTTTTCCTCGACAACTTGAGCAGTGGTGAGAGTTGTTTTCTCCTTGTCAATTGGTATTAGCTTTCCCTCAAGAGTTGTCAACTCTTTTTATTCACCAAGAGCTAAGGTTAGAGGTTCCTTACCATTTTTGTCGTCAGATTTGATAACAATAGAATATGCACGAGAGACGTTTGATTCAGTCTATGGGATTGGTTCGTGGGTTTTCTTGGTCAGTTGAACAACGTCAGCTCTTGTCAACTTCTATGGAGGAATTTCAGGTGTTGGACGCAGAGTCCCATGTGGATTAAAGGACGGAATGGCAGGAATTTCCAATGGAGACCCTTTGGAACGTTTAACATGCTTATGTCTACTCTATTTATGGTGTATTTTACTTTTCAAGAGGAGCTCTTCGAATGTTTGTCCTTTCCCATGATTATAGAGTCACTCTTGTAAATTGTTGAACAAGCGTGATTGGGGGCTGAGAACAGAAGCTCGAAGAGATAATTGCAGTTGAAGTATGCGAGGGAGGCGAGACACTGTAGTACGTAATAATGTGTGGTTGGAGCTCTGGTTCGACGTATAGACCGATAACTCTCTTTTCTTCAGTTTTTTGACTGATTGTTAACCACTCTGGAATATAGAAGTTTTTTAGGAACAAACCACTTCTCTCTCTAGAATATTTTTTTCAGAAATTTATCTCTCTAAATATTGCCAATATGAGATATGTGAGGAGCTAGGGATTTTATAGGAGAGGAATGAGCAGGGATGACGAGGCCCAAAGTGATGAAGGGTTTTTTTGCTAAGGGAAAATTGTCTAGGATTTGTGCAATAAGTGACCAGGGACGCGTCACGCTGCCCCTAGGCTAGTTCATTTAAATAATAAGGACACACAAAGGGCATCCCAATCGACATCTAACAGGGGGGAAGCATTCTTATTGGTGGTGTCATAAAAAGTCATGATGTCACAAGTGAGGAAAAATTTGGGAAAACGTTTGGTATGGATGTTAAAAGAACATGAAAAATCCGACGTATCTTCTGTGAACATGAAAATCATAGCCGAAGGAAAAATTCGAGGAGGATATTTTGGGTCAGAAGTTTGTGGAAGATTTTTTTTTCTTGTAAAATGGTTGACAAAATTTTATGAGGAATGACATGTTCAATTCGAAGGGTTACATTCCACATCCGGGGAGAGGTTTTTCACTCGACAAATTAACAAGTTAAAGCACCAAGTAGTTTGATGAAGATAATATTGGTCATACAACAGTCCTTGTTCGAACATTTTCACAAAGACTGGGAGGCTACTAATAAGAGAAGAATAAATCAATTAGAAGAACTTAGAAATATAAGGGTACAATTTGACATAAATAATTTTTTTAGAGTAATTGATAATTATGTAATACAAAAGGATCAATTTGTAGCAAACAACAAACTTGAGGACGATACCATAATTAGTGGCTTGTTTAGACATGTGGGACCAATAAATGTATTATATAAGCACCACACCATTTGTAGGGAAGAGTGATTGATTAATGATTACACTATTATTGCATTTGAGCTTCTCTCTTAAAATATTTACTAAGTACTCCCTCTGTCTCATAATATGTGTCTTTCTAGAAGAGATTTTTTGTCTCATAATATATGTCGTTTTCGTTTTCCAATGCAGCATTATTACATGTATTCCATTTTCAACCAATAAAATAGTTAACTTTCTGCATAAGTTATTAACTCCACCAATCAAATTTATTTTCTTTTATTTTTTCAAAATTATTATTACTTTTCTTAATATTGGTGAAAAAACCTTAAACGACTAATATTATGAGACGGAGGGAGTAGCTAATATCTCTCTAAAATGTGGAGCTTCTCTCTCTATCAATATTTATATATAACCAATTTCAAGACTAACACCGACATGTTTCTCATAAATAATACTCCCTCTGTATCATAATATTAGACGTTTTAGGTAGTTTCACATATTTTAATGAGTGTCATAATTGCACTTTTAACTTTTCTTGAGAAAAGAAATGCAATAAATTTGATTGGGAAAAAGTTAATAAAAGCTGTTGTACATTCAACCCCTATTGGTAGAAAATAAAATATTAGTATTTATTACACATTGGAACTACAAAACGACACATATTAGGAGCCAAATTTTTTTTTCTCTAAAACATCTAATATTATGATACAGAAGGAGTAATTTATATTCAGTATTTACTCAATTCACTATACTAAAATTATATGTGATATGACTTTATAAAAAATGATGTTCAAGATATGAGAAGAAATTCCCGAATCTAGTACCAATTATCACCCTGATTATATATAGGATGCAAAATATCCTCAAAATAATTGCTGATTGTATTTTCTGATTTTTGTAATTTTTTTTATTGTTTTTGGTTTTTTGTTATTAATTTTTAAACTATAAAAAATTCGAAAGTTAATTAACCATTTGATTATTGATCTTGTACAGTTTATGTTTATCTTTGGCAACAACCTTTTTGTTTTGATTATAATATTATCTAATTATTATCATTTTTATCATTGCTTTTACAATAATTACCAAATATAGTACGAAATTTGGAGATTCACCATAATTTTTTGACCTAGAATTACTTTATGTATATATAATTATATTTTAAATTTATTTTCTAGTAAGGTTATTAACAATCATCTGTATATATTTTTAGAGTTATTAAGTCAATTAAAAATATTAAGTCATCTCATATTATTATACGATAAATAGTGACTTAAACTCTATGTAAATCCATATTTCTAAAAATAATAAAATTTTAGCCTATTTCTTTGTTTCTCCTTTTCTAAATGATACCATAGCGTAAGTTTAGATCTGAGTTTACGTTTTCGTGTCTTCTATTGTGTCGACGGGTAGTTATTTTAGTTGTACGCTGAGAAAAAATTGGTTGTCTTTCGCTTTCTTGATCATTACAAAAAGAGAGTAAAGTTCTAGTTTCGGATTTGTTATGTGCATCCATTATAAGCAGACCATATCAATAGGAAAACAATATTAGTTTTTTCTGAATTTTGGTAAGCATGTTCGAGATATTAAATCTTTTGATCTGATCAGTTAGATTGTAAATTGGTGCTACAATTCGAGAGAAACCACTGCTGGAACAGTGCAACAGTTTTATCGGTATAACCGTGGATTCAATTTGGATATGTTTTTTAGTTTGGTTTGGTAACGATGGTATTATTTACAATTTTTATATGGGGTAAAGATTTGATTTTGATTTTGATTTTGTTTTTTATTTTTATTTTTATTTTGGTATTTGGATTTAGTTTTAGTTTTGGATTTGAATTTTCTATTTAGATTTCATTTTGGTTTTTAATTATGTTTTAGATTTCATTTTGGTTTTTAATTATGTTTTATATTTGGATTACTTTATGTTTGGGTTATGATTTTGGTTTAATTTCTTAGATCTAAGAATTGGAAAATGAAAATTATAAATTGAAAATTATGGGTTGAGAACAAATTGGGTAAATTATTGGAAATTGCCAATAACGTATTGGAAATCAGGAATTGGAAAATATAAATTGAGAATTAAGAATTGAGAATCGAGAAATGTGAAATGAGAATTGGAAATTAGAAATTGAAATTTGGTAATTGGAATTTGAATTTGAGATTGAGGAATTGAGAATAATTTTTTTGATATTTGGTATTTAGGATTTAAGATTGAGAATGAGATTGATTTGATTTGATTTGTGTTTGTATTCGATTTGAATTTTGTTTACTGTTTGGACTTCGTTTGGCGTTTCACTTGGAGTTTGATTTTTCGAGTTTGGCATTTGGTGTTTTGATTTGATATCTGGATTTGGAGTTTTATGTCTGGCGTTTGTCGTTTGTTATTTTTTTCTGTATTTGATATTTAGATTTGGATTCAACGTTTTGGCGCTTGGTGTCTCAATTTTGGTTTTGTCCTTTGGTGTTTGACATTTCAATTTCAGTTTTTACGTTTAATTTTAATTTTGGCGTTTGACATTTAGATTTGGATTTGATTTTGGTTTTGGATTTGGATTGACTGTTCAATTTGGATTGATATTTAGACTTTGACTTGGATTTTGTATTTCATTTTGGTTTTCCATTTTTTTTATTAGTATTGGTATTTGAGTTTGTTTTTCATGTTTAACAAACTCGCAATGCTTATTAGTGTTGCATTATGATTTTGAAAGATGGTGTTAAAATTATTAAGTCCATTAAATATATTAGGCATATTAGCATATATTATTATTTTATAAATATTGGTTGCAATTTCATCTTTCTAAATAATTATAAAAGCCTAGTCATTTTCTTTATTTCTCATTTTCTATACTTTTCTCAACTAATCGGTAACGATACTAATAAAAAACTCTAAAAACATCTGTAAAATTAGTTTTAAAAATACATAACTAATTTATAATTATATTAAAATCAACTAAATATTGAAAAACAATAATATTTTAGTAATTTTAGAATTAAACAACATTTTCATGAGATAAACTTTGTTATATGAAGAATATATCTCGTACATTATTGAGAACACATTCACCAATAATGTTATAATAGTTTTTTTATAATTTATAATCTTATTGGTGTTTCTAAAAGCATATTAAAGTTAAATAATAAGCCTTGATAATATTAATTTTCATAACTTAAATTCTTGATATACATATCATAAAAGTTGAAAATAATGCTAGAAATATAACTGAAGTTATGAGCTTACATATATCTAAGTCGGAAGTATCTTATGCGTTGAAAGCTTATTCTCTTTCTCATTTAGGAATTTTATTCTTTGCATTCATGAGAACAATAATCAAGTTGTTGATCAACTGGTTCAAATGGATCATATATCACGTGCTTTACATGCTGACATTTTTGTGTATGATCTCATATTGAAGAATAATGATAGAGATGAATGTTAAAGTACATGTATTTTGTCACCTATTTATATTTTAACCCATATAAGGGACTTTTCTATTATTGTTTTTATGATGAAATGTGTATGCTTTTTTATTATGTTAACTGTTCCTATATCGTGAGCTGATTGAAGTTGAATCTGGGAAATGCGCATTGTCATGCACTCAAGTGTCTCATGAGATACTTGAAAGGTTCGACTATTATAGAGTTGTGTTACAATCAGAAGGATACGAGTGATATAGTGCTGAAAGGGTATGTGGACTCCGTTCATTCAGGTTGCCTAAACACAAGGAAGTCTATTTCAGATTATTAGTTTACTATTCATGAAGGACTGTTGATAATTTTTGCTTCTAAATACATAAGATGCCTCACTTATATTTTTTAGATTTAATTTTTTAAATGGAAATTTATTGGTTGCATACAATAGATCATTGTAGCGTATTGTAATTATAACAGAACTTAACCTTAAATTTGAATCCACTTCCATTAAAATTTATAAAATTTATAATATTATACTAAGTTAATCATAAAATAATAAAATATTACAATTTTGACATCCCAGTAAGTATATGTCTCATTCTTCATTATTTTTAAGATGCATTGGACAAGGTCTATCTAGATATGTACTTTTGATACCACACCGGAGTTAAACTCATGTACGTGATCCATAATTTGTTTTGTGTTTGAATTGTTGCCTAATTTCTTTTAGATCAAAGGGTTTCTACATTATAAGTTAATTTTATTTGGGTTCGCAAAGTTCATGTGAAATGGAAAGTTAAGATTATCTTATAGAAATTTACTTGCTCAATCTCTTTTAAACTAAAAATCCACCAGGTTACTAGAGATGTCAAGTGCATAATACTTACTATTCTGATCCATTTTCTTGTCTTAATATTTATGGTTGGCAGATTTCTTAAAATATACAAAAGTTTTTTGCTCATCATATAGTTGACGTTTTTTATCTATAGGCGTGAAAAGATCGTTAAAATGACTATATATGCAAGAACGTTGAAAAAAACTCCATATTTAAATTTGAAAAGATAATATGAGAAAACAAATATGTTTTTTCCGAGTCTAATAACTTAAATTCTAGGATAATTCATAATGAACTATTTATTTAACTTAGATAATATTTTAATATTTAATATCTACAAATCACGGATTCCAAACCTAATGACTTATAACTACGAATTCTGAAGAACATAACATATTGAGCTCATAAAGCCTAATATATTATATCTTAAGTTGCTGGTTTATGATCATCTCTTCACTCTAAAGCTCATGATACTAGCATAACGTTATCTAATCATAAAAACTTTATTTATGGTGCGTAAATTAACTATCAAGTAAATATATAGAATATTGTAGGATATATCATATTAACTGGCGTGGTTTGTTTCTACCTGAGGGTAATCTAATAAAGTGTTTAAATGGTGTTTTGTGTTTAGTGTGACGAGTAGAGAGATAATTAAGATGTCTACTAGTAATAAATTATCATTACTGAAAGTGATTGAGGTATTATACTTAATTACTGACCCATGGGCTTATTGGGTCGGGTTATGAAATCGAGTCGAGTTTAAGGATCCATTAGTAATATAGTTTTAAGTTGATTAGCAACTAGCTTAGTTAATAATTAATACATTTTTCCTGTTTGGAATTTTAGTGTGGTGGTTTAGTCCAAATTGCCCTTCGGATTTAACTATGGCACAATAACTCTATAGTGACTCAAATATCTAGACTCATCAGTAGCCTCTTTAGATCTTGCAAAAGGGTCTTTGGAAGAACTAAAAATCGAATAACCAATATTAACTTTTTCTGATCTGTTTGTGTTGTTCGAACTGCAAGAGTTTTTCTTCAAGAATGACCTTGTTCGTACTTTGTCAGAACTAATTTCTCATCTAAGAATTCTAAGAGTATTTCTTAAACCATGGGACATATGTCAAACCTTAGTTCGACCTCCCAGTCGTTTTTTCCCTAGATTCTCGCACCCACTAGGCTAAAAAGTTACCTAGGCTTTAATTTTCATACTTTGCAACTTTTAATCATTGCTACAAAATTGATCCACCTTCTCCTAGGTAACTGCTCATTTTCACCATTATATATAAACTTTTATACTATTTCATTGTCGTAAGAAATCACATTATTCTTAGAGAGAGAGAGAGCTCAGTTCACTTTCAACCTTGTTCTTGAGTCATATATGTTCACAGCCAGAAACACCTTAGTGAAAGAAGTTGGTTGAACTTGTTTGAATTAGAGTGAGCACATAAATTAGCGAGGGAAAAACGCATTGTTGCTGGTCTTCCTGCTTCCCCAAGTGAAAAAAGCAATCAGCCACAACAGAATACTGATCAGGTGTCATCTTCTTCAAAAAACCCTATAGTTAAGAAACTTTCATTTGTAGCAAATCTTTCACCTCTCCTATCTGGGTCCTCAGTCCAAGAGTCTGAAAATCCGTTGCCCAAAGAGAAAGTTGTTTCCAGTGTAAGAAAACCCTCACCTTTCATTGCGATGGGATCAGACACAGAAAAGTCTCTTGACAAATTAACCCTCACCGGAGAGCTTGGAAGGCAAAGTGGGTCCATGTTTCAAGACGGTCAACGTAAGATACTTGTTGGGCCTCTAAAACATCAACTATGTGTATACCCACACAACTGAGTTAGGTCGGATCCGCACTAAGTGGGGGATCCCAGAGTTAGTAAAAGCAAGGATACCGATTACTCCAGCGACCCCAATGGACTGCAAACTAAATGAGGTGGTGGTCTACATCAAAGTGTTGAATTGGGGACTTCGGTTCCCATTAGACCCGAAGATAGTCAGATAATTCAATTTGATTAAACTGTGCCCCACCAAACTAAGCCCTAACACTTGGTATACCCTTCTGGCCTGCATTATGTTGTCCATGTTGTCCAAGATTCCACTACTGATGGAATAGTTTGCTGTTGTGGCAAGCTTGTGCAAAAACCATCAGATCCCCTTTTATCATTACAATATTGGGAACGATTATAAGGTAGTAGATGATATGTTAGAGTCTAAAAATCCATAGAGGGTGTAGTTTCTATTTACAAGTGGGGCTTGAGAGAATGGTAGGAAAATTAAGGCGAACTGAAATCCAAGCCTTTTAACCAGTCGCTAGAAGAGCACTGAAAAGTTCCTCTTACTTTTTCTTTTCATATTTCAAGTACTGTTTTTAATTTAGACTAACTTATATGTATTTCCAATACTTCCGAAGGATTTCTTGGGTTATTTGGAGGTAGGGCAGGATACTTGTGCCAAGCTAAATGCTTGGGCTTCAGAGAATTGGGGAAATACTTTTCACAAATGCTTCAAATCAGGAAACTTTGTGAGGTCTCACCTATGGAACACCACATGTTAAAGAGATCTCACGTGAGAAAGGTTGACTACCCGCCCCCCCTGTAGATGTGATCCTGAAGAGGACAGAAGCCGCGGATACTACGTTATATCTACCTTCCACGGCCAAAGCCCCAAGTAAAATGAAGAACAAACAGAAGAAGGCCACAACAAACCCAGCCCAAACGACTACTGAGGGGACCGATTCGGAGAACCAGGGAGGTATCAATGCTGCTTTACTGAAAGAAGTAAAGGTGACTGTAAAGGAAGATGGTGGGCCAAAGAACCCACTGAAGCCTCCGAAGAAGGATAAAAAGTGTAAGGCCAGCAGTGATGAAATAGCTGGAAAAAAAAAAAAAGGTCACTCTGGGAGCAGAGATAATCCTCCTTCCACCTAAATTTCTCCCCCCAGCTCCTACCGATCCCACATTACAGGAGGAAATTCCAACTAACCTTCACTCCGGACAGGTTTCTGGTGATGGCAATGATGAGGTAGACCTTGAGTCCTTTCAAGACATTAATATTTATTTCAATGATCTAGAGAAAAATAACTTCGCGGGTCCTTATCGCCCTCCCAATTCTCCCAATGTAGTGACTCATAATGGGAAGACCTATGATATATCTGGGGAGCAAGACACCTTGAGCCATGTCCTACTAGGCTATATCCGACCAGTACTTGATCTGGAGAGGCAGGTAAAGACTCAAACAGGTAGCATTTATTCTATAATCACTGACAAGCAAAAATTTTCAGATGATCTTCTCAATGCTCAACATAACATAGAGGTATTGAAGAAGGATAAAGAAGAGTTAGCTGCCACACTGATCGCATCAGAAGTGGCCAACAAGGAGCTCCAAACCAAATACTCCAACCTGGAGACCTCTTCTTCAAAAGACATTACAGCTTTGAAGGAGAAATTGAAAACTAAAGATGGTACTATCCAGACTTTGTCCGATGAGAAGGCCAAGTTGGAGAGCACTGTCGAAAAGAAGATCAAAGAGAAAGAGGCCTTGGAACGCCAACAAACACAAGCCGTAGCTGCAGGTATAGAGAAGTATGCCAATGAGGTAGTGGACTCTTTAGAGAAAATGGACGATGGGATCAAGTCCGATATGGTCCTTTTGTTCCATGAGACCTTTCCCAAGAAGATCCTTGGTCCACTATGGAAATACTTAGACTACGATGACATCCCATTCCATACCTTAGCAGATGGTGACAAGCACAACTACTCTAAGCGAGCTGACTCCACTGATGATGATGAAGGAACGGGTGAGAGTTGAATTGCTGAACTCAATAATCACAAAAAAGATGGTGGTGAAGAAACATCTGAAGGGAACAACTCCTAAGGTTTTATTATGTATTTTTTGTTTTTCAAACATTAAAGTCCTTGGATGGCCAAGGAATTTTTTGTACTAATGATCGGTTCGAGTCCGATCAGGTTTAATTATCAAATTTCCCTTTTGTTTAATATTTTGTTTAAATCTTTCATGGTCAATGTTTGAATAATCACTAATATTTCAAAAGTGTTGAACAAAAGTATCCAATATCTACGATCACATGCGTTTAATAATTGTGATCAAGTGTTAAACATATCCGATAAACTCAAAAAACTTAAGAGTCGGGGTGTTGAATAAGCAATTTATATCCGAATTGAAACAGTATTGCAGCAGACTTTTGAAGAAGGCATCATATATTATTATAAAATCCAGACACCTCATTAAAACCTCCCCGCGCCACCAGGGTAGGAAAGAGTATGCCCCATAATATTTACATTGGTATTTAACAAGTAAATATTTACAAAAGAACTTTATTCTCAATATAACCTGAGATGCTCAACATTCCATGGATGCTTTAGAGCTCTCCCTTCTCTATCTTGGAGCATACATGTCCCTGGTTTAACCTTTTCACAGACCATATAAGGGCCTCCCCAATTTAAAGCCAACTTACCAAACTACTTTTCTTTAGTATGTAAAAATACTTTTCTTAAAACTTTGTCTCCTACTTGAAAATCTCTTCTTTTAACTTTGGAAGCAAATCTGCTCCTCATTAAGCCTTGGTAGTATGTTGTTCTTAGGTGTGCTTTAACCCTTTTTTCTTCTATTAAGTTCAACTGATTCCAAACTGCTATATCATGAGCCTGTTTGAAATAGTATTGGATTCTGCGTGATGGTAAATTATCCTCTATGGGATTAATTGCATCCATCCCATATACCAAAGCAAAATGAGACTCTTGTGTGGCTGCCCGGGGAGTAGTTCGATAGACCCACAATACCTCTTGTAAATAACTTGGCCACTTTCCTCCAGCTCCCTCCAAATTCATTTTTAGTCCGGACAAGATGGTTCTATTCGCAACCTCAACTTGGCCATTTTCTTGAGGGTGGAAAGGAAAAGAAAAACAATGTTGAATCCCTCTAGAGGTACAAAAAGATTTCATGTCTTTGTTATCAAACTGTGGCCCATTGTACGTAGTAATCTTCTGAGGAATCTCAAACCTATAGCATATGTTGGATACGATAAATTTAATAATAACCTTCAAAGTGGTTTACAGCCAAAGGAGCTGCCTCTATCCATTTAGAGAAATAGTCAATGACGACTATAATAGTTCTACACCCACCGGATGCCATATGAAGAGGTCCAACTAAATCCATCCCCTATCTGGGAAAGTGTATTGGTTCAGATATATACTTTATATGTACTGCTAGCACATAAATTTCATTCCTATATTTTTGACAAAGATCACATTTTGTCACCATTTCTTAAGCATCTGTCATTATGGTTGGCCAGTAGTATCCGGCTAACAAAACTCTTCGGGTCAAGGCCCTATAGCCATAGTGTGTTTAGCCTTCCCCATCATATAATTCAGATAATACAACCTGGGATTATTCAAATCCTAAACAGCGTAGGAGAGGCATGCTGAAAGACTTTTTGTAAAGAACTTCTCTTATTATCAAGAAACAAAGAGCCTTGTACTTAATCTTCTTTGCCACAGCTTTATCCGAAGGCAATATCCCATCAGAAATGTATTGGAGAAGAGTGTATCTCCAATCTTTAGGTTGAATAACAAGTATGTTCTTCATCCTCTTTCTTCTGATTTATCTGTATAAATGGACATTTTTGTACAAGAATCCAGGGGTAGGATTCAAAATAAGTTATAGTTCCCAAAGTGTTTTCCGATCTGGGAATATGTTCATAGCAAATATCTTTAAAGTTGGATGCCATTTCTTTTAACATAAGCAAATACTTGACTAGCTGTTCCTTCTTGCCTTCAGACTTCCTTTGAGCATGGTGGATGAGTAATTGAGAATCACTCATTAACCAGACTCTCTTAGCCCCACATAGGAGAGCTAGCTTAAGACCGACAATGGCTGCTTCATACTCAGACTCATTGTTAGAAGCTCTGAATCCAAATCATATAGCTTGATACATTTTATCAATATAGGAGGAGGTTAAGAAAATTCTAGCTCTACAACCCATAGTACTTGATCAACCATCAGTTCGAACTACCCATTCCTTTTTTAAACAATAGCCTGATTCCTGATTAGAGGATCTGTCAGCATGAAACTCTACCAAGAAGTCAGCCACTTATTGGGCTTTAATTACTGTTCGAGGGGTAAAATCAATATCGTAATCACTCAATACCACTGACCACTTGGTCATTCTGCTTTATACATAAGCTTTTTAAAGAACATTTTTTTAAAGGGAAAGACGTCCAGACAACATTAGAATGAGCTTGGAAGTAGGGTCTCATTTTTCTTGCAGCAATTACTAAGGCCTATGCCAACTTATCCAACTTCGAGTATATTTTTTCAGCATCCAGTAGACTTTTAATGATGTAGTACACCAGACGAGGATAAATGTCCACTTCCCTTACTAACAAAGCACTTATAGCATATTCTGATACAGCTAGATACACATAAAGCAATTATAACAGGTTTGGAAAGAGTTTTTGGTGAAGACAAATGTTTCTTTATTTCAATAAAATCCAGTCGTACTGTGTAGACCAATCAAAGTCTTTAGCATTCCTCAATACTGGGAAAAATGGAGCGCACTTGTCTGATGACCTTGAAATAAGCCTATTCAATGCAGCCGACCTTCCTGTGAGCCTTTGACCTTATTTAACATTCTGATGAGGGTCCATTTCTAATAAGGCATTAAGCTGATCTGAATCAGGCTGAATTCCCTTTTCACTTATTATGTAGCCTAAGAATTTTCCAGATCGGACCCCAAATACACATTTTTGAGGGTTTAACTTTAAATTCATAGCTTCTAAATGAGAACATGTCTCTTAAAGGTCAGATATGTATGAATCTTCCTCCAAGATTTTAACCATCATATCATCTATGTACACTTTCATGTTTCTACCAATATGATTAGTAAAATCTTTATCCACCAACCTCTGATAAGTGGCCCCAGCAGTCTTCAACCCGAAGGGCATCACCTTGTAACAATGAATACCTATGTCTATGAGGAAAGTAGTATGATCTTGATCATTCAGATCCACTTGTACCTGGTTGTACCTTGAGAAAGCATCCATGAAGGATAACAACTTGTTTCCAGATGTGGAATCCACTAACTGATCTATCTAAGGAACAGGATAAAAATCCTTAGGGCATGCCTTATTGATGTCATTGAAATCAATACGCATATGCCGTTTGTCATTCTTTTTCTTCACTAACACAGGATTCAAAGTCTATAAAGATTACTTTGATTCTTTGATATGACCCATCTTGGTTAATTAGTCAACTTCCTGAACAATCACATCTGCTTTTTCGTTGGAAAAATCTCTCCTCTTTTGTACAATTGGTGCAACATCACTCCGGATGGACAAATTGTGTGAAATAACATATGCTGGTACTCCGGTAATATCACTGTTGCACCATGCAAACACATGTTGATAATTCAGCAAAAATGACAACAACTGATGCTGCAACTCTAGTGCCAATTGAGAACCAATCTTAACATTCTTTCCCTCTGCGAATGAGTGAGTTTCGACCTCTTTAATATGTATTATAACACTGGGAGCCTCCCTGTGATCATCAATCTCACTTTCCTTAGTAGAAGGCTCCAGTAGCTGCTAATCCCTGTTAATCCTGACTGCTCCTAGAGTTTTAGGGGCAAGAGCTGTTGTATAACACTCCCTGGCTATCTTTTGAATACTCCAGATAACACTTACCTGTCCCTGAACACCATACTTCAAGCACTGATGGATTATAGAGGCCACAACATGAATTTTGGAAAGCCAAGACCTCCCAAAAATTGCATTATACAATGTTGTGCAATCCATCACAACAAATAACACTCTCACCTTATTTTTAAAGGGCCCTTTACCCAACAATACTTCCTCTTCGAACTCCCCCATTACATCTGCTGAACTCCCTGTGAAGCCTACAATGGTTCTGTTCGAATGTTGAATAACTTTTGGATTTCTCATTTTCTTGTAGGAGCTTAAAAATTGGATGTTTGCCAAACTTCATGTATCAATCAGAATTCGGCGTATATGATTTCCCCCTATTGAAGCCCCTATGACCACCGCATTCTTATGAGGTCCTGCAATATCCCTCAGGTCATCCTCATAAAAAACTATGAATGGGAATGGGGATTGGCACTGATGGGAAGACATTCCACCTTC
Organism: Limnanthes douglasii subsp. nivea; assembly: GCA_036936605.1. NCBI lineage: Eukaryota > Viridiplantae > Streptophyta > Magnoliopsida > Brassicales > Limnanthaceae > Limnanthes > Limnanthes douglasii. Next base: position 205,184,452 of record JAUPFV010000005.1, on the reverse strand, counting down.
TAACTGGGTGGAAAAATTTGGGGCATGCCTCTTCCTTGATGGAGTGGTAGGTGCAGTCACAATATCTTCTATAAAAATGGTTAATGATTCAAAGAAGCTGATCAGTCCGGAAACTATCTTAGTTTTTTCTGTTATCACCCCTACCTTATTTCGATCTGGATCAGCATCTAGATACTTAGAGTCTACATCAAACCTTTCAAGAATCACCACTGCACCATCTTGTGAAGATGTGCCATGATTGTTTGAAGGATTCGTCCGGGGAACATTATTTTGTGCGTTATCCGGTCTGTTTCCATTTCGTTTTTTGACATAAGCTCCCAACTTTCCCTTCTCAATAAGGTTTTGGACCTCTTGTTTCAACACTATGCAATCCTGAGTATCATGGCCTATATCGTTGTGATATTGGTAAAAACGAGTGCTCCGGTTCTCTCTAGGGGACTGCAATGATTCTGTTTGGACCGGTTGGACCCTTGTTCGGTCTCCTTTGCCATGTAACCGGATTGGTTAGTGGCTGGAGGAGCTGTTGTTGTAGTGGTAGACCTCACCTTACGGTTTACCCTTCTTTTCTTTGTTTCTTCTACATTGATCTATTTTCCCACTTGGTTCAATAAACCACTCCAGGTCATAGCCTTCTTCCGAGTCACATAATCAACCAAATTCCCAGGATTTAAACCTTGCCTAAGGGAAACAATTACAACCTGCTCAAAACCATCTGCTAGCCCATTATTCGTATTCACAAAGCGACTATGTAATCTTTTAGAGACTCATTTGGTTCCTGAGCACAATGGATAATGGTGTCCCCATTACCCTTTAGTTCCTTACTTCCAACAAATTTCCTCCGTAAGGCAACCCAGAATGTATCAAAATTTCTAATACACCCCTGAGGGAGACTGTTATACCATTTAAGGTCACTCTATGTGAAGGTTTGGGAGAAAACTCTACATAAAATCTTGTCAGCTTCTTCAAAGTTCATCATGAAGTTTTTAAACTGTTCCAAATGGTTTTTACAGATCTCGACTCCCATCGTATTTCTCCATCTTGGAGCTATCAAACCTTTTAGGAAGATGTCTGGAGAGTATTTTTTGCGGACAAAGGCGATTGCCTCCAATTCTTGCTACAACTGAAAACGGTATTTTCATAAGGGGTTGCAAAAATACCTAGTTCGGACTAAAAAGCCAATGGATGAATCATCAACTGATCAACATACTTATGAGATAACCCCTTACCCTGGTGCCTTTTGATCCTACTATGTCTGTCCCTCTTCCTCGAATGTTTTTTAATTAACCTCATATTTTTTTCTAGATCTCACTTCATCACTACTTGAAGATAGTGATTCTTCAAGTTCTGCCTCACTTGGGGAACTGCTAGAGGATTCAGATGTAAAACTCTCAACAGGCTTAGATCGGTGCATCTTTTTTGAGCTGAGGTGAGTCTTCAAAGATTGCTTGTTTTCCCTAGGATTGTCAGTGTGGTGAAGTACTGACGCTCCAGATTTCTCCTTGATACCTTTTTTTGCTTGTTTTATTGCTCTCAACGCATGTATTTCAGCCCTCAGCTGGTGCTCCTTGATGGTATACACCTTATTTTCCCTTGCACTTTCCACCTCTAGGGTGGAGCATTCTGCTCATTCGTATCCATCCGAACTTCTTTACTTGCTGGTTTTGAATGTAAAATTCAAGCATCCTCGTCTCCCACTGTGGTCGCCATTTCGGTTTGGTTTGTTTCTACTTGAGGGTAATCTAGTAAAGTGTTTAAAGGGTGTTTTGGGTATTTTGTGTTTAGTGTGACGAGTAGAGAGATAATTAAGCTGTCTACTAGTAATAAATTCTCACATTTATACTTAATTACTGACCCATAGGCTTATTGGGTCGGGTTGTGAAATCTGGTCGAGTTTAAGGACCCATTGGTCGGGTGGTTTAGTCTGAATTGCCCTTCGGATTTAACCATGGCACAGTGACTCTATAGTGACTCAAATATCCGGAATCATCATTAACATCGTATGATCTATACCAAACATGAGGTTCTTAAAAAATATGAATTGGATCATCATTTATACTAAAGTGATAAATCTACTAAAAGTTCTCTAAACTTGTAATTGCATTAACGTGTTAACTAAAAATATCGTAACTATAAAAAATAATTATGAAATGACTAAATATATTGCTATTGCCTGTTTTTAGCATAAAAATGATTAAGATTTATCACAATGCTAACCATTACCTATAGATAAAGAGTGAATTGTTCTTAATATACAAGTTCTTGGAGTTATTCGATTGACTCAATCCCACAGTGTTGTTTTGACATTGTAAAAGAAAAGACCACGAGGGGTATTATGAAGGTTGTCGTCAGTATGTATGAGAATCCATTGGAATTTAACAAAGTTTACTTAATGAGACAGTTATTTAATTTGTGGATGAAGGAAGGTGCATCAACACAATGGTATTTTTGAGCGTATGAACCAAAAGTTTACAAAAAGAGCCAGAAGTATTCATATACAGTCAGGTCTACCAAAACAGTTATGGGCAGAAACAGTAAACACATCAGGTTACATGGTCAATCAAAGTCCATTGGCTTCATTAGAGCATAAAATACTAGAGGAGGTATGCAGTGGAAAAGAAAACTATCACATCTAAACGTTTTTTGTTGTTCAACATATGTTCATATTAGTGATAGTGGTAGGAACAAACTTGATCCTATATCCAAGAAATGCACCATCATCGGCTATGGCAATGATGAGTTTAACCACTGTATTTGGTATGGAAAATATAAAAGGTGTTCCGCAACAGATATGTGATTTTCAACTAAAGAGTGATGTAAAAAAATGCATAAAACTAATTCAAACGACTTAAATAGTTTTGTGGAAAAGCTAATTATAACACGTTCTCCACTAGGAGAGTCAGTTGGACAGAGCAATACACAACATACTAACAAATTGCAACCTTTTACTCGAGTTCTTGCATTGATAAGGTCTTTATGACCTCATGTGCCTAACATGAGATAGTTGAACTATTTATTGCTGAAAGATAAAGAGGAGCCCGGATGCTATGATGAAGGTTTTCAGATTAGTAATACTAGCAAGCGGGACCTTGCCATGAAAAAATGAAATGAAGTTATCAGTCTAAAACCATGAAGTAATTGTGCTTTTAGTAAAGGTGAGTTAAAAGTATAAGGTTATGTAAACATATATTTTGAAGGTGAAGTCGATCATCAGAAAAGCACATCGGTTATATATTTATTGTTGAAACTAAAACTGTTAGTGGATGTTATAATTACTAATATCTACTACAGAGGTTGAGCATGATACAGTGACTGAAGCGAGTAAAGAAATGATATGGCTTAGAGTTTTTCTAATTGAGTTGGGATTCAAATAGAAGAAGAATATTATGCACAATGATAGCCATAATGCAATATACATCGAGGAGATCTCAGTAGTTCATTCCAAAACCAAGCATATTGGACTTCATTCCCAAGATTAGTGAATCATGTAAAAATGTATTGCCGAGATGCAATCGGCAATGCCCAACCTTCTGCTTCTGGTGAACGCAACTTTAAGCAACAAGGATGTATCCTAGCACATGGGGCCTCCGCCTTAATCCCAAGCTACAAAACGAAAACACGATAAAATAAATTTCTTGATATTAAAATTACCATTAACATACCCCTTGTATGAATACTTAAGTTCATGAAATGGTTGGAGTTGACCCAACCCAATCCGATTTCCAACCGGTTTGGCATCTGAGGAGGTGCACCTCTTAGCAGAAGAAAAGTGAAGCCGACATCCATATTTCAGAATAGCCCAACAAAATGGAGTATGCAGTTAAACGCAGATGCAATTGCCACTCCCATCTCGCGCATGGACATCCAATGGTCCTTAGTTCCCACATCGCTAGAACATTTCACACGCTCCGCAACATCAATCAAATCCTCCATGCTAGTAAAAATCTTAAGTAGACGGATGCGTAATCCATCAGCTCGTTGTAAAGGGCATCCCTTATCAACCTCCACCCATCTTGTTGCCCGTTCAAGGCGTACGCTATCGAGCGGTACCCGCAATGCCCATCAGATTTAACATCGCTAATGGACTCTATGAAAGGCCTAAAATAGATGGGGAATTGGTTCATGTATCCTTTGGGGTCTACAAAACTTGCCTTTACCGGCATCTTAGAGCTTGACCTACAACCCACCGTTCCACTACTAAGCATTGTCCCACTTGCTTGCGTTGGAATAACGCTACCTTTCGTACGAGTAGGGGCGCTTTCCGAACCACGTTTAGGCTCCTTCTTTTTCCCCTTTACTTGAGGTTGCAGTTGGAAGTTTGAAGTCTCCAAGTAAGGATGGCGTACTAGCATTTTCTGATTGAAGCACATATTCGTGCCAACTTTTGTCGCGTTTAGTGGATGTATCATCAGCGGCAATAGATAACTTACGTTTGTTAGGTGGACGACCGCGCGGTTTTTGCTTAACCAATGGCTCCAAAATGTTAGTTGTTTCGGGATGGACGACGGTAAACCATTGTTTATAAACTTGCTCTATGCGTGCTTCGTCATTGGACGCCATGACATCGCATACTAGTTTGTCAAGCTTGGCTTTAAGTTGCTCATTCGTCGAGAGGTTGGTACGAACTAAGATGTCTAACCTCTTCCAATGTTCATGAAACAACTCAAGCGGCATCTCTATGCCTTTTGCAACAAACTCATAGATTTCGTGGGCGCAAGGCATGCCGTGCGTAGTTCGTATGGCACAACCGCAAGGCATATCCGGTGCGATTGTCATGTTGCGGGCACATTCAACTTCGTCGGCCAAAAGTTCCATTGCATAGTGGGAGATGTTGTTTTTTAGTTTACTGTACACAATGTATGTGAATTTATGTAGGGCCAACAACCGGCTCTTTTCAAAGGAAGCCTTGATGTCCCCGTGTTGCAATTCGATCAAAGTATGCAACTTCAACCAAAAAGATTCAAAGTTACCTTTGCTCGTACCGATGAAACGCTTGAGGCTCGAATGAGCGCTCTCCACGCGGTTTGTGGTTTGGTTACCAAAATGCATCCACTTGTTAGTTCTCCACGTGACAAACTTGTCACCGTACGGACCTACCCAACTTTTGGTATACTCAATCACTTCCGGATACTCTTTGAAGTCGCGGTGCAATTCCGACCGGTAGTTCTCGTAGGCTAATTCTGTTTCCGCCAACATCATTTCATTCCACACTTTCAAAAAGGCATTGGACACTTTCTTCTCCTTTATGATCCTTTTTGTTTTTCCTAGGACGTTCATGTTGATGTGCCATCGATACAACATGTGCGTTGGATTGGGGAACACTTCCTCCACCGCATTCACAAGCGCCAAGTCTCTATCCGTCAAAACAATGGATGGTAATTCGATGGAGTGAGTTACCATCAACGAATGTAAGCATCCTAACACCCACTTGTAGGCCTCGATTTTTTCATTCGACATAAACACAAATCCAATGTAGAATGTTTTCCCCGTACAAGTCGCACCCACGACCTCGTATAACGGCATCCCGTATTTGATCACCTTGTACGTGTTATCCATTAAAATGACGTTCGGAAATGTCCGTAACAAATCCAAACTAACCGGGTGCGCAAAAAAAAACTCGCCTATGATATCGCTTCTGTCTTCGGACTTTCTATGGAATTCGTAGTAGTTTAGTCGCTTTAGTTCATCCAACAAGTATTGGAATTGCGACCGACCGCCTTTCTCGAGCTTCTGGTGTTTTAGTATTGCGTTGTACACGGTGCGCATTGTAGACGAATTCTTAGGGTTCAATTTCTTCACTCCACCAAGAATATCACGAGGACGGGATCCCATTTTTGTAGAACTAACCACGAAATCCATCTCTATTTTTTGAAAGCGTCCCACGTAGGAATGACCTTCTTTGTAGGATGTAGTATCGTGATTGTGAACGCCACACAACCTCTATTCCCCACAAATTATCACCCATCTTTTTTTCTTTAAGGGCGAACGGGCATCCGCATTTTTCTTTCTGGTAGACTTCCTCTTTAGATCCTTGGGATCTACCAGTTTTGTGTAAACTCCAGATCTTTCACACACAAACTCTACTCTCGGAGTTTTACGATCGTGTCTATCGCATCGGTGTAAAATAATCACAAACCCGTTATCTGATGCGGTTTCCTTAACCCATTCAATAAGGTCTGCCTGGGAGTAGTAGTGAGATTTGGTGTTGAACAACTCGCTATAATCGATGGAGCAAGGCACCGGTATTTCCTCATCCTCCGCCTTCGCCATGCACGAACTAGTCAAATCATCCTTTGATTCATCCTTTAACCATCCATCTCCACTCTTTAACTCTTCACCCTATGTGAAAAAAAAGCATCAAATACGACCATGGATAAAATAAGCCAACCCCAACCCAGCGGTTAGAAAATTCACACGTTGAAGGATGTTGCCCCGCCGGTTCTATATGGTTCCAACCGGCGGGGACATTGTTAAACCGGCGGTTGAATATTCTAAACCCGGCGGGGCTATTGTCAACCGTCGGTTGACAATTCACCACCCGCCGGGGGTCGTGGCCAAATTCAAACTCCATTGGGGAAACAACACAGGGGTTGACCCCGGCGGTTTCATATACCCACACCGGTGGTGGAACTATCTATCCCCGGCGGTTCAAATAATATACCCCGGCGGGGACTAAACACAAAATAAAACTTATAATCTGGACAAAACAAGGGAGTTGGCCCCGCCGGGTACAGGGTAACAACCCCGCCGGGTAAGGGTGTCCCAGCGGGGCCACTGCTGCAATATTGGATGAGTGAATCATGAGCTATTTAATAGCCATAAAAGCTGGCTTTTCTGACCTCTTTCGTAACTTTAATCTCCTCATAGTTTGTTTGTTCCCAAGTCCCCTGACATTCCAATTTAAAATCTTAATGGTCATTTGGTTGGTTTTGATTTAACAACCTTCTTCAGCTATATGAGTTTGGATGAAGTAGAGCCATTGTTGTTCTAGTTTATGATTTTCTTAACTTTCTTGTTTCGCAGTTTCATGAATTCATTGTCTTTCTGGGTAGGGGTACATGGTAGACTACCTGTTATTTATTTGGTTGGAGAAGTGGTTTCCTGGATGAAATTAACATCAAATTTCTCAATATCAAACAATGATCTTGTTTCCAGAGTGTGCAATGCTTTAATGATTTCAGGATCATTGTTGAACTGTTTTTCATTATCTTTAATTCCAGATGATGGGTCTTTTGGAACTTTATTAACTTCTAATGTAGCATTTTGCTTTGCGTTTAGATCTAATGTAGGCCTGATAGAGATGAGTTATTAGTAGTTCTGCTCAACAACTTCCATAGTATTCAGTGTCAATTATCATTGACTTGAGCTGGGGTGTTGTATATTTGTTTTTGGGAATCAGATCATCGACTTGTTGAAGACATTCTTGCTTTTTTTGGTGATCTTGTTGTTGATTTGAGAAATTTTATTGCAAACATTTTCATTGTGCCCAATGTATTTGCATGCATTACAGTAGCTTAGGTGTGAGCCATATATAATATCCAAGTTGAACTCATCTTCAGCTCCAAACTAGATCTTTATGTTGTTAACAAGAGGTTTTGATATATCCAGTTCGACTCAAAACTTAACACAATTAAATCTTGCTCTGTTAACCGGAGGAATCCAGATTTTCAAAGGTATGCCCATTTATTTTTTTATTTCAAGAATCGTACCATCATTGTACATGAATTCAGGCAGATTGGCTAGTGTTACCCAAACTGGTGTTAATGGACTTTCTTTGTTAGGATCAAAGTGAAGACTCCACTTGAGTAGACGCATAGTTTTCTCACCCACTTTCCAGAAATTTTGAGACCATAGTCTTTTCAAGTCCTCAATGCTTTTAAAATCTATAAACACATGTGTGTAATCCCGTTGAGCCACACTAAAAGGACTATAAAAGTTAAACCTGCCCAGATATTATTTAATAACTTCATGCTTTGGTTTTCCGTAAGAAAACTTCCCTTAATTGTATGTTTTGATATCTGTTAAAGATGTTCAATGTCTTCTTTCTCAAAGTTGATTATCATTTGCTCCATGTTATGAGTAATAGAGATATTACGATGAAAAAAATCCCTGGTTTTTTGGTTTCAATACATCGACAAAGGATTTCATTGCATCTCAATAAACTAATTTTTTCTTATACCCAGTATTGTAGCTTGATTTTTCGAAAGTAGGATTATAGATCACCGTTGTTATTTGGTATGATATCGAACTTGGTCCATCTTTCCTATGATGATGTTCTTGATTTTCTTTTGAAAGTAAGATAATTTTTTTATCAAACTTAGGCACATTGATAGGTAAGGATCTTGTTGAGCTTGGTGAATTAAAAGATGAAACTGATGGAATAATATCTCCTTAGTCCAGGAGGGAGAATTCATCCCTTTAAGAAGACAATCTAAGCAAGGTTGATCTTCAAAATTTGTAAAGATGATGCTTTGTTTTTGGTTTTCTTGACATAGATTTCATTTTATTAATTTGTAGAGATTAGTTTTCTGTACATAAAGTTTATCAGAATTGGTATATATATATATATATAATGATTGCATTATGATGTTATTCAGAAAAATGCATAACGTTTCATGTAACCAAATTAGTTAAACATAAAAATAACAACAAAATAATAAACATATAAATTGATAACGAAGTTCAATCAATTGTGCTTATGTGTCCGAAGCTGTTGCAGATCATTCTATTAAAAACAAAGACTCTATGACTCTGTAATTTATTGTGTTATCTTTACAAAAGAGAGAGTATATGGTTTATATCAACTTCAATATTGATGTAGAATAATAGTTTGCAAGAGCATTTAACTCTGCATTTAAGACCCACAATTACAAAGCCATTAACATATTATTAAATGACTTGATTCATTAAATGGTCTTCTAAAGTTCCAAAACGTCTTCAAGCCCCTCATCCTAAGGATCATTCTAAACACCATCCTCTTTAAAATCTTCTTCTATAGGACCATCATCTAAAGACTCTCATATATTCTAGCTCATCCTTTAAAGTCTCATTTTTAATCCATCCGTCTAAAAGACCCTCGTCTTCGAGACCCTCGACTTGAAGACCCTCGGTTTGAAGACCTTCGTCTAACTACGGGACCATCTTATTAAAGACCCTCGTCTTGAAGATCATCTTCTTGAAAAGCCTTGGTTTACATAATTTCAGTTAGCAATAGGACTCTACTTTAAAGAGCTGCAAAAATGTGCAATATGCTTGGGAATGAAGTCCAAGCATATTGGACTTCATTCCCAAGAGTAGTTCACTCATCCGTCTTGAAGAGCTCATGATTCACTCATCCAATATTAAAGAGCTGCAAAAATGTGCAGCTATCCCAACCAGTGATCTTGTCTCTGATCCTTGAAACAAGATTGTCAAAATGGCTGACTCTACTTTTGTTGCTGATCATCACCCCGAGATATTTAAAAGGCATAACACTGTGTTTCATTCCCAAGATCCTTTCAATTGTACGGATCATTTGATGCGTCATATTCTTTGCCACTATTAGGTTAGACTTATCTTTATTAATGATCTGACCAGAAGTATCTTGATAGTGTGATAGGATTTGAGAAATTCTTAAAACTGAGGTAGATAGATGTTGCGGAAGATAGTGAACTCGTCTGTGAATGCCAAGAAAAGTATTGTTATATTTCCTCTTTCTTTATATCTTACTTCAGTTTGATCTTCATTTATCTTCTTAAGCCCCCGAATTAAATACTCCTTAGCCATTATAAACAAACTGGGGGACAGAGGGCCCCCTGTCTCAGCTCTTAGTTTACCCTGAAAAAGCCTTTGATTGCACCATTGATTAATAATAAGAAATGGTTGTTCATTATGTTGATTTTTATATGATCAATAAAGGAGGAGTTAAACGCAAAAGCCTTAAGAATATCAAAGAGAAACCAGTGAGAAAGCCGGTCAAAGGATTTCTCCATATCGATCTTTAGTATGATGTTGTTGCTGCCTTTTGTTTTAAGGTTCAAATCACAACATAGCTCTTGTATGATGAGAATACTTCCATGAATGCTCCTCTCCATGACAAAAGCCCCTTACTCTTTAGAGATCAGCTTAGGAAGAATCATTTCCAGTCTTTTGTTGACAATTTTGAAGTAGATTATGTTGAATAAAGTAGTTAGGCTAATGGGACAAAATTCTTTCCAAGTCCTTAAGAAGTTAACCTTAGGAATTAGGAAAATAATAGAATCCAAAACACTAGTTGGGATCTTATTTCCTTTGAAGACATCCTTGACTGCTTCACACAAATCATCAGCAATCATAGTCCAACAATTCTTATAAAACATCTCGTTGAATCCATCAAGACCAGCTGCCTTATTAGGATTAAGCTCACAAATAGTCCTATATATTTCATCATCATTGGGAGTTGCAGTAAGCATATCATTGTCCTCTTCAGTTACCAGCTTGGGGATGACAATGATAACACCAGTAGCATCATAGTCATTATTTTCATTATTAACATTTAAAAGGTTCTGAAAGTAAGAGATGGTTGAGTTGGAGATAGCTTTTTGATCCTCCAGCCAGATGCTCCCATCCCAGATTCTATAGATTTTATTCCTTTTTGCTCTATTTTTAACAAAATTGTAAAAGAACTTGGTGCTCTTATCATTATCTTTCAGCCAGGTGGTGTGACTCTTTTGTTCCACAAAACACTCCTCAACAGCCAATAACTCCAAGTGATCCTCGTTAGTCTTATCTAGCATGGCCTTATCAGAACTATCATTTGTGATATGGTATTTGGATTCAATAAAGGTAATTTCTTCTTCTATTTCCTTTATAGCATCAAAAACATTCCCCAAATCCTTTCTGTTCCACAACTTCGGGTCTTCTTTTAGTCTTTTCAGCTTCCACCAAAACTTTTGTAAAGGATTCCCATGAGCACTTTTGGACCAGTTTTCCTCCATTATTTCAAGAAATCTAAGATGTCTAGTCCACATTGTTAAAAATTTAAAGTAAGGCTTGATAATGTATAGGTTGGATGATATAGAGACACGGATTGGAGAATGGTCAGAACATGTCTTAGCCATGTGAACCACCTTAGTATTGTCAAAATAGTTGATCCAAGGGTTGCTATAAAGCATCCTGTCTAGTCTATTACACTTCCTACCATTTGTCCACGTGTATTTGGAGCCAGAGAAACCACCATCAGCTAAGTTACTGACGAGGAATAGGTTACTAAAGTCATACATGTTATTCAAACAAACTCTAGTATAGGAAAGCTTCTCTTCAGCATTAAGAGTTGTGTTGAATTATCCAACAAGGATCCACTCAGTAGTATCCTCTTCATTAACCCTTCTTACGGAATCCCATAGGTCCAATCTCTGTATTCTGCTACATTTAGCATACACATTAGTTAGTTTAAACTTTTTATTCAGGTTGGAGTTGGTTTGGTTTATTTTGGGTTGGGGGTAGTTTTGTAAAGTGTTTTAGTAAGTTTGGGTGTTTTGTGTTTAATGTGAGGAGTAGTGAGATAATTAAGCAAGCTCCTTGTATTAAATGTTGATCACCCACATTAATGAGAGTGGTTGGGGTATTTATACTTTAATTAATGATCCATGGGCTTACCGGGTCAAATGGCGAAACCGGGTCGAGTTCAAAGACTCTTTAATTTTTAAGTCGATTAGCAAATAGCTTAATCAAAAGTTGTTTACATTTGTCTTATTCGGATTTATAGTGGTGTGACATGGTCCAAATTACCCATGTCCGGATTAGTGGGTAGGCTGTGTCTGCAAGATCCGAACTCATCAGTAGCCCTCTTTTTAGGCCTTGAAAATTATCTTTGGAAGTGTTAAAAAATTTACCAAGTCAACATCAATTGTGTCCAATCTGCTTATGTTATCTGAACTGAAAAGCCTTATTCTCACAAATAACTCAGTTCGAATTTCATTACGACTGGTTTTTCTTTCCAGAATTCTAAGAGTTTTTCCATGAATTGTGGGACACGTGTCAATATCTGGTTTGACCTCCCAGGCGTGATTTTTCCTAGATCGTCGAACCCACTAAATCTAGAAAGTTAGCTAGGTTTTGATGTTTCACACGTTGTGCAACCCTTAATCATTGCAAAAAACCTTGTTCAACTTCTCTTTGGTAACTGTTGTTTTTATGGTTATATATATATCGTTTTACTATTCCACTGTCTTTCACACTCAAAACTTTCTCAAAGAGAAAATCATCTTCATCTTCAAACTGTTCTTGAGAGATTATATGTTCACAACCAGAAACAGTTTAGTTAAAGGTGGCTTGTTGAATTTATCGGAGTTAGAGAGAGCAAGGAAAGTAGAAAGAGAAAACAGTATCTTCGTCGGTCTCCCCGTTTCTCCAGGCGAGAAAAACGGTCAGCCAAACCAGGACGCCGATCAGGGGTCATCTTCCTCAAGAAACCATAGACCAAGAAAGATCTTATTTAGACCAACCCTTTCACCCATCCCTTCTGGTTCTTCGGTACAAGAATCTCAACACCCTGTTTCTAAAGAAAACGTTGTTTCAAGCATCAGAAAACCCTCAACATTCATAGCAATGGGTTATGGCACAGAAATTCACAGAAGATAACTCATCGTCGGACAACTTGCCAAACCAAAACCGATTCCTCACCATCAACTTCAAAACCTTTCGGATCGAAGGTAGCTAAAGTAGCTCTGCAGGCCAAGCCCTCCGGATCACGACCTTTACCAGATATTAGGCCTTTAGAGGCAACAAGTGCACAAACACCATAACAACTTTCGATGAAGGAAGATGAGCAACCTTCTTCAAAGACAACCGAAAAACCTTCCACAGTAATGGACTATGGAGGACATCATCGAAGATGCCCCTTTTGAGACAGAAGCGTCCGGTCAGACAATAGATACTGCCTCAGGAAAAAAGGTAAAAGTAAGGTGAAAATTTGCATGACTCATCCAGACTCGCTTCCGGAGTGTTTAGAGGGTAAAGTAGGCCCTTGTTTTAAACATGTCAACGTTAAATATCTGTTGGCTTTGCAAAATATCAACTATGTCTAAACTCACACTGTTGAATTAGGTCAAATCCGGACCAAATAAGGGGATTCTGGAGTCTGTTAAAGTGAGAATACTGATTACTCCGGAGACCCCCATGGACTGCAAATTGAATGAGGTTGTAGTATACACCGAAGTGCTGAACTGGGAATTTCGGTTCCCTTTAGATCCATAAATTGTCAAGAACTTCCATTTGGTCAAACTTTGTCCCATTCAGTTAAGCCCCAATGCGTGGTACACACTCCTTGCCTGTATCATGGCATCTAGATTGTCAAAGAGCTCCATTCCGATGGAGCAGTTTGCTGATGTAGCAAGCTTGTGCAAGAACCATAAGATTCCCTTCTACCACTATAACATGGGGAATGATTTCAAGGTTGTGGACGACCTGTTAGAGTCCGAAAATCCTTGGAGGACATAGTTACTTTTTGTTAGTGGAACATGGGAAAATGGCAAGAAGATAAAGGCCAACACCAACCCTAGTTTGTTTACCAACAGGTGGAAAAACACGGGTAAGTATTTTTTTTTACTTCATAAACTATAAGTTTTCTTATTCTGACTAATTTGTTATTTCTCTTTAGTTCTACCGAATGAGTTCACCAGCCACTTGAAAGATGGTTAAAAGACTTGTGCAAATCTCAATGCATGGGCTTCGGAAAACTAGGGGAACGTTTTCCACAATTGCTTCAAGTCGGGCAATTTTGTGAGGTCTCACCTGTGGAACACCATAGGACGGAGACACCTTTCATGGGAAGAGCTAACCACCCCTTCTCCTGCTGAAGTGATTTTAAGAAGGACAGAATCCAAAGATGCCAAGTTGTTCTTGCCTTCCAGGGCTAAGGCTCCCAGCAAAATGAAGAATAAGAAGGGGAAAGCTACAACAGATCTGGCTCAAACAGCTACAGAAAGGACTTGTTCGAGGAACCAGGATGGTATTGATGTGTCTTTGCGCAAGGCAATGGAGGTCGAGACAGTAAGGGAAGCTGGAGGGTCAAAGAACCCACCAAGGCCTCCTAAAAAGGACAGGAAACGTAGGGCCAACAGTGACGAAAAAGCCATCAAGAAGAAGAAGGTCACCTTGGGGGAATAAATAATCCTTCGCACTTCAGAAATCCCACCACCAGCTCCTGCCGACCCTACTCAGCAAGAGCAAATCCCAACAGACCTTTAGTCCGAAGATATTGCTGGTGGAAGGAACGATGAAGTAGACCTCTATGCCCTTCAAGATATTGGCCTCTACTTTAACGACTTTGAGAAAGATGATTTTACAGGTCATTATCGTTCATCCAACATGGTGACCTAAAACGAGAAGTCATTCTCCATATCCGGAGAACAGGATGTCTTAAGTCATGTCATCCTTGGTTATATCCGGCCAGTACTCGATTTGGAGAGGCAAGTAAAAAGTCAGACCAAACTTATCAACTCTCTTACTTCTGACAAAGAATCTATGTCAAACAGTCTTCAAAATGCTCAACAAAGTATAGAGGTGATGAAGAAGGAGAAAGAAGATTTGGCAACCAATCTAACCACATCGGAAGCGGCCAAAGTTGAGCTCCTAACCAAGTATTCAGACTTGGAGAATTCTTCCTCGCAAAGCCTCACAACGTTGGAAGAAAAGTTAAAGACTAAGAATGGTGTTATTCAAACCATAACCAACAAGAAGACTAAGTTGGGAGGTACTGTTTTGGAGATGACCAAGGAAAATAAGTCCCTGAAGAGTCAGGAAGAGAAAGCTATCAAGGCAGGTATTGAGGAGTACGCCAATAGAGTAATAGACTCCTTAGAAAAAAGAGATGATGAGATCAAGTCTGACATGGTGTTGTTGTTCCATGAGACATTTCCTAAGAGGACCCTTGGTCCCTTATGGAAGTATGTGGAGTACGAGGACATCCCACTTCATACATTGGTCGATGGGGACGGGTGAGAGTTCAAGTGCTGAACTCAAAAGTCCCAAAAAAGGTGGTGGTGAAGGAACTTCCAAAGGGAACAAGTCCTAAGGTTTTATCATGTATTATTTTTTGTTTTGTGAACAATCAAAGTCCTTGGATGGCTAATGCATATTTTGTACTACTGTTCGATTTAAGTCCGAACAAGCTTAATTTATCCAACTTTGTTTTTGTTTAATACTTTACTTTAAATATTTCATGGCTAATGTTTAAGTAGCGCCCAGAACTTCAAAAGTATTAAAGTGAGAGTGTTTAATATCTCCAATGACATGTATTTAATAGTCAAGACCAACCACCAACCTTATCTGATCTACTAAAGATCCAGGGTATTGAATAAATGATTTATACTTGAATTGAATTGTAGTAAAATCACTCTGAATTCGTTGAAGAAGGCATTATATATTATTGAAGGAGAAACAAGACACCTCATTAAAACCTCCACGCGCCACCAGGTTAGGAAAGAGTATGCCCCCTAATATTTACATTGATATTTAACAAGTAAATATTTACATAAAAAGTTTACTCTAAATATAACTTGAGATGCTTAATATTCCATGGGTGCTTTAAAGCTCTCCCTTCTTTGTCTTGAAGCCTATATGTTCCAAGTTTGAGCTTTGCATAGACCTCATAGGGGCATTCCCAGTTTGGAGTCAACTTACCGAACTTTTTCTCCTTGGTATGTAAGAAAACTTTCCTTAATACCTTATCCCCTGGTTGAAAATCTCTTCTTTTGACATTGGAGGCAAACCTAGTCCTCATCAAACCTTGATAGTGTGTTGTTCTTGAGTGTGGTTTAACCCTTCTTTCTTCTATAAAGTCCAACTGATTCCTAATTGCTATCTCATTAGCCTGTTCGGAATAGCTATGGACTCTGTATGATGGTAAAGTAGCGGCTATGGGGGTAATTGCATCCATCCAATACACCAAGGCAAAAGGAAACTCTTGTGTAGCAGCCCGAGGAGTAGTTCAGTAGGCCCAAAATACTTATTGTAAATAGCTTGGCCACTTTCTCGCAGCACCTTCTAAATTCTTTTTTAACCCAAACAAAATGGTCATGTTTGCAACTTTAACTTGGTCATTCTCTTGTGGGTGGAAAGGAGAAGAAAATTAATGTTGAATACCTCTAGAGGCACAAGAATCCTCCATATCTTTGTTATCAAACTATGGTCCATTGTCTGCATTAATATTTTTGGGGACTCCAAATCTGCAGTATATATTGGATAAGATAAATTTAATGACAGCCTTTGATGTGGCCCCTGCCAAGGGAGCTGCCTCTATCCATTTTGAGAAGTAGTCAATAACAACTATTGGTGTGGATAATAATTGCCTGAGGGTAGGCTGGTAATTTCAGTTGATGTTTTATGGTGATGTGTGGGTGTTTAAGTGTTTAGAGTAGAGAGTAGAGAGATAATTAAGCAGCTTGGTAGCAATTAATTTTCATTACCTATAGTTAATGCAGGTGGTTGGGTATTTATACCCTGATGTTTGGGCCCTTATGGGCTTTCGGGTCATGTTTAATGGACCCGGGTCATGTTCAAAGACCCATGAGCTCTAAGTAGGAGAGCAAGTAGCTTAGTCAAGAAGTGTTTAGGTTTTTTAGTACTTTTGTCATAGTTCGAACAGTCCTATGGTCATGGTGTCCAAAGTGATCTGTCCGGTCCATGTGATCTGTCCGGTCCGAAGGCCTTGGACTGATCTGTCCGTGTCCGGGGAGCATGCTGAATTCGGACTCATCAAGAGCCCCCTTTTTAGGTGTTTGAGCAAGTATTCTTGTCAGAGACCTGAAAAACAGTCCGACGTCAGAAGTAATTTTCAATCCGGACAGGTCTATGGGTTTACCCGGACAGATAAAGCTTCACGAATTCAAAACGGTTTTTGCCAGAGTTCGTGGGACACGTGTCACACTCTGATTGGTTGCTTTAGCCGTTTTTTCACCTTGAATTTCGAACCCACCTTCTTTGAAAAGCAACCTCACTTTCTACTATTTTACTATCTCTTTCATATTTACTCTGCATATTTTCTTAGAGCTTTCTCCCTATAAAGCAAAGATTTTCTTGATAGTTTATGTTTACAGCAAGGACTGCTTTGATCAAAGGCGGGTGGCTCAACCTTTCTGAGTTGGAGAAGGCACAAAGAGTTAAGAAGGAAAGACGAATCGCAGCAGGGTTACCTACTTCGCTTGTTGACAGACCAGCCTCCTCTGCTGCAGAGTCGGATCGAGGATCTTCTTCCTCCAAAGGCACTAAGCCTAGAAAGTTATTCCAACCTAGCCTTTCCCCCATCATCTCTGGTTCCTCGGTTCAGGAATCAGAATCCATCGTCGAACCATGAGTAACTGCCACTAGCTTCAAAAAACCCTCACCCTTCATAGCGATGGGATCAGACATTGAGAACTCCCCGGAGAAGTTAGTCGACCGAAGAAAGAGTCGGTTGGTTAAGGGGCAAGCCTCTAAGAACACTCCCTCAAAGTCGGGGGCCAAAAATAGCAGCTCTGGGTCTGGAGTGCCTATCAGAGCTCCTCGGGAAAGACTACCTGGTCCGGAGGCTAGCAGCCCAGTACTTCAAAGAGAGACTTCTGCCTCAGAGCCCCAACCTGAGACTAGAAGTCAAGGAAACACTGAAAACCAGCAGCCCGGAAGCCAGGCTGAGCCAAGTTTGAATTCTCCCCGGGCCACTGCCACTGATATTCCTCCAACGATCATGGAGGAACGAATGGAAGACTCTGCTGAAGAAGTCTCTTTTGAGTCTGAGCCCTCCGGTCAGACTAGTAATACTGTTGCTGCCAAAAAAGATAAGGACAAAGAAAAACTGTGCTTGAGGCATCCGGAGCTGCCGGAGTGTCTGGAAGGGAAGTTGGGGCCTTGTTTTCACAAGGTCGAACTCAAATAGCTCTTGGCCTTACAGAAGACCAAATATGTGTTCATCCATACGGCTGAACTGGGTCGAATGCGGACAAAATGGGGGATCCTAGAAAATGTGAAGATAAGGATTCCCATAGATCCTGAAACTCCTATGGATTGCAAGCTGAATGAAATAGTCATCTTCACGGAGCTATTTAATTGGGGACTCAGATTCCCATTGGACCCAGAGATTGTCAGATATTTTCATCTGATCAAACTCTGTCCGAGCCAGCTGAGCCCCAACGCTTGGTATACCCTTATGTCATGCATCATGGCATCAAGGTTGTTCGGGATCCCTCTTCCTATGGAAGAGTTTGCTGCAGTGGCCAATCTTTGCAAACATCACCAATTCCCCTTCTACCACTTCAATATGGGGGATAGTTTCAAAGTTGTTGATGATTTGTTGGAGTCTGAGAGTAAATGGAGGAGCCAGTTTTTGTTCGTCAGTGGCGCTTGGGAAAACGGACAGAAGATCAAGTCCGGAGTGAACCCAAGCCTCCTCAGAAGCAGGTGGAGGAGTGACCGTAAGTCTCCTACTTTAAATCTTTGTCTACTTCTTC
Organism: Limnanthes douglasii subsp. nivea; assembly: GCA_036936605.1. Taxonomy (NCBI): domain Eukaryota; kingdom Viridiplantae; phylum Streptophyta; class Magnoliopsida; order Brassicales; family Limnanthaceae; genus Limnanthes; species Limnanthes douglasii. Next base: position 205,166,012 of record JAUPFV010000005.1, on the reverse strand, counting down.
CTTCTTAAAGTTGGTTTTAAATTAATTGGTCTCTCTTTTGTCTTAACAGAACTGCTTAAGGAGTTCGGTGATTACTTGAAGGCCGGACAGGTCACTTGTGGCAAAATTAATGCCTGGGCTGCAGAGAACTGGGGGAACCGATTCCACAATGCTTTCACCAGTGAAAATCTGGCAAGGTCTCACCTGTGGAACACCACAGGTCGGAGAGATTTAACTTGGGAGGAGCTCACCACCCAGCCTTCTCCGGACACTGTGCTTAAGAGGACCCATGAACCAGATGGGACACTCTTCTTGCCAGGCCGGGCCAAATCCCCAAGAAAAATGAAGGGCAAGAAGAAAGGCAAGAAGGTGGCGAGCGATGCCAATCCTGCTGATGCTGAGAAGGATGCTCCAACAGACCCGGAGGGGCCGGCCTAGAGCCAAATCGATGTTGCTCTCTTGCAAGTGGTGGAGCAAGAGACCGAAAGGCAAGAAGCAGACCTCCCAAAACCTCCAAGGGATTCCAAGAGGAATTGCAGACAAGGGAGTGAAGGGGCAGATCGGGTAGCCAAGAAGAAAAAGACTGATAAGGGAGATGAGCTTGCTCTCCGGGATCCAGAGCCTTCTTTCCAGGCTGACCCTTCAGACCCAACACAGGCCGAAGAGATTCCTGGGGACTTTCATACTGATGAAGTTGAGGGAGGAGAGCTCAACATTGATGAAGTAGACATCACCGGTCTTGGTGAACTTGGTGAATACTTCCTCAATCTCCCTAGAGATGACTTTGCAGGGCCTTACATTCCTCCGAGCAGCTCCAACACGGTCAATTTTAACGGTAAGACTTTCATTGTTTCTAGTGAAAAGGATATCATAGCCCATTCCTTGTTAAGCAATGTGCAGCCAGTACTTACGTTGGAGAGACAAGTCCGGGGTCAGGCAGACATCATTAAAGACCTTAAGTCTGAGAAGGAAAAACTGTCCGAAGACCTTCGCACTGCTACTGCCAATACTGACATGCTAAAGGAAGCAAATGAGGAGTTGAAGAGGAATCAGGAGGAAAGCAACACAAAAGTTGCCACTCTAGAGGAAACCATCAGAGACCTCCGGGAGAAGCTGTCCGGTGTGGAGAAAGACCTTACTGCCTCAAAAGAAGAGACCAAGGCAAAGGACAAGATTATCACCATCCTAACTACTGACAATATTGCTCTTGAGAATGCAGCATCCAAGGTTGCCGAGGAGAAAACCACTTTGTTAAGGGATCAAGAGGCTACGATCCAAGCCAAGATCAATGCCTATGCCAACCAGATGATTAAAAGCGAAGAGCTATTGCTTGAGAAGGTGAGGTTTGACATGGTTCTACTCTTTCATGAAAAATTTCCGAAGAGGAACCTAGGGGACTTGTGGCTTTATGTAGACGATGATGACCTTCCACATCATACAATGGCCGAAGAGGATCAGTATGAAGTCTCCAGTGCGTCCTCATCCGATGATGAAGAGAGGACCGGAGAGAGCCCAGACAAGGAGGAAGATGATCCCAAGGGAAAGAAGAAGGTTGATGAAGGTGAAAGCGACTTTAAAGGCAAGAAGGTAGATGAAGGTGAGCCATCTTCAAAGGCTCAACCTTAACTTACGATCTACTTTGTTTATTTTTTATTCAGACTAAAGTCCTTGGAAGGCCAAGGCACTCTTTTTGTAATGGTGTCAGGTGTTTGTTCGGACAGGCTTTTTGTGTTGTATCTTGACTATTTAAAAGTCCTTGGAAGGCCAAGGCAATTTTAAGTTATTTATTTTAATGAATATCTTTTTTCTGTACAACCATCATCTTCTTTCATTGTTCGTTTTAATTTTGATAGCCAGAGTTTAAGTAGCCTTTAGTTGTTGTATTGTGAGAGTGTTTAAGTTCTCCGGCTAGAGTTTAAATAGCCCTTAGATATTTCAGTCCGGATAGTATGACAAGGGACAAAACTTTTAAAAACACTTAGAAAATTTTTAAGAAGGCATCGAATTTTATTCAACCGCTCGGACACCTCATTAAAACCTCCCTGTGCCACCAAGGAGGAAAGAGTATGCCCCCAAATATTTACATGGATGTTTAAACAAGTAAATATTTACACAAGTGCTATTCCAAGTACATCCGGAGATGCTCAATATTCCAAGGATGAGTTAAAACTCTGCCATCTTTGTCTTACAACCAATAAGTTCCAGGCTTAATTCTTTCAACAACCATATACAGACCCTCCCAAGTTGGGGCCAGCTTTCCGAAGAGCTTTTCTCTAGTGTGTAAGAAGACCTTCCTTAATACTTTGTCCCCAGGTTGGAAATCTCTTCTTTTAACTTTAGAAGCAAACCTGCTTCTCATCAAGCCTTGATAGTGTGCAACTCTAAGGTGAGCTTTAACTCGTCTTTCTTCTATTAAATAAAGTTGACCTCTAATTGCCACCTCATTAGCATGTTCGGAGAAGTTGTGAACACGAAAAGAGGGGAGAGTTGCTTCTATGGGAGCTACTGTATCCATCCCATAGACCAAGGCAAAGGGTGATTCTTGTGTTGCAGCCCCAGGTGTTGTCCGGTAGGCCCACAAGACCTTTTGTAAATAACTAGGCCACTTCCCAGCAGCCCCTTCCAAATTCTTCTTTAAACCGGACAGTATAGTTCTATTAGCCACTTTAACTTGCCCATTTGCTTGTGGGTGGAAAGGTGAAGAAAAAAAATGTTGTATACCCCTTGAGGCACAGAAGCTCTCCATTTCTCTATTGTCGAACTGTGGCCCATTGTCCGTTGTTATTTTCTGTGGGACACCAAATCTGCAACATATGTTGGATAGAATGAATTTTATAACAGCTTTTGATGTTGTCCCTGCTAGAGGGGCTGCTTCTATCCACTTCGAGAAGTAGTCTATGGCCACAATTATAGTTTTGCGCCCTCCGGACGCCACAGGGAGAGGCCCTACTAAATCCAATCCCCATCGAGCAAAAGGAATAGGCTCAGAAATTGATTCTAAAGGAATGGCAGGTACATGAATTTCATTGTTGTACCTCTGGCATGGGTCACACCTTCTTAGCAACTCCTTAGCATCTTTCATGATTGATGGCCGACAAAACCGGAGAGTAAAACTCTTCTTGTCAAAGCTCTAAACCCACAATGGGCTGACCCCTCACCATCGTGCAATTCGGAGAAGACCATTTGTGATTCTTCATCACCCAAACAGCGCAGGAGAGGTTTACTGTAAGACTTCTTATATAACACTTCTCTCAATATGATGAAACCACGAGCCTTGTGTTTCAATGTTCTGGCTAGCGACTTATCCGGAGGCACAACACCATCAGAGAGATATTGCATGAGAGGAAACCTCCAGTCTTGAGGTTGTTTCACTTGTATTTCAAAAATTTCCTCTTCTTTACCCTTACACAGTTGGATATGACTCCGTATATGCTATGGTTGCTAGTGAGTCTGCTAGCTCATTTTCTGCCCTGGGAATGTGTTCATAGATAACACTTTTAAACTTAAGCGCTTCATTTTTTAGGAGGAATAAATATTTCACAAGTTGCTCTTTCTTAGCCTCAGATTGGCCTTGGGCATGGTGGATGAGTAGTTGGGAGTCACTTAACAGCTTGACCCTCTTGGCCCCACAAATGTGGGCTAACTTTAACCCAGCTATAGCTGCTTCGTATTCGGACTCGTTATTAGATGCCCTGAAAGCAAAACAAATAGCATGGTACATCTTATCTCCACATGGGGAAGTTAAACATACTCCTGCACCACATCCCATAGTGCTAGATCCACCATCTGTTCGGACGATCCATACCTTTTTATCTTTTATGTCAGTAGTTTGCTCAGAATCCCTGTCGGAGTGGAATTCAACCAGAAAATCAGCCACAACTTGGGCTTTGACTGCTGTTCGGGGAGCAAAGTCTATGTCGAAGTCCCCCAACTCTACTGACCACTTAGTCATTCTGCTCGAAATGTCTGCTTTTTGAAGGACATTCTTTAAGGGAAAATAGGTCCGGACGATGATAGGATGAGCCTGGAAATAAAGCCTCATCTTCCTTGCAGCTATCACCAGGGCTAATGCCAATTTTTCAGGTTTCAAGTAACGCTTCTCTGCATCTATCAAGCTTTTGCGGATGTAGTACACTGGATGGGGATGACTATCGACCTCTCTTACCAGCATAGCACTGATGGCACAACTTGAAACCGCCAAATATACAAAGAGAGTCTCCCCATCGACTGGCTTGAACAAAGTTTTGGGGGAGGACAGGTGTTTCTTGATCTCATTGAAAGCCTCATCACACTGCGGGGTCCAATCAAAGCCCTTTGCACCCTTCAAAGTTTGAAAGAAAGGAGCACACCTGTCCGAAGACCTTGAGATAAATCTGTTTAAGGCAGTTAATCTCCCCGTTAACCGCTGTACTTCTTTAATGTTTCGAGGAGGCTCCATTTGGAATAGAGCATTGAGCTGGTCCGGATCAGGTTGTATTCCATGCTCACTTATGATATAGCCTAGAAACTTCCCGGAGTGTACTCCGAACACACACTTTTCAGGGTTTAACTTCAAATTCACTTTCACCAAGTTGGCAAAAGTTTCTTGGAAATCGGACAAGTGCAACTGCTCATCCACACTCTTCACCATCATATCGTCAATATATACTTCCATATTTCTTCCAATTTGATCAGCAAATGCCTTGTTGACTAACCTCTGATAAGTAGCCTCAACATTTTTCAAACCAAACGGCATCACCTTGTAGCAATGAAGTCCTCTGTCAGTAACAAACGTGGTATGCTCTTGATCCTTTGGATCTACTTGAATCTGATTGTATCCGGAGAAAGCATCCATAAAGGAAAGCAGCTTGTTCCCAGAGGTAGAGTCTACTAACTGATCAATCCGGGGGACCGGATACAAGTCTTTTGGGCAAGCTCTATTGAGGTCTGTGAAGTCAATGCACATGCGCCACTTGCCATTCTTATTTTTCACCAAGACAGGATTGGCAGTCCACAAAGGGTATTGAGACTCCTTGATGTGCCCCATCTTTGTGAGCCTGTCAACCTCTTGCACAATGACATCAGCCTTTTCTTTGGAAAAAGCTCTTCTTTTTTGAACCACTGGAGCTACATCTCTCCGGACGGATAGGTGGTGTGATATCACTTCTGATGGAACTCCAGTAACATCAGCATTGCACCAAGCAAAAACGTGCTGATGGATCTTCAAAAACTTTAACATTTGATCTTTCAAAACAGGTGGCATTTTAGACCCTATCTTGACACTTTTCCCATCTTCCAACCATTGTATTTCTACCTCTTCAACTGGTATCAACACTCCGGGGGTCTCTATGGGGTCATCAATTTCACCCTCACCCCCAGAAAGGCCCTCAAACTGCTATTGTTCATCAATACGGACTGCCCCCAGCGTTCGAGGAGCCAGGGCAGTGGCATAACATTCTCTTGCAATCTTTTGGCTGCTCCAGACGACTCCAACCTGCCCATGAACAGCATACTTCAAGCATTGGTGGACTGTTGAAGCCACTGCATGCAACCTAGAGATCCAAGACCTCCCCAGAATAGCATTATAGCAAGTGGGACAATCCAACACAATAAAGAGTATTCTGACCATTTTCTTGAAAGGGCCCTTGCCCAATAACACCTCTTCTTCGAACTCTCCGATCACATCCGCTGAGCTGCCTGTGAAGCCCATGATTGACCTGTCCGAATTCTGAATTACAGCTGGATTTTTCATTTTCTTGTAAGTGGTTAGGAAAAGGATATTGGCTGAGCTTCCAGTATCCACCAGAATTCGTCTTATGTCATTGCCCCCTATAGATGCTCCTATGACAACAACATCCTCATGAGGGCCAGCAATGTTTCTTAAATCATCTTCATCAAACACAATGAAGGGGAATGAGTTCGGTGACTGATAAGATGCCATGCCTCCTTCTAGCTGGGAGGCTAAAGTATGAACATGCCTCTTTCTTGAAGAGGCAGTAGGAGCTGTCATTGTGTCCCCTCCGAAAATTGTAAGCGACTCAAAAAACTTAATGAGCCCGGAGACCGATCTAGAACATTCCTCTATAGCACCCACTCTGTTTTGAGTTGGATCAGGATCCAAGTATACGGATTCCACGTCAAACCTTCCAACTATAACCATGGCCCCCTCCGGAGCAGCATTACTTGGACCAACCCGGTGAGTGTTGTCAGGCAAGTTGCCTCCTCTTCTTTTAACGTAAGCTCCCAGCTTTCCCCTTTCAATCAAGTTTTGAACTTCTTGTTTCAATGCTATGCAGTCATCAGTGGTATGACCAATATCATTGTGATATTGGCAAAAAGAGTTGTTGCGATGCTCTCTGGGAGACTGCAGTGTTGTCGGTCTCCGGTAATGCACCTCATCCTTTGTTTTATCAAAAATGGTGGCCACACTTTTTTTTAGCTCTGCGAACCACTCCGGTTGGACCCATGGCCCTCTTTTGTTTCTGGATTGCTGACTTTGAGCAGGAGCAACTGGCTGAGACTGAGCTTTTGCCCTACCATGCCCCTGTCCGGTCTCTCTTGCTTTGTTCCCGGACTGATTTTGATTGGGATTTGGTGCCACCGGGGTAGACCTCACCTGCCTGTGCACCCTGGTTTTCTTTGTTTCATCAACATTTATCTGTTTTCCAACCTGATTCAGCAACCCTCCCCATGTCATGGCCTTCTTTCTGGTCACTAAATCAGCTAGATTGCTTGGGTTCAAACCCTGTCTCACGAATGCTATTGCTACCTGTTCGAAGCAATCAGCCAACCCATTCTTTGTGTTCACAAAACGTCTTATGTATTCTTTCAAGGACTCATTTGACTCCTGGGCACAATGGATTATTGTGTCTCCATTTCCCTTTAGCTCTTTACTCCCTACGAACTGCCTTCGAAAGGCCACCCAAAAAGTGTCGAAGTCTTTAATACAACCCTGAGGCAGGCTGTTGTACCACTTTAGAGCACTCCCCGTGAATGACTGGGAGAATGCCCTACAGAGCAGTTTGTCATCATCATCAAAGTTCATGAAATTCTTAAATTGTTCCAGATGGTTGTCCGGATCAGTACTGCCATCGTACTTCTCTATTTTGGTGCTGTCAAACCTTTTGGGGAGGTTTCCGGACAGAATTTTAGAAGAAAATGGAGATTGCCTCCAATTCCTTCCACGACTGAACACAGTATCCTCATTGGGAGTTGCAAAGATACCTGGTTCATCGTGGAAAGCAAAGGGATCCATCAGCATCTTGTCCACATGCCTCCGGTTATGAGATGACCCCTTGCCAATATGCCTCTTCATTCTTCCATGTCTATCTCTTTTTCTTGAATATTTTTTAATCTGCTTTTGCTTTTTTCTGGTTCGACCCTCATCGCTGCTAGAGGACAAGGATTTTTCAACTCCCTCGCTGTCCGAAGAGCTATCAGAAGATTCTGAGCTTGAGTCGAAACTCTCCACAGGCTTGGACCGGTGAGACTTTTTAGAACTGGCATGAGTCTTTTTGGTGCTCACATGAGTTTTCGAAGACTCATGCTCTCTGGGATTATCAGTGTGATGAGCAACCGATGCTTTGTATTTTTCTTTCACGCCCATCTTGGCCTTCTCTGCCCTCAGAGCTTTTATTTCACATTTTAGCCTATCACGCTCTTCGACAGTGTATTCATCGTTCTCTTCCACCACTTCGAGCAAAGCCGGTGGTAGTTCTGGATTGTCCGGATTCATTCGGACAGATTTTCTTAGCTGGTTTTGAATGCTTGATTCAAGCACCTTCGCCTCCCACTGTGGTCGCCAATTTGGTGTGGATAATAATTGCCTGAGGGTAGGCTGGTAATTTCAATTGATGTTTTATGGTGATGTGTGGGTGTTTAAGTGTTTAGAGTAGAGAGTAGAGAGATAATTAAGCATCTTGGTAGCAGTTAATTTTCATTACCTATAGTTAATGCAGGTGGTTGGGTATTTATACCCTGATGTTTGGGCCCTTATGGGCTTTCGGGTCATGTTTAATGGACCCGGGTCATGTTCAAAGACCCATGAGCTCTAAGTAGGAGAGCAAGTAGCTTAGTCAAAAAGTGTTTAGGTTTTTTAGTACTTTTGTCATAGTTCGAACAGTCCTTTGGTCATGGTGTCCAAAGTGATATGTCCGGTCCATGTGATATGTCCGGTCCGGAGGCCTTGGACTCGTCTGTCCGTGTCCGGGGAGCATGCTGAATTCGGACTCATCAACTATAATAGCTCTGCACCCCCCGGATGCCATAGGTAGAGGTCCAAATAAATCCATCCCCTATCGGGCAAAAAGTATTGGCTAAAGTATAGACTCCATAAGTACTGGCACATGAATTTCATTCTCACACCTTTAACATGGATCACATTTCTTCACCATTTCTTTAGCATCTGCCATTATAGATGGCCAATAGTATCCAGCTAATAAGACTCTTCGGGTTAGGGCCCTGTACCCACAATGTGCTGAGCCCTTCCCATCACACAGTTCAGATAAAACAACTTGGGATTCTTCAAACCCCAAAAAAATTAAGAGAGGTCTACTGAAAGATTTCTTATACAGAATTCCCATTATCATAAAACAACCATGTGCCTTGTATTTAATCTTTTTTTCAACAGCTTCGTCCGACGGCAAATCCCCATCACAAATATATCGAAGGAGGGTATACCTCCAGTCTTTAGGTTGAATCACATGTATGCTTATACTTTCCCCATATTCTTTGTTTTGACTTAGCTGTATGGACGGGCATTCTTATATGTGAATCCAAGTGTAGGACTCAAAATATGTTATGATAACTAGAGAGTCTGCTAGTGTATTCTCCGATCTAGGAATATGCTCATAACAAACACTTTTGAAGTTGCTGGCACTTCTTTCAAAACGAGTAAGTACTTGATCAGTTGCTCCTTCTTGGCCTCAGACTGACCTTGAGCATGGTGGATAAGAAATTGAGTCACTCATTAATCGAACTCTCTTAGCCCCACACAGGAGAGCCAATTTAAGACCAGCTATAGTTGCTTCATATTCAGACTCATTGTTAGAATCCCTGAACCCAAAGCATATAATTTGATACATTTATCACCATACAGAGAATTTAAGAAAACTCCAGCTCCACAACCCATAGTGCTTGATCCACCATCAGTTTGGACCATCCATTCTTTCTTGGTTTTACCTTCTGAAGTTTGTTAAGAATTTCTGTCTGCATGGAATTCCACCTCATTAATTTTTGGACTTCTTTAATGTTTCGAGGATGGTCCATTTCTAGTAGCGCATTAAGCTAATCCGGATCAGGTTGGATACCTTTTTTAATTATTATGTAGCCCAGAAACTTCCCAGATCGAACTCCAAACACACATTTCTCTGGATTTAATTTCAAATTCACAGCAGCTAAATTAACAAATGTCTCTTGGAGATCAGTTATGTGCAAATCTTCCTCCAAGCTTTTGACCATCATGTCATCCATGTATACTTCCATATTTCTACCAATCTTATTAGTAAATATTTTGTTTACCAACCTATGATAAGTAGCCCCAACATTCTTTAACCCAAAGGGCATCACCTTGTAGCAATTGAGACCTCTGTCTGTTATAAAGGTAGTGTGATCTTGATCCTTCGGATCCACCTGTATCTGATTATACCCGGAGAAGGCATCTATGAAGGACATCAACTTGTTTCTAGACGTAGAGTCTACCAACTGATCTATCTGGAGGACATGATAGAGATCCTTAGGGCAAACTCTGTTAAGGTTAGTGAAATCAATGCGCATACCCCATTTCCCGTTCTTTTTCTTGGCTAACACCGGATTGGCAGTGCATCAAAGATATTGGGATTCCTTAATGTGTCCCATCTTGGTCAGCCGATCAACCTCTTGAACTATGACATCTGATTTTTCCTTAGAAAAAGCTCTTATTTTCTGTACGACAGGTGCATTATCACTCCGGATGGACAACTTGTGTGAAATAACGCTTGCGGGTACTCTAGTTACATCACCATTGCACCAAGCAAACACATGTTGATTGTTTAGCAAAAAAGACAACAACTTCTTTTTTAACTCTGGTGCCATCTTGGAACCAATCTTGATATTCTTACCCTCTACAAGGGAGTGAGTTTCAACTTATTTGATGGGTATTATAATGTTGGGAGCCTTTTTGGGGTCATCAATCTCACTTTCCCCAGCAGAAGGCTCTAGTAACTGCTAATCTTCATTAATCCAAAGTTCCCCTAGAGTCTTAGGAGCAAGAGCTGTTGCATAACACTCCCTGACTATCTTCTGACTACTTCGGACAACACTTACTTTTCCTTGAACTGCATACTTTAAACACTGATGAATGTTTGAGGCCACAACATGCATTCTCGAGAGCCAAGACCTCCCAAAAAGTACATTGTATGATGTGGGGCAGTCTACCACAAAATATAGTACCCTCGCCATCTTTTTAAAAGACCCCTTGCTCAGCAACAATTCTTCTTCAAATTCCCCAATCACATCCGCAGAGCTCCCTATGAAGCCCACAATAGTTATGTTCGAGTGTTGAATAACATCCGGATTCCTCATCTGTTTGTAGGAGCTTAGTAATATGATGTTTGGTGAACTGCATGTATCTATCAGAATTCTGCGTATATCATTCCCCTCAATAGATGCTCCTATAACCACCGTATCCTTATGGGGTCCAGCAATATTCTTCGAATAATCTTCATCAAAGACTATAAATGGGAACAGGGACTAGTATTGATGGGAAGACATTCCCCGTTTTAATTGAGTGGTCAGACTGTGGACATGCCTCTTTCTTGAGGAAGGGGTAGGTACAATCACAATATCTCCTCCAAATATAGTCAATGACTCAAAGAAGCTGATCAATCCGGACACCGTCTTGGTTTGTTTTGTTATTACTCCCACTTTGTTCCGAGTTGGATCAGGATCCATATACTCAGAGTCTACGTTGAACCTTTCAAGAATGACCATTGCCCATTCTTGAGCAGATGTTCCCTGATTGTTTGTAGGACCTGTCTGAGGAGCATTGTCAGGTATGTTTCCACTTCTTCTTTTAACATATGTTCCCAGTTTTCCTCTCTCAATAAGGTGTTGAACTTCCTGTTTTAATACTACGAAGTCTTGAGTGTTATGGCCTATATCGTTGTGATACTTGCAGAAACAAGTATTCCGGATTTCTCCGGGGGACTGTAATGTCGTCGGCTTTCGAAAATGGACTTCTTCCTTAGTTTTGTCATAGATTGTGGCTACATTTTCTCTTAACTCTGCAAACCACTCAGGCTGAACCCATGGACCCATTTTGCCTCTTGATTGTTGGCTCTGGGTCTGGTTCTGGTTGGATTGAGTTTGTTTAGATCGGTTGGACCCTTGTCCGGTTTCCTTGGCCTTGTAACCGGACTGGTTAGCGGCTGAAGGAGCTGTTATGGTAGACCTCACTTGGCGGTGCACTCTGCTTTTCTTTATTTCCTCCACATTAATCTGCTTTCCCACTTGATTCAACAAGCCACCCCAGGTCATAACTTTCTTCCTGGTTACGGAATCAACTAGGTTCTTAGGATTCAACCCATATCTCAAAGAAGCAATTACCACCTCCTCAAAGCAATTTGTTAATCCGTTCTTTGTATTCACAAACCAATTTATGTAGTCTTTCTAGTTCGACTCTTGGGAACAATGGATGATGGTATCCCCATTACCCTTCACTTCTTTACTTCCAACGAATTGCCTTCGGAAAGCAACCCAAAATGTATCAAATTTTCTAATACACCCCTGAGGTAAGCTATTATACCATTTAAGAGCACTCCCCATAAAATTTTGGGAGAAGGCTATGCACAAGAGTTTGTCATCATCATCAAAATTCATCATGGAGTTCTTGAATTGCTCCAGATGGTTGTCCGGATCTCGACTTCCATCATACTTTTCCATTTTGGAGCTATCAAATCTTTTGGGTAGATTTCCGAACAGTATTTTTGCAGACAAATGTGACTGCCTCCAGTTTTTACTACGACTAAAGACTGTATCCTCATTAGGTGTTGCAAAAATACCTGTTTTGGTCTGAAAAGCAAAAAGATCCATCAGCAATTGATCAGCATGCCTGTGGGATGACCCTCTGCCCAGACGCCTTTTAAGCGTACCATGCCTATCTCTCTTTCTTGAGTAATTTTTGACTAAGTTCATCTTTTTTCTAGATCTCCTCTCTTTACTGCTTGATAACAAAGATTCTTCAAGCTCAACCTCATTCGAAGAGCTACTGGAAGACTCAGACTCTGAACTTTCAACAGGCTTGGGCCGATGTGTCTTCTTAGAGTTGAGATGAGTCTTTTTTGAACTAAGATGAGTCTTTAGCGATGGCTCATTCTCCCCAGGATTGTCAGTATGGTAAATAGATGATGCCCCCGATTTCTCGCTGATACCTTTCTTTGCTTGTTTTATGGCCCTTAGTGCCTCTATTTCTGCTCTCAGCTGATCCCGCTCCTCAACAGTATATTCCTTATTCTCCCTGACTATTTCCTCCACAAGAGGTGAAGTACCTTTCTCGTTTGGATCCATCCGAATTTGTTTCCTTACTGGTTTTGAATGTAAAATTCAGTCACCTTCGTGCTCCTATTGTGGTCGCCAATTTGGTTTGGTTTATTTTGGGTTGGTGGTAGTTTTGTAAAGTGTTTTAGTAAGTTTAGGGTGTTTTGTGTTTAGTGTGAGGAGTAGTGAGATAATTAAGCAGCCTGCTTGTATTAAATATTGATCACCCACATTAATAAGAGTGGTTGGGGTATTTATACTTTAATTAATGACCCATGGGCTTACCGGGTCAAGTGGCGAAACCGGGTTGAGTTCAAAGACCTATTAGTTTTTAAATAGATTAGCAAATAGTTTAGTAAAAGTTGTTTACATTTGTCCTGTTCGGATTTATAGTGGTGTGACATGCTCTGAATTACCCCTGTCCGGATTAGTGGGTAGGCTATGTCTACAAGATCCAAACTCATTAAGAGTAACTTACATTGATGGTCACTTCTTGCTCTTCATTACAAAGAACTTCAACATTGTAGTCATCAGTCCACAACAACCAGATTTTATTGTTTGTATTGCTTAAGTAGTGACCATAACCAATCATCTTAGCCACAACAACCAACTTGGACACCTGAACCATGAGTTCTTGAATAACCATGTAAGCAGGATTCTCAGACCTCTTTAGTGACCTGGGCCTCCTCATTGTTTATTTATTCCCCAGCACTCTAACATTCCAGTTTAACAACTTTATAGTCATTTGATAGATTTTGGTTTAGCAGCCTTTTTCAGTTGCAAAAGTTTGGTTGATGACGGGCCTTTCCAGTTCTTGCCTTTCTTAACTTTCCTATGTTGTATCTTATTGTTTTGTTCTTGTGTAGGAGAGCATGGTAGAATGTCGGTTGTTTCCTTTGTTGGAGAAGTAGATTTATATTCATCATCAGCCTTCTCAATGTCAAACAAAGATCTCCTTTCAAGACTGTGCAGTGCTTCTATCATTTATGGAAACTTGACATTTCCACTTGTGTGTGTTAAACCATTTGAGGATTTCTTGTCTTACGCTGTAACTTTTTGTAATTCATTCATGTCCAGCACAGATGTTTCAGTATCAAAATGATGATAATTCTGGTCTACCTCTTCTATAGACTTTTCTTTATCAATTATGATTGATTTCAGTTGAGGTGTTTTATTGATTTATTTGGGACCCAAGTCTTTAATTTGTTTAGATAACTCTTGCTCTTTCTCCTAATCTTCTTTCATCTTACAAACACTGTTATCATGTCCAATGTGTTTGCATAGTTTGCAGTAACTAGGGTGAGAACCATAGACAAAATCCAACTTGAACTCTTTACCTTCTCTGATATGGAAGTAGAACTTAAAGGATTAAATTGTAAATAATGTAAATTTAAGGACTAAACTGTAAATAATGTAAGTTTAGTCCTTAAACTATAAATAATGTAAGTTTTAGAGAACATTTGTGACTATGTATTATTGTTAAGGACTAAAGGGAAATTTGTCCTCTTTTGTAACAAATTTCACTTTAAGGCTAAATCTTAGCTCCTCTATATAAAGGGCAAGGCTTACCTAATAAAAGGGTTGAATACTTTTTCTACTGAACTCATTTACTACTTAAACTTTCTCTCTCTAAAAAATCTCTAACTCTTTCTCTCTTTAGAATTCGCTTATAACAATTTCCTAAGACAAAATCTATACTCACCATTCTCCAAACTTGATCTTGATGTTATTTACTAGTGGTTTTGATATGTCCAACTCCACCCAGAATTTGGCACAGTTAAATCTTGCTCTATTGATGGGTGGAATCCAGACCTTCAAGGGAGTTCCCATAGACTTTGAAATTTCCAGTATCGTACCTTCATTATACATGAACTCGGGCAAGTTTTTAACTGTTACCCAGACATGAGTTAGAGGACTCTCTTTATTTAGATCAAACTGGGGACTCCACTTAAGAAATCGCATGATTTTATCACTAACTTTTCATACATTTCGATGCCATAGTCTTTTCAGGTCTTCTGCACTTTCAAACTCGATAAACACATGTCTATAGTCTCATTGAGACACATTGAACGGACTGGAGAAATTGAATTTGGCCAAGAAACCTTTAATTACATCATATTTTGGTTTAATCTAGGCAAATTTTCCTATAATAGTATGTTTTGCTATCTGTTGAAGGCGCATCATGTCTTCTTTCTCGAATTTGATCGTCATTTGTTTCTGTTCTTGAGTAACCATTACATTTTGATGAATGATTCCTTGATTTCTTGGTTTTAAAGCATTAGCAAATGACTTTGTTACATCCTGATTGCCAGTATTTGTTCTGTAGACCGAGTTTTCAAAGGCTGGGTTAGATATGATTCTTGTATTTTGATCTGGAAATTGTCTTGAAAAATCCAGTTTTCTACTATGTTCTTGGTTTTCTAATAGCAGAGAAAATTCCTCTTCGTAAATGGCATTGTTGGACATTGATTTTATAGAAAGTTGAGAGATTTCTCTTTCTTCTCTAGAGAATAAGTTCATATCCATAAAAAAATCAATCTAAGTAAAGATTATTCTTCAAAAAAATTGCAGAGCAGAGTTTTTCCCCTTTTTGCTCCCATGGATAGTTTAATTTTCTTAAAACCAATAAGCCCTTAAATTAAATTAAAGATAATATGGTACCACCTCCTTAACATTTGGAAGATATTTGCAGGAAATAAACAAATTTGTTTTGGTTAATAAGAATTCCACCTTGATTTTATAGAATTTCACTTAGAAAATAGAAGAAGGGTATGGCTAAATTAGGGCCCAATTGGCTAACCAGCCCCAATTTTAACCATACCCAACTTAAATTTAAGTAGCCCCAACAAAATACCCAAAAACATCTTTCTTTTTTTACTAAGTCAAAACCCTAAACACTAACCATTCCCATTTCTAAAACATCCACAACCCAAAATCTGCCCCAAAACCCTAAACACTCTCTCATTTCCAAACTTCTACAATCTTGCAAAATCAGCCCCAAATTCAAATCCAAAGATCTCTACCACATCAACAACAAGGCAAGAACTACCATGGGCAAAGGAAAAGAGTAAGTTTTTACTCAAAAATGAAGTTTGTTTCTATATTTGGTTTTGGTTAAGTTTTTTGATTTTGATACGCATACGGTGTTATAATTCGTTATGAAGTTGTTTATAGTTGTCTAGTGATGCTAGGGTAGAGTTGGTTTTGGTTGATTTGGTGTTCTAGGAAGTTTTTCGAGTTTTCTTCAACTCGTTAATGGTGGTTTCGAGCATCCCCCGCCGGTTCAGTTGTTGGTTACCCGGCAGGGGATGTTGTTTTTTTTACAGGTGTTCATCATTCCCCGCCGGGTATCAGGGGTTTTACCCGGCGGGGGATAAACGTTTTTACAGGTGTTCTTCATTCCCCGCCGGTTTGGTGCCGATTCACTCGGCGGGTGAAAACGTATAATTTGAAATTGAATTTTTCACCCGCCGGATGATTAATTGTCACCCGGCGGGTAAAAAATTCAATTTTTAAATAAATAGTTTTCACCCGCCGGGTGAAAATTGGTCAACCGGCGGGGGAGACCTATTTTGTAGAAAAACCTTCTTTTTTTACACAGCTTCTAACTAGTATATTTTGTGAATGTTTTTGCAGACATGAGGCACCTCGCTTAACAAAGGAGAAAGCGGCCAAAGCGGCAAAAAAGGGTGAAGGTAGCCGACGGCCGGTGGTCGCTAGGCCGGAACGTGGAGACCGAACCGATCGTGATCACCCCGAGCGCGAGGTGCGTGAGGTGCGCGAGGACCCGACAGAACGATCCTTGTGGCATCGGAAATACGACGCCACAAGGGAGGTCCCCCGTCGACGATCTTCTCCTCCACGAGAGGTGCTCCCCATCCGACGGCAGCGTGCCCTAGTAGACGAGGAGGAGGAGGAAACGGAGGTCCCAATGCCACCACCTCGAAGAGAGGTCCGTGCGGAAGGGAGTCCAACCGATGCGGAGGGTTGGAAAAATATTTTTCTATCCTAAAATAGCGTCCTTCTCTTCCCCGCCTATGCCCAGCATGAGGCGTACTACGCCTTCAAAAACGATGTAAGTTATCGAATTAATTATATTTTTGATTAGTTAAATTTTTGTTTTAATATTGTATATATTTTTGAATTTTTTTACAGGCACGCTCGGGTATCATGGTGCAGTCCAAATACGGTTTGCTTGGTCAGTGGGACCTTAGCAAACAACTAGCGGTTAGGGCTTACCTCGAGGAGACACCGTTTTGGCCGTTGATGTGGCATCTACCGAGGTTCAACAACCACGTGCAGTTGGCGGAGGTGTTCGGTGAGAGGTGGCACCAAGAGACCAACACGTTCCAATTCTCCTTTGGGGAGATGACGTTGACATTGGACGACGTCTACGTGATTACCGGCCTCCCGGTTGAGGGGAGAATTATTGACCTCTATAGGTCGGATCCGATAGAGGCGACGTACGCACGCTATGAGGAGTTGTTGGGAGTTTCGGCTGCTGATGTGCAGCAGGAAATGGAGGCGCATGACGGGAGTGGATTCGGCCTCCGATGGCTTAGGACCACATTCTCCGGGGACGAGTACTTAGATTCCAATGTCGCCTGCACTACGGAGATGAAGAAGGCAGCAGCTAGGGCATACATCTTGTTCTTCCTCGGGTGTACTATCTTTACCAACACGAGCCAGAAGAACATCTAGCGCGATTTTCTCCACCACCTTGAGGACTTGACGAAGGTTGGTGAGTACGCATGGGGGACTTGTGCATTGGTGTGGTTGTACAAGAGCTTGGGCGGCATTTCAAAGCACTCCTTGAAGACCTTGGTCGGCTTCTCGGCCTTGTTTGAGTGTTGGGTCTATGACCACTTCCCCGTTTTCCGCGCGCCAGTGAACAATGGTTATAGCCCAACGGATCCGAAGATGCTGGCGTGTTTGCCCAAAAAGATCCCGGTATCGTTAGCTCGGGGGAAGTCATACTACCATGACATCCTCGCGGCTCAAGGAGAAAGGGATGTAAGTTATCTTCTTTACGTTTATTAATATACATCTACTCTATATAAAATGTAGTACGAGTAAATGATTTTTTTTGTAGGTTATTTTCCGACCTTACGAGGATGTCCGTGAGGTGTGGCCGGAGCAGGCAATAGGGTTGTACCGAAACCCTATTCTCCTAATGATAGTGAGCGAGGCATATCACCCCGACCGAGTGATGCGCCAGTTCGGTTGGATCCAAGAAAAGCCGCTTGACCCCCTCGTTGCTAGAACCGGTCTTGGTAGAGGAGACCATCTTCGCTATGCGCTTCAGGTTAGGCATTGGACGAACTGGAGGGAGCACCTATACGTGATCGATAGGTATTCGAGGCCCTTGGAAGGGAGTACTTACACCGCATCCCCCCCAGTACAAGGCATACGTGAAGATGTACGGGTGGTTTAATATCACACATCAGATTCTTACGGAGGCGTCGGCGATCGATGTGGTGAACACGATTAATCGTGTTCGGCTGTTAGACGACTCGACTGACGAGATGGTGTCTTTTGCGAGGAAGGTTATGGAGATTACCGGTCCGTGGATTTTGATTATTAAGGTTGGATTTTTGATTTGTATGTTATTCTAGTTATGAACATTACTGTCGTTTATAATTGTTGACATTAGGTTTAGCTTTGTTATTATAAACCGTAAGTTTGTTGTTGTATTTTAGTTTCAAGTTATCGCATTTGTTGTTTGTTTAAATTTGTTGTTGTGGTTTGCGTTTTCTAATTCAATATGCCACTCACGTTGATATAGTTTCCACTCAAGTAGAACCTAATATAGTTTCCACCAAAGTAAGTTCCAAACTAAGTTCCCATAAAAAACTTAGTGCTCATGTTGTTTTTTTTCAACTTAACTCGTCCCCCGCCGATGGATTAATTTTCACCTGTCGGTTGAAAACTTCTCCGGCGGTTGAAAATTGTTCACCCGCCGGGGTGAATAAACTACCCGGCGGGGGTGGTCCCTTACACCGCCGGTTGATATCGAGTGGAAAATCAATTTTTCCACTCGATATCCCCGTCGGTTGACAAATACTCCACCGCCGGGGACATTGTCAACCGGCGGTTGAAAATTGCTTGGCCGGCGGGTAAGCCTTCGATAATCCATCCTCACAATTTTTAGAGGATGGGCCTACTTCCCCCCGGTATGAAAATTCAACACCGGCGGGGTCGTTTATCTATTTTGGTTTCTCACTTTTTTTAAATGTTGGCTTCGTCCCCGGCGGGTTACTATTATTATCACCGGCGGGGACCTAGAGAAAATTATTGCCCCGTCAAAAATTAATGTCCGCCATATGACTCTCCCGCCAAATGGAACTCCCGCCAACAAAATAATACAATTATAAATATACAAGTGTTAACGAGCAACATGGCATCCATCAAACACATAGAAACAAATGGAGTTTACCGCTAATAAAGACTAATATATGCTTGTAGCAGTGAAGGATTCCCGGGCCGAGTTGGGTGAAGATAGGAGTGATGCATTTTTTGAAAGGGTTTTGTGTCATATGTATTACAACTACGGTTATTTAGAAACTGGAGGTGTCGTTGTGCGCAGCCGTGACGAAATCAAGACACGGTACCTTTTTGTCCAGCCCCTCACGAAGTTGTTGTTCATGCCGCGAAGAATAAAAGAGGAGGCGGTTAAGGTCTGGGACATGACCGTATGCGACTATATCACTAGGGATATGGTAGTATATGTGGAGGATATGGTTATGGCAAGGGAGGATGCCGACGATGTTTTACACAACTTGTGTTACGACTACTAATAGTGCAATCTGTCGTATTCGAACGTGTTATTATTATTTATGTTGCGTAATGTTGTTATAACTTGTTATGTTTTTTATTATATGTGTTGCGTATTGTCCTCGTCTTTTATGTAATGTTAAGTTGTTATGTTTGGGTTTCTAGTTGTTGTTCAATGTTAATGTATTTTACATAGCACTGTATTCGAGTTGAACATACATTCATCTAAGGAGATTGATTCATTAAACCTCAACCTCATACAATTGAACATATATTCATCCAAATAAACAGGCACTATCCAGCCAAATACTTTGCCACATAAACTCCCACCAAATACTTTGCCACATAAATTCCCACCAAAATAACTCCCGCCAATTTTAATTTCCCGCCAATAAACAAATAATAAGCGGGGAAAACAACACCATTTCCCGCGCACTATTTTTATGATTGAGCCATATACATGTACTCTATAAATACTGTAATCCGACTATGAAACTAAACACTTAAGTTATAACAATGGGTGATTCCGGCTGGAATGTGTACGAAGATGTAAGCCTCCTATGCGCATTCGACTTCGTCAAAGCTACGATGCAAGAGGAGATTCCTGGTTTCGTCGATGCGGTTCTGTGCAGAATGTTCTTCAACCACGGTAGGGAGGCATCGTGTCCATGATGTTTAATGCCCCGACCACGTGCCCGCGAAGAAGCCGCCGATAGGTTAGCTTATCTTAAAACAGTGACTATACATATCGAGTCACTTCCTTGGGAAGACCGAACCAAATTCCGAAAGGTATTTGACATGGGATTGCAGAGTACAATTACGCATGAGATGGTGTCGGAAGCGATAGAGCGGATGGAGCTAGAAATAGCCGATGCAATAGCCATCGCCGTTGAAACGTACTCAACTCCCGAGGGAAGTAGTGACTCGGATGAATTCGGAATGAACTATCTGACCCCGTAAAACTAAACGTGCAATGCTAACTCAGAGTTAGCTTATCTATCATTTGGTTTATGTTATGTGCTTATGTATTTCTAATTATGCAATGCTTTAAATTAAAGTGTAATGTTTTAATGCAATCGGCATATTAAGAAGCTTAAGTGTTATTGTTTTTAACATAAAAAACATCCAAACATAAAAACCATAAAAACATAAAAACCATCCAGGGTTTACATTCGTTACAATCGTCAAGTCATCAAGCAAAAGCGGATAAATGGGTTACTTCGGGGTAATTATTTTTAAGCTCTTTGTATTTCTTGCACCGAGATGCAATCGGCAATGCCCAACCTTCTGCTTCTGGTGAACGCAACTTTAAGCAACAAGGATGTATCCTAGCACATGGGGCCTCCGCCTTAATCCCAAGCTACAAAACGAAAACACGATAAAATAAATTTCTTGATATTAAAATTACCATTAACATACCCCTTGTATGAATACTTAAGTTCATAAAATGGTTGGAGTTAACCCAACCCAATCCGATTTCCAACCGGTTTGGCATCTGAGGAGGTGCACCTCTTAGCAGAAGAAAAGTGAAGCCGACATCCATATTTCAGAATAGCCCAACAAAATGGAGTATGCAGTTAAACGCAGATGCAATTGCCACTCCCATCTCGGGCATGGACATCCAATGGTCCTTAGTTCCCACATCGCTAGAACATTTCACACGCTCCGCAACATCAATCAAATCCTCCATGCTAGTAAAAATCTTAAGTAGACGGATGCATAATCCATCAGGTCGTTGTAAAGGGCATCCCTTATTAACCTCCACCCATCTTGTTTCCCGTTCAAGGCGTACGCTATCGAGCGGTACCCGCAATGGCCATCGGATTTAACATCGCTAATGGACTCTATGAAAGGCCTAAAATAGATGGGGAATTAGTTCATGTATCCTTTGGGGTCTACAAAACTTGCCTTTACCGGCATCTTAGAGCTTGACCTACAACCCACCGTTCCACTACTAAGCATTGTCCCACTTGCTTGCGTTGGAATAACGGTACCTTTCGTACGAGCAGGGGCGCTTTCCGAACCACGTTTAGGCTCCTTCTTTTTTCCCCTTTACTTGAGGTTGCAGTTGGAAGTTTGAAGTCTCCAAGTAAGGATGGCGTACTAGCATTTTCTGATTGAAGCACATATTCGTGCCAACTTTTGTCGCGTTTAGTGGATGTATCATCAGCGGCAATAGATAACTTACGTTTGTTAGGTGGACGACCGCACGCTTTTTGCTTAACCAATGGCTCCAAAATGTTAGTTGTTTCGGGATGGACGACGGTAAACCATTGTTTATAAACTTGCTCTATGCGTGCTTCGTCATTGGACGCCATGACATCGCATACTAGTTTGTCAAGCTTGGCTTTAAGTTGCTCATTCGTCGAGAGGTTGGTACGAACTAAGATGTCTAACCTCTTCCAATGTTCATGAAACAACTCAAGCGGCATCTCTATGCCTTTTGCAACAAACTCATAGATTTCGTGGGCGCAAGGCATGCCGTGCGTAGTTCTTATGGCACAACCGCAAGGCATATCCGGTGCGATTGTCATGTTGCGGGCACATTCAACTTCGTCGGCCAAAAGTTCCATTGCATAGTAGGAGATGTTGTTTTTTAGTTTACTGTACACAATGTATGTGAATTTATGTAGGGCTAACAACCGGCTCTTTTCAAAGGAAGCCTTGATGTCCCCGTGTTGCAATTCGATCAAAGTATGCAACTTCAACCAAAAAGATTCAAAGTTACCTTTGCTCGTACCGATGAAACGCTTGAGGCTCGAATGAGCGCTCTCCACGCGGTTTGTGGTTTGGTTACCAAAATGCATCCACTTGTTAGTTCTCCACGTGACAAACTTGTCACCGTACGACCCTACCCAACTTTTGGTATACTCAATCACTTCCGGATACTCTTTGAAGTCGCGGTGCAATTCCGACCGGTAGTTCTCGTAGGCTAATTCTGTTTCCACCAACATCATTTCATTCCACACTTTCAAAAAAGCATTGGGCACTTTCTTCTCCTTTATGATCCTTTTTGTTTTTCCTAGGACGTTCATGTTGATGTGCCATCGACACAACATGTGCGTTGCATTGAGGAACACTTCCTCCACCGCATTCACAAGCGCCAAGTCTCTATCTGTCAAAACAATGGATGGTAATTCGATGGAGTGAGTTACCATCAACGAATGTAAGCATCCTAACACCCACTTGTAGGCCTCGATTTTTTCATTCGACATAAACACAAATCCAATGTAGAATGTTTTCCCCGTACAAGTCGCACCCACGACCTCGTACAACGGCATCCCATATTTGATCACCTTGTACGTGTTATCCATTAAAATGACGTTCGGAAATGTCCGTAACAAATCCAAACTAACCGGGTGCGCAAAAAAAAAACTCGCCTATGATATCGCTTCCGTCTTCGGACTTTCTATGGAATTCGTAGTAGTTTAGTCGCTTTAGTTCACCCAACAAGTATTGGAATTGCGACCGACCGCCTTTCTCGAGCTTCCGGTGTTTTAGTATTGCGTTGTACACAGTGCGCATTGTAGACGAATTCTTAGGGTTCAATTTCTTCACTCCACCAAGAATATCACGAGGACGGGATCCCATTTTTGTAGAACTAACCACGAAATCCATCTCTATTTTTTGAAAGCGTCCCACGTAGGAATGACCTTCTTTGTAGGATGTAGTATCGTGATTGTGAACGCCGCACACAACCTCTATTCCCCACAAATTATCACCCATCTTTTTTCCTTTAAGGGCGAACGGGCATCCGTATTTTTCGTTCCGGTAGACTTCCTCTTTAGATCCTTGGGATCTACCAGTTTTGTGTAAACTCCAGATCTTTCACACACAAACTCTACTCTCGGAGTTTTACGATCGTGTCTATCGCATCTAGGGATGGCAATTTTTTCCAAACCCGCGGGTACCCGACCCGAGCCGACCCGATGGGATGGGTTATGGGTTTAAAAACTTTTCCGCGGATGGGTCGTGGGTTTGAAAATTTACTACCCGCCGGGTTTGGGATGGGTTATGGGTTTAAGAAATTTCCCACGGGTACCCAACCCGAACCCGATCCATTGGGTAATACCCGACGAGTACCCGCTAAATTAATATTATATAAAAAAATAAATTATCTTATATTATTTAACAAACTTTAAAATAAAATTACTGATATTAGTATTTGTATTATGTAATGCTAAAAATAATTTTTTATTTGTTAATATATATAATATATTTTGAAAGGTATTATTCTACGTTTAAACATTTAATTTAATTTTTTAGTCTATTTTTTTCAAATATTTTTTTTCTCTACAAAACTGATAATAATAAGTATATTTTGAAAAATATACTTCTAAATTTGTTAATTAAACAAAATATCATTCTACATTTAAACCAAATATTTGATACTTATAATGATTATAGTATATTTTGACAAATATCATTCTACATTTAAATATTGAATTTGATTTTTCAATATCTCTTTTGAAAATATTATCATTTTTATGTCCAATAATAATATTATTAATTATATTAAAAAAATATTTACTAACATATTTAAATTTGATATTTTTAAACATGTTTCCTTTAATTTTTGGAATTAATATCAAATTCTAGAAGATCTAATAATATTTCTAATCAAATTAAAAGAAATATTTACTACTAAAATTATATATAAATTATGAATAGATAACAAAATATTTGCTTATTAACATATAGTATATTTTCAAAAATAAATTTTTCGATGTAAATATTAAATTTAAATTTTTTAATTTATTTTTAATTCAAATTCAAGATATCGTTATAAATTTGATTAAAATAAAAAAAACTTCCATGGGTACCCGCGGATGGGTACCCGAACCCGGCGGGTTGGGCGTGGGAAAAAAATATTACTACCCGACGGGTACGGGTTAGGGTATGGGTTTGGAAAAACATAGACGGGATGGGTTACGGGTTTAGCTATACCCGTACCCATCCCGACCCATTGCCATCCCTAATCGCATCGGCGTAAAATAATCACAAACCCGTTATCTGATGCGGTTTCCTTAACCCATTCAATAAGGTCTGCCTGGGAGTAGTAGTGAGATTTGGTGTTGAACAACTCGCTATAATCGATGGAGCAAGGCACCGGTATTTCCTCATCCTCCGCCTTCGCCATGCACGAACTAGTCAAATCATCCTTTGACTCATCCTTTAACCATCCATCTCCACTCTTTAACTCTTCACCCTATGTGAAAAAAAAAGCATCAAATATGACCATGGATAAAATAAGCCAACCCCAACCCAACGGTTAGAAAATTCACACATTGAAGGATGTTGCCCCGCCGGTTCTATATGGTTCAAACCGACGGAGACATTGTTAAACCGGCGGTTGAATATTCTAAACCCGGCGGGGCTATTGTCAACCGTCGGTTGACAATTCACCACCCGCCGGGGGTCGGGGCCAAATTCAAACTCCATTGGGGAAAAAACACAGGGGTTGACCCCGGCGGTTTCATATACCCACACCGGCGGTGGAACTATCTATCCCCGGTTCAAATAATATACCCCGGCGGGGACTAAACACAAAATAAAACTTATAATCTCGACAAAACAAGGGAGTTGGCCCCGCCGGGTACAGGGTAACAACCCCGCCGGGTAAGGGTGTCCCACCCGGCGGTTGGGACTCGATGAACCCGCCGGTTGGACATGGTGTGCCCCGGCGGGAAACCTTCATCGTTTTTATTATGAATGTTCTTAGTCCCCGCCGGTTTAGATGGTTGAAACCGACGGGGCAGTTCGGGTTCTACCTTTCTAAATGTAGAAGGTCTACCAAAATGGAAACTTTTCTAAATAGATTGGTTTGAACAACTACCATATTTGGAGTCTCATGCTCCTCAGCAAGCTTCTCACATTCAGAGTCTATCCTTCGATTATTCAGAATTTATAAAAAAAAGTAATGATTTTTGGAGGTTCAAGTGTTTATTTGTGAGTTTTTGAAGTTTTTGAAATTTTAAGAGTTTTTGAATTTTTGGGAGATTTTGAATTTTTGGGAGTTTTTGAAATTTTTCATAAGACTATAGTATAAGAGGGTTGTTTGGAGGAGTAATTTCGTGTTCTTCTACATTTGGCTAACCATACCCACATTCCACTACAAGACAAAAATAAAGATTCTTGATCAAAGGGTAAAACCGTCTTTGACTATTGAATTAAAAAGATTCTCTATATTTTGGGAATGGTTAACATTTTTTGAGCCCTAATTTAGCCATACCCATAGAATAATTTTCGTGGAATGAAGTTTATGAAAGAGAGGAGGACAAATTTGAATTTATCAAGTATAATCTCTATTTAAATCAATATATGTCAACTTAATTCGGTTAACAAGCCACGTACTCCGTCACGTGTCAACAAAAATTGGATAACAGAAGTTCACCACAAGACTGCAAAGCATAGCAAGAGTAACGGCCTTATCCTCCTAGTCCTAGGCTAGCTGTTACGAAACAGAAAAAAGGAATATTATTGGTGTAACAGAATTCCATCCTTGGAAGAGACAGACCCCAAAACCAAAATTTGAGGGCTAAAATGAAAATTAGAATTTTCAGAACAATTCCGATCAGATTCTACTCTTTCGATTTCCCTCTCTTGATATCGTAGCTAAGAAACAATGCCAATTCTTTCTTCCTCACCTCTTCTTCTTCACGGACAATCGTAATTTCAGATTTCGCTAAAACGCTGTCTAAGTGATAATCGCTTCCGTATTCTCCCCTTGCAAACCAAAGAATCAACCAGAATTCCACCAGAAATCTACAGTTTTTGTATCTTTAAATCAGGAGCCAAATTCTTCTAATTCTCACAAAAACATCAAAGTTTACCATCTTTTTCTAGCAAGTTTTTTGAATGCTATTCTGGATAAATCGATTGCAGGATCGATAAAATCCCAAATTCTTTTAATCCAAAATACAGCATTCCCCTCTCTCTATATATATATACATATATAAATGTTGTATTGCATTTCATCTTCTATCTGCAAACAGCAACATGCAGGCCTTCACTCGAATCCATAGGAGACTGTCGATCCCCATTCTTTTCAACCTCAACAACAACACTAATGCAATCGGACTTCGGTCCATCTCCAAAACCACTATTCCCATCTCAATCCCTCTACCTCATCGCCGGAATAATATTCCCTTCAACTTCATCATATCCCCTCTCTATTTCTCCACCAACTGTAACATCCCCCTAGACAAAGAGAAAGAGAGAATAAAAGCTGAGCAAAGAAACAAACGAAAATGGCTTATCACCAGAAGATTCTACTTAATACTAGGATCTCAGGTCTTCATACTCGGCGGTGTTTCTTCAACGTTTCTAATCAGCCCTTGGATTCATAGTTATATATTCAAAACTGATCTAGAATTCTACGTTTACGGAGCTGCTTTGCTCGCGCTCTACTATCGGAGTCAGTACCGTAACAGCTTTCTTTACTTGGCCTTATTGACTCTCCTCAGTAGTTTACTCGCTGTCAATTTAGCATATGCCAAAGGAAGCGGTTAGTACACACAAACACTCTCTCTCTCTATCACTTGATTATGTCGTAATTAAGAATAGTGACTATGAATATGATTATGTTGTAATGCAGAAAAAGCCTTTTTAGATGGGATAGTAGCAATGACTAGTGGTGTAGCAGTGATGACTGGTTATTCATTCTGGGCTGCTTCAAGAGCCCTCGAGTTTAAGTATCTCCGTCCTAGTTTGTTCTCTTTGTTTATTGCTCTTTGCAACACTGCTCTATTAGGAGTACGTTAACATTTCTATTCTTCTTCGTTTTTTAGCTAAAAACCATGGTAAGTCACCAGAATTGGTCAGCTCTCACAGTCACTGATATTACGCTACCTTTGTAATACACATGACCAATTCTGGTGACTAATCAGGGTATTTAGTGTCGTTTTGTGATTTGTTTAACATGATAATGTGTTTATGGTTACATGTTTTGCTGGCAGATATTGTATCCGATCGGGATAAGTTCAATGATTAACAATGCGCTTGGTGTTTCCTTTTTGTATGGTTACTTTGTTTATAGAATACACATCAGTGTGATTAACATGACGACGATATAGAAAGATGCCTCCTCCAGATCGAACTGACGATATAGATGGATGCCTCCTCGAGATCGAACTTCCGTTAACATGTTTTGGATCGGGTTCATTGTTTCTTTATATGATCTTTTGTATCATTTTCCTACTATCATCTTTTAATGATTAAATTTGGTGGAGTTCTATGCTTTACTTTTTACTGAAATGATCGAGTTAATGGTTATCCAAGGTGTGTGAATTTGTTAAAATGTAGAAGAATCTTTACCAAATGGACTGAGAGAATTACTGAGAGCAAGAGTAATATAGTAAACGGTAATTATATTAATATATTGAAGTGGATTTTGGCTCTACGACCGTAACATTTGATAATTAAAATAAGAAAAATGACAGAAGCAGCATAACAATCGCTTAAGGACGGCGACTACGGTGAAGGGCTATAAATGAGAATCTTTCGTTGATTTACTTCCGAATAAAACAGAACCATAGGTTTAAACGAATTATTTTTGCGTTATTAAAAACGTTCTCATTTTCCTTACCGTATTTTACCATCAAAACTTCATTCGCATTTATTTTTAATATTTTTTTTTTTGTTTTTAACAACATTGGATAAATATGGGTAAAGGTGAGGTTGATATTTGGCCTGATAACTCGTTAAGTTAGACTTCTATTATCTCTCTTAATCCTGATAAGGATGCCATTATTAAATGAATATTAACTAAAGATTCCATTTTGAGTATTAAGTTTGCTTGGTACAATACTAGAAGATACTATAACATGTCTCCATTTTATTAGAAAATATGCAATAATGTGGTTCCTAGGAAATTTTCCTTCCTCTTGTGGAAGTTGGTCAATAAATATATTTCTTTAGACACTATTCTACAGAAAGGCATTTTTAATTGGCTTCTAAATGCCAACTTTGTAAAACATTGAAAATCATAATTATTTGTTTGTGAACTCTGAATATTCTTGGCATATTTGGCAACACTTTACAGATTTATTCAAAGTGAAAATTAACAGATTTATGTGTGTTACTCACATAATTAGGCAGTGGTTTTGGGCTTCTCCTAATAGAGTGCACATCACTCATGTTATGTCTCCCACTATTTGCTGGGAAATTTGGCAAAACAGGTATATGGCCAAATTCAACGTAATCATATGAGTTCTGATAATTATATTCAGAGAATTACCAGTAAATGTCTCAATATTTCTAAGGCTCTAATTATTAAGCATTGGTCTAATGCTCTTAGCGCAGGTTTTTTTATGGAATGCACTTCGCACACTGTGAAAAATGATAATACTGCTTACCTGAAGTGGATTGCTCCTCAATGTGGTAGACTGAAAATGAATTCTGATGTTGCCTTCTCCTCAAGTGGCGAGTCAAGTGGTGGAGTAATCTTCAACAATAACTTCGGAGAGATGGTCCAAGGGTCTTGCAACAACTATGGCAAGCTGGACCCTTTAATGGCAGAGACAAGAGCTCTGCTCAACGGTTTAATTATCTGTAAAAGAAACAACTAGGTTAGAATTGACATTGAATCTGACTCGAGTCTCCTAATTGACTATTTAGATAAAGAAAATACTCATTGGTTCCTGGATCCTATTTTATCCATTTGTAGGAAGCTAACTCCTGAGATGACCATTAAACACATCTCTCGAGTCCAAAACCAAGCTGCCAATTGGCTAGCTAAGTGGACTCTGAGATGCAAGAAAAAAGATAATATCAATGGATTTAGAATCCCTTTCCCCTTACAAGAAATAATCTTGCTTGAAATTATGGGGCTCGGATATTTCAATTAAATGATGCAAATTTGTGTAAAAATTCAGTACCTCTCTGGATTTTCAATGTTTCAGGTACTCTAATGCCTTTTGGACGTTAGATTGGAAGCTTCGAGCTTTGAGGACTTCTCTTCATGTTAGAAAGGTTGGGCAATCTCTGCAACTCATCGCGAACAAGGATTCTTTGAAGACTGATGAAGCGTTCTTGTCGGAATGCAGTTTGCATGAAGCTCGGAGATGAAGATTTAAGACTATTTCATCCGAAAATCTCCTTGCATGTTACAGAGAAGCTTGATGTAAAGAAATTGGTTTTTTTTATTTCTACAGAAACTTGGGATCGAGAAGATGAAGAAGCAGCTCAATGGTGAAGCCTAGCTCTTTTATACTAGGATATAATCCCCTGTACTCGATTATACTTTAAGTCCTATGGTCTCTCGGTCTGTAACCTATAAGCTATGGCCACGTACCTTTGATTAATAAAAAAATCGATTAAAAATAAATAAATATTTGATAAATAAAACTATCGTGTTGTCAAACATACCATATAGTATACAAACATTCAAATATCTAAATATAATAGGATAACATCACAAAATATCAAATATCAATATAAAAAATTATAAAAAACATAAGAGACCATTTTTTCTTTTATCATTCAAAGTCTCTGCAACTACCTTCCTTTTATTATTAGCAACCTTTTCGCTAACCATTTCACTAATAAATTATATTAATTAAAAAAATTCCAAATTCTAATTGAAATTCTAATTTCTTTCTTTGTAAACACAATTTTTTTTCTTTATCTCATCACACAATTCATTTTTATTTTTAATAAAATAATATACTTCAGTTTCAAATCCTAACATCAAACGAAAGTTTACTTCTTTTTTTCTATGTTAGAAACTTGAAACGAAAAAATTATAATTGTTTACCGTATCAAAATAAGAAGAAATTCTTTATAGTTGTTCCTTCTTCTCGTATATCGATTTTGGAAGGATGTTTGACAAGAAATGATCAGCATTATAATCTTGTTTGCCAAAGACGCCTTTCTTCGTCGGCTTTGTCCATCTATAATTGGGGTTAGGTTTGAATTTGTTGTGATAAGGTTAATAATAAAGCACAAAAAATATATTAATATTTAATTAAACATAATTTATTGTAGGTTACTAATAAAATATTATTCAATTTTATTACGTCAAACATGTAACGGACACGATCAATGTGGAGCTTATTTGTACTAATATAAATAAGGGTTTTCACCCTAATCGTAATTGGACCATTCATATCGCCCCCAAGGGGGTAGCCGAGTTGGTTGAGTATGACATTCTTATGACCAAAAGGTCATGAGTTCGAGTCCCTCTACATACGCTTTCTCGGCTGAGTCTGTCACCTTGTGTGGTTTACCTTCTGGCGTTGGTTTGCAGGCTATCGCGTCAGACTGAGGGTTTTACCCTGTGCGCACTCATTGCACTCTGAGTAGCGGCTGCGGGTTCCCTCCGAAGAAAAAACACTTCATATTATCTTCTCTTTATTTTTTCACGATTGTGGTATTTATTAGGCTTCAACCTTAACAGTTCAACCCTAACAAATTGGCGCTGTAAAAACCAAAATTGCTTCGCTAGAAAGATGAATTAATAAAAAATAGCACGTGTTTATCCGGTTCTTATTTTCATTCGGACCGTCGATCAGAGTACTATTTAGATCTTCATCTGATACCAGTTCACTTTTTAAAGAATATTAAATTTGGCGCTTTCTCTTCATCCACAAAAATCAAT
This sequence comes from Limnanthes douglasii subsp. nivea, assembly GCA_036936605.1. Lineage (NCBI taxonomy): Eukaryota > Viridiplantae > Streptophyta > Magnoliopsida > Brassicales > Limnanthaceae > Limnanthes > Limnanthes douglasii. Next base: position 205,135,168 of record JAUPFV010000005.1, on the reverse strand, counting down.
TCTACGATGTATTACAGCCCCACAACTATAGCAAACGCATTGGAGAAAAGTCTCTCGAACAAGCCGCCAATCAACACCACTATGGCCTCACCCTATTTCAGATAAACAATAAGTTTTATGATCTCTCATTTATAAATGACAATAAAATAAAATAAAAATGTTAATCAATAAATTTATTAATTCAAAATATATATTAAATATAAGATATTGTCTAATTTTTATATTAGTATAATCACCCTTATTTATGTTACTAATAAATGCGTCAAATATTTAAGTAATTTAATGCAACATAAATATTGATAAAATATAGTATGAAATTGTTATTTATTTATATTTTATAAAAAAACCTCTTATTTATTTTCGATATATTTATATTAATAAAATATAAAATTTCGAATCTAATACTATTTATTTTTTATTAAATTAACTAAATTATTCTTTACCAATCTATTATTCACAAAATATTAACATCTCGATGTTCCGTCTAATGCACATCGGTATTATCCGCGTACACTTCTATGACATAGTAACTTTGCACACGTAAACACATATATATTATGTATATGTATGTTACATACATTATAACAAAATTCACTATATTATACAACACAATTGTACGAGTATCACATTACACAATTAATTGCACCAAGTTTTTTTTGGCATAATGCACATCACATTTTTACACATTGTACAAATGAGTGGGCCTGATAATTATGAACACATTACATTACACGAAGGCACGTACATATGCAGTAGAGACTACATAAAGCCTTATATATAACTATCATTACCAATTTGATGCACATTGGTATTACCTACACACTCACACATAGACACAGTAATACAATGCATTATTCAACATCGCAATTAGTATACATATACATATGTTATATCATACATGCATGTTACGCATATAAACACAGTGCATGTTACCTGCATACTCACAATAACTCATACACTATACAAATATACTACAAAGAAAAAATGACACAACAACACATGGCGCCGTCTGCATACATTATAGTCACCAGTCATTACAACAGATGTGTTATATAAAAAATAAGACAATATCTTATGAATGTCACTGGATTTCATTTGCCTTTTGCTGCCATATTGCATTTCAAGACGAGAGGTTCACGCCTCATGCACTAACTATAAAGAGATGCAATAGATTACAAGGAAATCAAGCGGTATCATTACTAGCAGAAGCCAACCAAGCTGCATTTTGCATACTCGCGATGACATTATGAACATATTACATACACAAACACACTATGAATCACATTATCCACCAGACACATTTATAGTTGTGACATTCATGGAACCGATAGGTTTTACAGGCTTGTCGCTTACTGATTGTAGGGCCATAGAATAGCTTAAGAATGATGTTCAAGATGTTAAGTTTGGGATAATTTTATGTGCGCCATTTGATCAGCCTCCTACGTTTGAATTTGAAAGTGTTGTTGGTATCTCTAAACATTATTGGAAGATGCTTTGAGCTACAATACCAGTCATGAAACCCAAGTATCTCAATGAATATGTTTTGATGTAGGAGTGTGAATGATTGTTACTCACAGTTAACGGTGAACCTGAATTCTATAAAGAGACTAAGGGTGTTTAAGAGTGGATTGAAGTGATGAAGGATAAAATCGTTTCAATTGAGAAAAATAAGACTTGGAAGTTGGTTGAAAATCCAAAACAAGTCAAAGCAATTGGTCTGAAGTGGGTTTACAAATTCAAGAGGAATGTAGATGGCACTATCAACAAGTATAAAATGAGATTAGTTGCTAAAGGGTATGTTCAAAAACATGAAATAAATTTAACAAACTATATATATATATATATATATATATATATATAAGATATAAGTGATCAAGAAACTTGATTTTTATTATGATGAAGAATGAAAACACGATTTCAATATTTATAGCAAAATATGAGTACCACTACTCCACCAACATCATTAGTAGATAATAACAATTACACTTCCTATTCTTACTCCGCTATAGTCAATCAAAGTAGTGGACAAAGAATTATTCAAAACACATGTGAAAACTAGTAACTGAAATTACAATAAATAAAGAGTGCACTAACTTGTGACACTCCTCCTTAGTGCATTCTCTCGATCAAATAGGCGAAGAGCTCCTCTGAACTCTTCAAACTTCGATTCGGGAAGTGCCTTAGTAAGTCCATCAATAACCTTCTCATTTTTCTGTATAGATTTCAACTCAATTTTTCTTGTAAGCCAAATACACTTATTTGAAGCTAATGTGGCTGCAACGTATTTAGCTTCAGCAGTTGATAATTCCATTGTGTCTTGCTTCTTGCTGCACCAAGAGATAGTTGCCGAACCAATATTAAAATAACCTAAAGTGGACCATCTATCATTCACATTGCCTGCCCAATCAGCATCAACAAACCCACATAAACAGAACTTTGTATTCTTTCGATACATCAACCCATAGTCTAAAGTTCCTTTCACATATCGAAGAATTCGTTTTACAGCAGCCATATGACCAATATATGGTTGATTCATATATTGAGATATTATTCCTACAGAAAAGGTAATGTCCGAACGATTTACTGTTAAGTATAGAAGACATCCCACACGTTTGTGATACTCAGTCCCATCATCTAATAATTCACCTTCATCCTTGTGTAATTTGAGAGCTGGATCCATTGAAGTGGTTGTATAGTTTGCAATTTCCATACCAAACCGTGCTAAAAGCTTAATAGCACAATTTATTTGTGACAAAAAATAACCATTTGATTCTTAAACTTCTAAACCAAGGAAACAATGAGTTTCCCATCTCAAAACAAGTAGATAAATCCTCATTCAACAGTTTGATTTTAGTTGAATTATTACATATAATAATCATATTATCAACGTAAAGAAGAATCATAGTATTTAAAATTCCATCAATTTTCATAAAAAGTCTTGGATCTGAATCAGAAGGATAATAACCACATAATAAGAAGTATTCAACAATATTACCATACCACGCACGAAGTGCTTGTTTGAGACCATAGAGTATTTTCTTAAGTTTGCAAAAATATTTTGAATATTCTTATGAAATAGAACCAAGTGGTTTGGATATATATATATATATATATATATATATATATATATATATATATATATATATATATATATCCAATCCAATTTTTAGAGGAAAGCATTCTTTATATCAAATTGCTAACAAGTCAATTACTTGTTTGATGTCAGTACGAATTGTTACCGTCTTTGCAATAGGGCTGAAGGTTTTTTCATAATTAAAACCAAGTTATTGAGAGAAACCACGAGCAACTAGACGAGCTTTGTGTTCAGAAACGCTTCCATCAGTTGTCTTCTTTAACTCATAAACCCATTTGTATGTAACAAGTTCATCATCCTTCAGTCTCGATATAAGAACCCAAGTAGAATTTTTGTCCAAGGCTTTAATTTTATCTTTAATTGTATTATCCCATTCTCACTTCCTTTGAGCTTCAATATAGGATGAAGGCTCATTTTCCAACGTGTCTTCCAACATAAAGTAAGAAGTAAGATTACATTGGTTAGCTTGAACTTCATAATCCTTTAAATGAATAGGTGGTTTCCTAGGTTTTGTAGTTTTTCACAGTATGATTTCACTTTGTGGTGAAGTATTATGACAAGAGATTTATGAACTCCCCATCTCGCTGAGATCGTCTTGAGTAGAGATCGACTCAAGATCAGTTTCAACAAATTACATTGGTGAGGTTTATTTTTGGTTAAGGGTAATTTTGTCCAGAGTTTTGTGGTGTTTCAAATGTATTTAATGTTTGGATAGATTGTAATGAGAGACTTGAGCTGTCTGGTTGTATTTAATTTTCATTCCCCTCATTAAATGAAAGTGGTTGGGTATTTATACCCTTAATTGTGGGCCACATAGGCTTTCGGGTTAACTTGTGGATTCGGGTCGAGTTCAAAGACCCATTAGTTTTAAGCAGGTATGGAATTAGCTTAGTCATGTAGTGATTAAGTTTTTAGTACATCAGTTCAGTTTAGATGGTTCAGTGGGTGGATGTTGTCTAAATTGCCCCTGTCCGGTTCTCATAAAGAGTGGTGAGAAAATCCGGACTCATCACACATAAATACAGAAGTTTCTTCCGGACTATCAGTTGGGTAAAAATTAGAAACCTCGTCGAAAACAATATCACGAGAAGTCACAATCTTCTTAGTGATAAGATCCATACATGTCCATCACTTCCTGTTTGCGTCATAACCAACAAACACATACCTCATTGCTTTCGGGTCAAGCTTAATTCGATTATTCTTAGGTATATAAACATAGCAAAGAAATCTAAAACCTCTAAAGTAACTCACATTAAGTTTGATAGTATATTCAAAATGAGATTTTGATGTACCTAGCCATGAAGTCAATAGGTTTATCACATGAAAAACACACTGCATAGCTACTGCCCACAACTCTCGAGGATGGTTCTTATCGTGCAGCCAAGACAAATTCATTGTTGTAAGATGTGTTAACTTACGTTCAACGACTCCATTCTGTTGTGGGGTATCTGGGCATGTTAGTTATCGATAAATACCATTTTTGCGACATAATTTAGTAAATTTGTGCGACAGACCTAAATTGCTTCTCTACCATTTGTTTAAATTGTACAAAGTGTATGAAAGATTCACCTTTGTTTTTCAAGATATACACCTAACTATAGTGAGAGAAATCATAAAAAATAACCATCATATAACAGAAACCATTAAAGCTTGATATTCTTGTAGGTCCAATTGGATCAGAATATACAAGTTCAAACATAGACGATGCACGGTTCAAAGATTTCTGAAAATGGATTCGATGTGACTTACCATATTGACAACCAGCACAAATGACATCCCGATGTGTTGATTTAAAAAGGGAACTCCTTTAAGTAATCTTTTAGTTAATATTTGTTGCAACAATTGATTACCAACATGTCCGAGTCGAGCATGCCAAAGTGAAGTTGTTGTATTTTGACTTGTCTTTTCTACATACGCCTCACTTGCAGATAAAACATATAAAGAGTTTTCCTTTTTTCTGGTGAATACAACATTAGCATCAACACTTTTATAATCATCAAAATCTGAACATTATTTGGTCCGAATAAAACATATTTACCGGAATTAGTGATTTGAGAGACAAAAGCAAGATTATTCTTTAAACCCGGTACTTGGTATACATCTTCAAGTGTAAGACTTTCATGATTTGAATTAATAACCTTCACAATGAAATCACCTTCTTTCACTACTGATGTAATGAGTTGTTTTTTGTCACAATTACTCGCTTGCTCAAATAAAGACGAGCATCATAAAGTATAGAAGCATTACCGGTAGCATGATATGAGCAACCCGAATCCATGATACACTCATTCTTGTAATAAATGCAACTAGTATTAACCTCATCTTTCTTTTCAGATCGATGTGTAATTGAGGCCATGTTGTCCGGTTGATTAATAACCTCAATTGAGAAACAATTTTACCATTGTAGCTCATTGTTATCTTAAACATCATGTGCTTGCATCTGATTTGACGATTTTTGCGTAACAATTTGGCTTAATATGGCATGGTTTGCCACACTTCTTACAAAAAATCTTTACACGACAATCCGACTTCATGTGTCCAGTCCTTCCACATCTAAAACATGTCAGTTTAGAGTTGTCCCACTAAATCATTTTCTGCTTACCACCATTTTGAGAATGACTTTGTGTATTTTTCTACTTTGACTTGTCTTTACTAAATAGTATATCTTCAACATAAGCATAATACTTACCAAACATTTGTTTAACCAATGCTTCCTGGTTAAAGAGTAGGTTCTCTAACTCAAAAATTGATGGTTGCTTAACCCATCCTTGTATTGATGATATAAAAGGCATAAAGTCAGGTCGTGATCCACAGATCAAATAACATCTTAGCCTTGCATCACTAATAGGTTCATCACTATCCAAACTTGAAATTTCCGAACATATATTCTTAACTTTAAGAAATTAATCGAAGATTGACATATTACCTTGTATTAAAGAATCAAGCTCATTCTCAAGGTACTAAAGATGGATAGTATTTTTCTGGGTAAATAAACTTTCAAGAGTATCCCATATATCTTTTGGAGAATCCAATGCACGAACATGATTAATAAACTCTTTACCAATTGAAGTTCTCAACGCGAATAAATCTTTTTTGCACCTTACTTTCTAGTTTCTCATTAACTCAGTATTTTTCGGAGTATCACTAGGAAGTGTCTCGGTACCGGAAACAAGATCCCATAAATCTTGTCCTTGAAGGAAAGCCTTCATACACAACCGCCAATATTAATAATTGGTTCCAACAAGCTTCTTTGTAGAAATAGGAGAAACCAAATTACTTTAATTCATATTAATTTAAAAGTAATAACGCTTGACAAGATTTTTTTTATTTCATTTGGTAATAAAATCAAACCCTTGATATGCAGAAACCGTTCTCTGATACCATGCAATAAATTGAACAAACTTATATATATAAAAGATATAAGTGATCAAGAAACTTGATTTTTATTATGATGAAGAATGAAAACACGATTTTAATATTTATAGCAAAATATGACTACCACTACTCCCTTAACATCATTAGGAGATAAGAACTATTTGACTTCATATTCTTACTCCACTATAGTCAATCCAAGTAGTGGATAAAAATTTATTCAAAACACGCATAACAACTAGCAACTGAAATTACAAAAAAGAATTATTCAAAACACATGTGACAACTAGTAACCAAAATTACAAGAAATAAAGAGTGCACTAACTTGTGATAAAAGAAACCTATCAATTTCGACAAAGTATTTACGCCACTAGCTTGAATCGAAAATGTACGCTTGTTGATTGATATGGCCATGATACAAAGTTGGGAGATTCATCACTTCGATGTGAAAACTGTATTCTTACACGGTGAACTGAAAGAAATCGTGTTTTTTGGTACACAAACTAAGGGTCTTGTTAAACCATAAGAATAAACAAAAATGTATCGTCTATACAAGACTTTGTATAGATTGCGTCAAGAAACACAAAATTGGAACAATAAACTTGATCAAGTACTGAAAGGATTGAAGTTTGTGAGATGCATAAAGGAACAAGCCATGTACCGCAAGGAAGAGAAGAAAAGTCAACTCATTATTGTGGTATACGTAGACGACTTGTTTGTTACTGATTTGTCTTTACAGTTGATTCACAATTTTAAAGAAGACATGGCAAATTGGGAAAGCTTACTTATTATCTTGGAATTGAAGTTGAGAAAATCAAGAGGGTATGACTATTATACAAGAAAGTTATGTTAAGAAGATTTTGACTGATACAGGTATGAAGGCTTGCAATCCAACTCATGTTCTAAATGGATGCACATTTGAAGTTAACCAAAGCCGTTGAAGAGCCAAAAATTAACGCCACCAGGTACAAAAGAACGACCGGATGTTTGAGATACCTTCTTTATACACGGCCAAACTTATCATATTCAGTGGGAATACTGAGTCATTATATCATAGTCCGAGAGAGTCACACAGATAATCCATTAAGCAAGTGCTACGATACATCAAAAGAATTGTTAGTTTTAGAGTGAAGTTCATACACAGAATAAAAGATGAGATCGTTCGCTATAGTGATAGTAGTCATAACATCGATCTTGATGATGAAAGAAGCACGAGAGGTCTTATTTTCTACTATGGTTCAACACCGATAAGTTGGACTTCGCAGAAGCTACAAACGGTTTCCTTATCATCGTGTGAAGCATAATTTATGGCTGCTACAGTAGCAGCATGTCAAGAAATTTGGTTATAAAAGATTCTCGGAGAAGTTTTAGAATTAGAGAGCAAGTGACAATTCTTCTGGACAACTAGTCAACAATTGTACTTATAAAGATCCAGTGTTTCATAGGAAGAACAAACACATACTTGCGAAGTACCATTTTATTAGAGAGTGCATTGAGAATGACCAAACTGAATTTGAACATGTTCTAGACACCGACCAGAAAGCATACATATTGACTAAAGAATTTGATCAGAGTGAATGTTGGTTATACAATTTTAAAAGTTAGTTAGGTAGTTTGTTTGTTGTGGCTATCCCAATATATTTTGTTAATTGAAATGATGAGTTTTATAAATAAATGTTCTTGTTCCCACATAATTTTTAGAGAAGTTCCTACTGAATTTCTCGCAAAAATATTATAAATAACTAGTTTTTGAATTTTTTAAATCTATAATAAAAAATTTATCCTATAAATATGAAAAGTTAAGAGGTGGGAGAAGTTAAAATATGGGTCAATAGATTAGCGATGCCCTTCTATTTAGCATATAGCATAATTTTTGTTCTGACCTGGGAGCCGAGACCAAATTATTTGGATTTTGTAGTTTAGGGATCAAGTTTGGGTAAGCTAATAATACAATCGGGCTCGAGTGTAGACGTCGGGCCCAACGATACAAAACCCGAACGTAATACTCAGCAGCATCTAGGACTTCCATGGCTTCTTTCACCAAATTTTCGAGCTTTTTTCTTTTGAATCAAACGGATTAAAACCTTGACGATAAAAACTCCAGGTTGCTTTCGGAAGAAATTCAATGCAGAACAAGAAGAATTTTAGGAAAAGAAGTTTCCATGAGGAAGAAGAAGCAGCAGCTGACGACCCAACCAAATCCGATGATGAAGAAGAAAGAAGGTGCTTTATTCTTTCCACATAATTAGGGTTTTCGTTTCCCACTTAATTGGAGCTATGTATCTTGATACTATAATATCGTATCAGATTGGCATTAGAAGAGGTGAAATTCTTGCAGAAACAGAGAGAGAGGAAATCTGGAATCCCTGCTCTTCTCTCTCTACAGGGCGGAGGAGGAAAAGCTAAAGCGACGGAGAAGATCGAAGCAGACGGAGAAAAAGAAGAACTTGTCTTGCAGGATACTTTCGCCCAGGAGACTGCGGTCCTAGTTGAAGATCCCAACATGTAAAAATCTTACTCTTACACTTACTGTCATTCATTTTTGTTTTTCTATTACTATTAATAGCATGATATACTATACAACACTTAAGTTTTTCGCCAATCAATACCATAGACCTAGGATTTCATCCTCAAAGTGCAGGAGTTGATAGGTGAAGATGTTAGATGAAAGCTCTTAGATTCCTAATTGATCAGTCAGTAAAGGTCTTACTTGACCAACATTTTGTTCCTCACTTGTAAAGCAACTTGATTGCTAAAGTTACTAGGACAGGTTTTTAAGTATGGTATTATATCAGACTTATATGTATAGTGTAGTACTTTACTCTCTTGTATGGAAAAAGATATTATCTTTTATTAAAACAGAAATATCCTGCAGTTGTTCCACGACACGCAGCCGTGGAAAAGGGTTTCACTCTCATCGTGATGTTTACTTTGTTAGGATATGCAAATTTGGATTCTCTTGTTGTATTCGATGATTTTTTGTAGGATGAATATATATTATATCTTCTTTTGCATACGTGACAACTATCCAAGATGGTTATGATCTTTGTTCACATGTGGTTTATGGTATCTAACAGGGTAAAGTATGTTGAGCAAGAGCTGGCGAAGAAAAGGGGCAAAAAGGTTGAGGATGCAGACCAGGTTGAGAATGATCTAAAGCGTGCAGAAGATGAACTTTACAAAATTCCGGACCATCTTAAAGTATGGTATAGTTATGTTTGTTTGCTAATCTATTAGTATTACTTAATTTTTTTATAGCCTTTATTCATGTAAACTCTTATATCTTGTGGATTCCTTATGTTTGATCAGTTTCCTCTCTTTCTCTTTCATACCCTTTTATTTGTTCTTCCTCTACTTAGTAAAGCCAATATCCTATTTATACCATATAATTTTAGAATTGTCTTCTGTAAATGGTGTCCATCTTACCTGCATTCTCGCTATTTTTTAGTATTGGCAATCCATAATGATGACCCCCTTTAAAAAGATACTATGCAAGGCTGTAACATCATCTTAATACAAACTATGAGATTATTGCTGCTGGGGTCTCCTATATATGGATAATATGTCAGTTACTGAATGCATTTTTCTTACCACTTTTACCTTCGGCTTCACGTCTTGACTCCTTTCAGGTAAAGAAGCGTAGTTCAGAAGAAAGCTCTACACAGTGGACTACTGGAATTGCTGAGATTCAACTACCAATTGAGTAAATCCCTTCCTAGTTCCTTTTAACAGGATGCAAGTGTTCTCTGATTATCTGTGTGTTATTATGCTTCAAAAAGTTGCTTGCATCCGAGTTTTCTTTGACAAAATGCACAGATTAAGCTTTGTCTAGTTGGTTTTCAATTTGCATTATTGGTATGTGACTGGGTTTTAAAAGAAAGACACTTTCTCTATGGTTACAGATACAAGCTAAAGAATATCGAGGAAACAGAAGCGGCCAAAAAGCTTCTACAAGAGAAGAGACTCATGGGTCGGACGAAATCTGAAGTTAACATTCCCTCAAGTTACAGTGCAGATTACTTCCAACGTGGCAAAGATTATGCTGAGAAGCTTAGAAGAGGTTGCTTATTTTTGCTTGTTGATTTTTATATCCCACATCATGAATCAAGTTTTGGGGGTTGTTTCGTGGTATCAGCCTTTTTGGCTTTTAGGCTTTGGCTGTTTGCTGAGAAGCAAAGAGATTGTTTGGTTGGTCTGACTTTGAAGTCTAACAATAAGCTAGCTGTTCAAGCTTATAAAATCATAAAAGCCTAAAATGCTAATAGCTAAAAAAGACAGTTTTTTCGCGATTCTTCATTTTACCTTCTTTTCCCTATATTTTCTTCACGGGATTCACCTATACATGTCCTATAAAGCATGTCTTTATTTTTTCGTTTTTCGTTTTTCGTTTTTCTCTCTTTTTTACTTTACGCATCCGTTTTAACCTAAAGGTTAGCATTTTGGCTACCATGTTGGCTTCTAAGCTGGGCAAGACAGACAACCCATCAATCTTTGTGATATTGCTATTCCCTCTTTATATATATATATATATATATATCATTGTACTAAAGTTGATAAGAAATTTGCAGAACATCCTGAGCTCTACAAGGATAAAGGTCCACAAAACGAAGCTGCTGCTGGGCCTAAAGCAACTGATAATAGTAGCAATGCAGTAAAAAATAGGCAAGCTGCTACAGACCAGTTCATGCTAGAACGTTTTCGTAAAAGAGAACGCAACCGGGGGATGCGGAGATGAACTTTTTAGTTAAGTTGATACTTTTACTTGGCATTGCACTATTCACTTCTCTTATTTTGACTTTTTGCCGAGAAAAAACTAACAGTCGCAGTGCTACACACTTCAGAGGTGCATTAGATTCGTGTATGTTATTGTAATATCGTTGTTTCTGACAATTTATTGGATAAATTATTAGATTTTTTTGTATTCAATATCCATTGCCAAGACATGGCTTATGTTTGATACTTGATATATTACAAAGGGAGGCTTCACTGCAAAAACCACAAAGCCAGACCATCTAAAGAACACAATCAGAAAAGTTGCTTAAAAAGAAAAACACAGATGTCTTTCTTTGGTAGTACTTGTGCAAGTTCTAGACTTGAAGTGTGCTCTTGAATGACTGACCAAACTGCCAATTGGAAGGTATTACATTAAGAGCTGTTCGGATCTTTCCGTTGCTGGTTTGGACTCTGAAGGATAAACTCTGGCCATTCAGGAAAGTTCGGCTTTGCCAGTTAACTCCCCAGTTTCTGGACATGGCTTCCCATTTGTTGGATTTCGACCCTTTAATCCACATGTTCGAAATCTCACCTGCTCCTCCCACATTTGAAATCAGAACTAGCTCGAAAAAATTCCTTCCGTTGATTGTAAATCGAATACCTCCGCTTCTTCTGCATCCAACTCTATAACCCGAAATAGAAAAAAGCATTCTTATTCACACAACTTTAGAAAGATGAGAATAAATGACTAGAGTTATATATAAGAAAAGAATACCTCCTGTAGAGGATGGGTACGATCCCCGCTTTGTACTTAGCAATAGTAAGAAAAGCAGGTTGTGACATATCGAAATGAGGCCTAGGAGGATTGCACCAACCACCATTGTCGTTGGGCAAGTTAAAATTGGGTGGACAGAAGTTTGTAGCAGTGATAGTAATGGATTTACCCTTAAGACACCATTGCGGCACTTGACTCCCATCACATATCATCTCATAACAGCCACCACAAGCCTTACCATCGTTAAACAAAGCTGTGCTCAACGCTGCCGTTTTAACTCCGTACCCATCGGTGAATAGATTTCCATAACCACATGCACCACCTAAAAGACGGAAAAAAAGGAAACCAATAGCTTAATATATAAGATCAATACCTTCACGCTTTCGGGGGTAATTACTTTTCAGAGCCTTAAATGAAATATATAGACTTACCCATGGTACCGGAAGCGTCACTGCCACCGTAAAATGTTGCATGGGCTCGTAACCACGCCGCTGAAACTGATGAAAATAGAGCTGAAAAGAGTATGACAGTAGTAATAAGTATTAAAAGTCTAGCCATGTTTTCTTTCTTTTGAGATTTTTTTGGTTCTAAGTTCAACCGATGATGGAGATAGCGGGCTCGAGAGCTATATTTATAGTGAACGTTGGAAATTGGTAAGTATTTTCAGTGGGAATAATATACTATTATTTGTGAAATGGCTGAGAAAATAATACTCCTACTATGGATCGATTGATATTATTATATTATCTGCATGTATTATTATAATGCAAGTTTTCTTGCTCAAACTAATCAAGACCCATGTGCTGATTGGTTAGGTGAGTACATGACGGTGCTTTGATTTATTTTTGATCATCTTATTACTAGCATAGCAGCTAATTAACCCCGAAAACTTATCCGTTTCAGTTACAGGATGCAAAACCTAATTCAATTAATGAATGTACTTTTGTGAAAACGATATAAATATAAATGGTTAGGCGAGAAACTTATTGTGGCTTGATTAAATTTTTCATCTATTAATTGTTAAACGATGCGTTTAGGAAACACCGGATTGTTGAGGTTTGATTTGTATTACAAACGAAATTGATGCAATAACTCCTTTAAATTTGAACGTACATTGGTATAAAAACTTTTCTACGCTTAACTACTGTTTAATAGTTATATCGACTGGATTTTTTTTTAGATATATCTTGTTGAAATTCTATTGGGATTGATTTAAAATTAAAATAACATTCAAGTCTCATTTTGAACATGTACTTAAATTTTATATAATATATTGAAAACTTTTTTTAAATGATAGATTAGGATTTTTGCATATAGTTATGGTTGATATGGAAATAAGGTTTTGAGGATTAAATTGTAAATAGTGTGAATTTAAGAATCAAACTGTAAATAATGTAAGCTAAGTTTTTAAATTATATATAATGTAAATTTTAGAGAACATTTGTGATTATGTATAATTAATTATTAAGGACTAAAGAACAATTTGTCCTCTTTTGTAATGGATTTCATTTTAAAGCTAAGTCTTGGCGCCTCTGTATAAAGAGCAAGGCTAACCGAATAAAGAGGTTGAACACTTGTTATACTGAACTCATTTTTACTTAAACTTTCTCTCTAGAATTCTCTTATAACAATTTACTAAGGCAAAATCTATGCTCACCAATGGTAACTAAAAATTTGTATTAGTTTTATACGTAAATTAATATTTTTATGATCGCTCGTGTTGGAGGTGGATCTCGTAAGGAAAGGGAAACAAAAAAAAACGACTACAATTTTATTATTTAAGAAGCGTATAGATTACAAATAGTAAAGACTATTCTTTATAGATAAAATATATGAGTTAATGTGCATATGCTTTATATCTCAATCACATTCTCTCAAAATCACACTCCAATAGTAATAATCATTGCGAGTATGAAACCACGTTGTTGACATACCTTCGCAAAATATCAGCAAGTTGTGCTTGAACTTCACAAGTTGCCTTTAATTTTTAAAACTTCTTCATACGTTTTCTTCACACAGCTCACCATGAGTCCCACAAGGCTCATCATGGAATCAAGAAACCTAAGAGGAATTGACCCAAAGTTTTTGAGAAACCCGAGGTACGCAAGGAAGCACAACAATGAGGCCCTATAGAATTCTTCTGCTAATGAGTAAATATTTGATATTATTCCCATTTTTCCATAAATATTCTTCAAGTACATTTATGCATGAATCTTCTTCAAGTATTATTATTCGCATTTCTTCTACCTCATCATCTTCTTCAACCAAATTCAAATCATCAAATTGAGCTAAAACATAATCGAAAGCCAAAATAAAAATAAAAACAAAACGCCAAAACCAAAATTGAAACGTCAACACCCAAAGTCGAACGCCAATCGCCAATCTCTAATCTCCAAACTCCAAACTCCAAAATCCAAAATCCAAAATCCAAAATAAAAACTCCAAACTCCAAACTCCAAACTCCAAACTCCAAACTCCAAACTCCAAACTCCAAACTCCAAACTCCAAACTCCAAACTCCAAACTCCAAACTCCAAACTCCAAACTCCAAACTCCAAACTCCAAACTCCAAACTCCAAACTCCAAACTCCAAACTCCAAACAAATCCAAATGAAAAACTAAATCTAAACACCAAATGAATCCAAACAATACCAAACGAATCAAAATAACAAACGTCGATCTAAAAAAAATTTAGACAAAGCCACACGTCAAACAAAATCTAAATACTAAAACAAAATCAAAACGCAAAAATCATTCTAAGAAAACGTCTAACAAATCCCACACGTCAGACAAAATGTAAACAACAAACAATATCTAAACACCAAAACGAAATCCAAACGGCAAATACCGATCTAAGAAAACATCAAACAAAGTTCAAACATCAAACAAAATATAACACAAAACGAAATCCAAACGAAATCTGAATGCCAAATCCAAATCTAAAACTAAATTCAATACTAAATCGAAATACCAAAACTAAATTCAAATCTAATTCACAATCAAAATAAAAATCCAAATTGAATTCATGATTTTACCAAACAAAAATCGGTACTGTTCCAGTAGCAATTTCTTTCGAACCGTAGCACCAAGTCACAATTCAACTGGTCATATAAAATATTAGACATCTCGAACATGTTATCCAAAATTAAAAAAGAATCGAAATTGTTTGGCTCTCAATGAGGACTGTTAAGTGTGACTGCACACTACAATCTAAAAATTAAAATATTTCTCTTTTTTTTGTGACTACAAATAAAACGGAAGACAATCAATTTTTTTCTCTCCATGCGGACAGCTAAAACAACTGCATGCCAAAACATCGAATGATATGTAAACTTCAAGATCTAACCTACACTCTGATACCATATAGAAAAAGGTAACAAATAAAGACAACTGTGGTTTTATTATTTAGAAAGCGTATATATTACAAAAAGTATATGCTCAAATTTATAGATAAAACATATGGGCTAATGGACCTAGGCCTTATATATTGAACATATGTATGTATGTCAAAATGAACACGAGTTATAAGATTGTTTTTTGTGTGTTCATTATGATGTGGTGTACTAGGACGTACCCACTATCCAAGATCTAGTTTAATCATTATGATAACAAGCAAGGTTCATTATGACGATCTGTAAAACAATCTGAAACTTGTAAATTATACATCCTCGTTAAGACTCTAAATTACATGTTATCGCCACATCTAACAAAGTTATAGACTAATGTCTAAGTGTATGGCTAAGATATCATAAAAACATGCCAAACTTATTGTGATGCTGAGATACTTCACTGCGGCGTCTGGGTTCGTTGCTGCAACAATGTGCTTAAGTCAGCAATTACACCGGTTTTATACGTCGTTCTTTTCGTCAAGTTATTTTACCACTGAAACCTTGAATATGTATATTTATTTATGATGTATTTAATTTTGAGAAGTTAATCTAAATGGTTGGACTCATTTGATCACTTTAAACTTATAAGTAAACTAGATGAATGAGGAAACAACCATAAAACCATAAATATACGATTGTAGTAAACAAACATGAGTTTATTGAGATTATCAAATAATTTTTTGACTCTTAATTACGTGTATAAATAATTACAAATTTTATTATATCTTTTAAAATATTAAAAAAACTAAAGCAGGAGTGAAAATAGTTTTTTTGTTAATGTAATTATTTACTTGTCTCAAATAAATAATAATATGTACAACTGAACATGACTTTTAGAAAACAATTAAGTCTCAGTCTTAATGAGAGGTTTATAACTTTTTGATTTATATAGAAAATATATTTTATTTAGATATAACAAACTCTTAATTAGAAAACTAATATGTATAACAAACAATTGTGTAAACAAATTTAGTTAGTTAAAATATGATCCAACTCATCAAAATGATTGCATGAATTGTCTTTTTTATGTATTTTCCATCCTTCGCAAGTTGAAAGGTCGGGGTATGATGCAAATTCTTGACTTTAAAGTGTGAAACCTTGAGCTTCACGCATGCTTAGTGAGCAAATTAACTAGTTGATATTTTGTTGGAAACTATCAGAGGTTTAGTTATCTTGTAAGCATTAAGACGTGAACAAGATATATGTCAATTTAAATATGTTTAGACCGAGCATGAGACACATGACTGGATGCCATGTATCTTTAACTAATATTTTCAAACTAGAGGATATGCACGTCATGTTAAGAAATACATCTATCATAAAATGGATTAAATTCTTACAATATTTGTTGTTACTATAGAAAAACCTCGGTATTTGGATTCAACATTTTTAATATAGACAAATTTTTATTTTTTTATGGGCTAAGAGACCAAATTATCTCTGAGGAACAAAAGATATATGTTGGTGCTTTGTCGATCATCAAGTGTGGAAGCATACTCAACATATGCATGAGTTTGTATTTAAAGAAGATTATAATAATTAAGGTATAAACCTTGTTGCATTGTACCTCTTAGAAATATGAAAATATGTTTCTAAAAAATTTATGTGCAGTTGTTAAAGTGTGCATAAATTGGCAAGCTTTATTAACAAAAAAAAAATATGATCTAGTAAAAATTACATATTTTAATTCTCAAAATATGCTTTTATTTTTGGTTTGATAATAAAAAGGATCTTCATCATATCGAGACAAAGCTTTACCGATAACATTTGGATTTGTGGTTGGTTTACGATCATACATTCTCGTTATCTCAAACAAGTCATCTATATAGTTGGTTTAAGATAAATTAATCAACTGATCATCATAAATCCCTTTAATGCCAAAAAAATCAGACTATTGGCCAAGATCTTTTATGGAAAAAAATAGAGTTGCTTTATAAGGATTTCTATATGTGTATTAGTTATAATATTAACAAGAATATAATTGACATACCCCAACGTAATAAGGATGTCAGTTCTGTACAAAAAGATAAAGAAATAAAACGACTAGAGTTTTATTATTATTTTGAAAGATAAGTATCATAGGTATAAAAGTATCTATATATAAACACCAATAGTAAAATAAGAGAATAACGATGTCTGATGCAAACATAATATAAAAACCTATATATACTAACATCCCCTCTCAAACGTTTGATGGCTTACTGAGAAGCATCAAGAGTTTGTCAAGAAAACAATATACTATGTAGGTCTTTGTGAAGAAATCCACAAGTTTTCTTCAATATTCAAATTATCTTCAAACATCATCTTCTTCACCCATTTTTCACATATCTTCTTTTTCATATTTCTTCAACTATATCTCCAATCTCTAAAATCTAAAATATCCAATCTAAAAGTTTCACTTTAAAATCCCAGATTTCTAATTTCCAATTCCAAATTCCAATTCAAATCTCAAATCGCCAAATTCCAAATGTCAAACAAACCCAAATTCCAAAAGAAATCTAAACTCCATATACACAAATGAAATCCAAAGGACAAACATCGATCTAAGAAAACTTAAAAGAAAGTCCAACCGTCAAATAAAATCTAAACACTAAAACAAAATCCAAATGATAAATGTCAATCTAAGCAAACGTCAGACAAAGTCCAAACGTCAGACAAAGTCCAAACATCAAACGAAATATGAATTCTAAATCCAAATACGGAATATAAAACTAAATCCAATACTACATCCAAATACAAAATATAATTTCCAATCAAAATCAAAATTGAATCCACGATTTACCAACAAAAATACTGCATTGTTTTAGTAGTGATTTCTTTCGAACCGTTACACCAAATCAGAATCGAACTAGTCAGCTTGAAGAATTAGATGTCCTGAACATGCTGTCCGAAATTCAACAAAAAATGATACCGTTTGCCTATCGATCTAGTCTGTTGATTGTGGATGCACACAACAGATTCGAAAATCCAAAAAATTATATATTTTTTTCTTCAGGCGGGCAGCTAAAACAACTGCCTAACGGTATATGAAAAGACACAAAAACTTAAACTTAAGATCTAAACCTATGTTTTGATACCATACAAAAAAAACGACTATGGTTTTATTATTATTTTGGAAGATAAGTACAATAGATAAAATTGTCTCTATATATAGATAGAGACACCGATAGTAAAATAAGTGAATAACAATGTGGGTTAAAAACATAATATAAAAAGACTATATATGCTGAGAATTTTTTTACCAAATTTTAAAAAGAAGAAACTATATAACCACTAACACACGAAGTCTTATGCTTGCAATGCATAACTTAGTTTGGTAAGCTAGGCTTGTGGTGCATGTTTAAATCCGTATAAAGTTAGTTAAATCTACATAACTTATGAGGAAATTACTGATGAAAGAACCCCGATGGCTGAGACATATACACATCCTCTTCAAGATCTCCGTTTAAGAAGAATTTTACACATTTAATTATCTTATTTTTCAATCATAAGTAATAATAAGAGTAAGAGTTATTTTATCATGGTTGGAAAAAATATTAAAGAAATTCGATACTTGATTTTGATTACATCCCTTTACCACCAATTGGGCATTATGCATTTTTGAATACCCATTTAGCTTATATTTAAGCTTAAAATTTATATTTACATCCAATAACATTCACATTGGAAGAAAGATCAACCAACTTTCATATATTGTTTTTTATAAAGCTTCTATTTCATTTTGCATTGCAACAATCGAGTTTGGTCACTCATTGCTTGTAAAATAGTTATTAGTTCTTTTTATCTTATCACTAGAAATAATTATTTCTATTTAACTATTCCATTATGAGGTCTCGTTACCATCATCATAGTTGTTGTTATAGACTCTTGATGAATAATATGTTTAAAAGATTTTAATAAACTGGAATAAATGGAGTAGAGTTGGAAGCAAGATCTTATTATCTAAAATGAGAAGTGATTATAGAAGGTTTCAAACCAGAATATGATATATTAAATTATGATGAAACATGAATAATCGGAGTAGTTAGTGAGGAGAAAATAAAATAGTTTCCATAAAAAAACTACGTGTCATGTGATATAGATTAAGCTTCATTGGTAGTATAAACATATATCTCCCTTATAAAAAATTGAATAACCAATAAAAACACGTTTAATAGATAAATATTGCATTTTATGTTTATTGATTGGTTGTGTAAAAGGGAAACATAAGAATAAAAAATCATTAGTAAATTGTAATCAGGCATCTTATTAAAGAGAATAAAGTATGGAGAGAACAAATTTGAAATTTTAGTTGGAATTCCGTTGATTGTATACATAATAGCTTGAAATACATATAACAATTATTTTGATGGCAAGATGCATGAGCCAATAAAGCTAATTTTATTTCTACTACATGTCAATGTTTTATTTCGACTCTCCTATTTTGAGTAGAAGTAAATGGGAAGGATAAACGATGTTTAATAGCTTTAGTATGAAAGTATCAAGCAAACACATTAAATTCTCCTCAAATATGAAGAGTTTTATTTCGATGTAAAAATGTTTTTCAATCATATTTTTAAACTACACAAGAACATTTATTGTTTGATTCTCAACCTATATATGGAAAAGACAAGCAAAACGATTATCATCAACAACAAATAAAAGAAAATAACTGGATCCTGACGTTAAAAACAGAGGGGTAGGTAATCAATTATGAGTAAAACAAGATTTAAACGAGAGGATAGTCGAGAATGAGAAATAAAAAAGGTAATCAGTGACTCTTACCATATTGACAAGACGTAAAAATCTGATTTGTATTTATTAATAAAAAAATTACAATTATGCAAACAATTTGCACAATAATAGGCAAGGCATGTCCAAGCCGATCATGTCAAAATTTAATATTATCAATTGAGAGATAAAAGAATGATATATTTATATCATACATTGAGTCTTGTGAGCTGATAACCGAAAGTTTGTATTAAGTCATTCTCATTTCTGTCTCGAGTTAACGCTTTCTTTGAATATTGATCATTTACAATGAAAGAGTTACTATATAATTCAATTTAAAAATTACTATTAGTACAAATTTTAACTAAATTGATGAGATTATCAGAGAGTGAATGTACATGATATATTTTGTTTAAAGAAAAAACTAAAGAACCTGAAAGAAGAGAAGTAATACCAACATAACGGATTTGAATTTGTTTGCCATTACTAATAATAAGCCTTTAGAAATCATTGTAAGGAGTGTTGTTGGATAGATCATCTGTGTTTTAGTTTATGTGTTGGGTTACTCTAAATTCTAGATTGTTGAAAGTTTTCTATTATGATTGATCTCCATATGGTTAACAATACATTGGATATTATCGACAATCGTCTAATTATTAAAAATCACGTAAATAAGTATGACACTAATAGATGAGAAAATTTCATGTGGATAATTATGTAGATACCATGACAAATTTTGATTCTAGAAAAGATTACATTCGAATATTGACAATTTAAGACTAAACTCTAAGTTTATGACCTAATTTATAAGGAAACAAATTAGTCAAAAGTTATGGTCCGTCACCATAACAACTTAACATAAATGTGGATTTGAGTTAGTGAAAACACATAATAAAAACAATAACTAAAATAAAATATGAGTCTCGTGACTAGAACTTGTAAAACTAATTCTCAAGAAAAAATGATTCATGTTTTTCTCTCCCGCCTTAAAAAAGAAGAGAAATACATAGAATAAGATATATTATTTTATATTAAGTCCTAATTCCAATCCAATTAAGTCAATATTTATATTTTTTTCCTTCATAATATAACTAAGAGGAAATCCAAAGGTTTTTCTTGTTGCAAGATAAAAATAAAAGACTCAATGAATTTTAATTGTAAGTTTTCTATTTTACTATGAGGGAATTCTCAAATGATTTAAGGGTTTATTTATTTTAAGTAAAGTTCATACCGATCAAACCAACAAGTGGTATAAGAGCTACCCTAAAATATTGAGTAATATATTTTACATTCTTTAATCAAATATATAATGCATTTAATTTTTATTTTCTGTAAATATCCACATTTAGGAGTTATTGTTGATTCTTGGTAGAGATGTGTAGATATTCGGTTTGAATATCACTTTGATTTATTAAGGATTAAAGAATGTTTGGTTATGTATTTTATCAATTGAGGATAGTTTTCAGCCGATTGGGGTTTTTGGGCGATTTTAAGATCTCAACGTTGTGATTTTTGCAGCGTTAAATACCTTGTTGTAGCCTTGCAAAACATGAAGTGTCGCAAGCCCTTTGTGGCTATAAAATGATTTTACGGGTACTATAGTGATATATATCTCACTATAGCCTCGTGCGACATTAAACTTTGCAATTCCTTACATGGTTACGTGATGAAGCCATGATGGTTGTACAAATAATCACCTCGCTGCAATCTTGTGCGGTATGTGCATATTTGAGGTCACTTATTATGAATTAGACCACATGTTACTTTGAGCTTGAATATGTTTTGTGGTTGTTCAATGTTTATGCATTATGAGGACAATTTGATTAAGGCCATCTTATTTTCGGTAAATAGGTCATGAAGCCAACATACCACGTAAGTGACTACTGTTGGTGAATTAATTTATTAGTGTTATTTCAGGTCCGCGGTTGATGATATTGCGTAGATTACCATCCCCAATAAAGGTTAATGTTTGGGATAATTTATGATAAACATGAGATCCTCAACTGTGAATTGGTCATTAAGTATTTCAGGAAAGTAAGGAAACTAGACTCAAAGAGGGGTTTTATCAAATTAAGTCGATTACACGGGATCAACATAAAATTTTCTCAAACACATACAAGTGCATGTTAATATGATTTCCCGAAGGTACCGTATTAGCGAAGAAATGTTATATTTTAGATGTTGAATCTATATTTAAACATTAATATAATTTTATATTGGCAAAGATAAAACGTGATCGGAGGGTATTTTTGGTACTTGTTTAAATAGTGTATTAAATTCAGGATGGAGACTAAAAAGATAATAAAGGTGTTTGCGTTTAATGTCTAGAGAGAGAATATTCATCCAATTAAATGCTATTTTTGTTCAAGAAAGGTTTGATCACACTGCGGAGACTAATTTAAATCTTTAGCATTTCTTAAAACTTGAAAAAATTGAGCAGACTTGTCAGATGATCTTGAAATAAATCTATTCAACGCAGCAAACCGCCCAGTTAACCTTTGGACTTCTTTAGTATTTTGGGTAGGATCCATAGCCAACAGAGCATCTAACTGATTCAGATCAACCTGTACCCATTTTTCACTCACGACATACCCGAGAAGCTTGCCAAATCAAACTCCAAAAATGTATTTTTCAGGTTCAATTTTAGGTTTATGGCTTCTAAGTTAGAAAAACGTCTCTTAAAGATCGAATATGTGTTCTTCCTCTTTGAGTCTTTTTCACAATAATATGTGTATATATACTTTCATGTTTTTGCCAATTTGGGTAGCAAAAGTTATATTCACCAGTAGCTGATAAGTAACTCCGACGTTCTTTAATCCAAACGGCATAAACTTATAACAATGAAGTCCCATGTTTGTGATAAAGTGGTGTGATCTTGATCGTTTATATATACTTGTATCTGATTGTACCCTGAAAATACATCTATGAAGGACATCAACTTGTTCCTAGATGTGGAGTCTACCAACTGATCTATTTGAGACACCAAAAATGGGTCTTTAGGACATGCCATGTTATGAACAGTGAAGTCGGTACACATGCGCCATTTTCCATTGTTATTCTTGACTTAAACGCTTTAGCAGTCCACAATGGGTATTAAGATTATTTTATATCTTTTCACAATAATATGTGTATATATACTTTCATGTTTTTGCCAATTTGGGTAGCAAAAGTTATATTCACCAGTAGCTGATAAGTAACTCCGACGTTCTTTAATCCAAACGGCATAAACTTATAACAATGAAGTCCCATGTTTGTGATAAAGTGGTGTGATCTTGATCGTTTATATATACTTGTATCTGATTGTACCCTGAAAATACATCTATGAAGGACAACAACTTGTTCCTAGATGTGGAGTCTACCAACTGATCTATCTGAGACACCAAAAATGGGTCTTTAGGACATGACATGTTATGAACAGTGAAGTCGGTACACATGCGCCATTTTCCATTGTTATTCTTGACTTAAACGCTTTAGCAGTCCACAATGGGTATTAAGATTATTTTATATGACCAATTTTGGTCAACCGATCCACTTCTTGTACTATCATATCGATTTTTTCTTTGGAGAATGACCTCCTTCTTTGAACTACTGGTCCAACATCAGATCGGATTAACAACTTATGGTAAATTACTTCAGAGGGTACCCCGTTTACATCATGATTGCACCATGCAAACACATGTAAATTGTCTGATAAGAAAGACAATAATTTTTTCTTCAATTCTAACGGTAATTTAGTGCCAATATTAACACTTCTGCCTTATGCTAGGCAATGTATTTCAACTTCTTCTATAGGTATTATAACACTAGGAGCCTCCCTTGTATCATCAATTTCATTATCATTGATGGAAGGCTCCAGTAACTGATATTATTTGTTGACTTTAACTCCCTCTGTTGGCTTTGAGGCAAGAGGTGTTACATAGCATTCTTTAGCTACCTTCTGGCTGCTTCAGACAACACCAATCTGTGTACCCACATCATATTTCAAACATTGATGGACAATAGAGGCCACAATATTCATTATGGAAAGCCAAGATCTTCCAAAGATAGCATTGTAACATGTTAGGCAGTCAACCACAACAAACAATACCTTCACTGTCTTTTTAAAAGGTCATCTGCCTAAATACACCTCCTCTTCAAACTCAGCAATGACATCGGCCAAACTCCCAGTGAATCCTATAACAGTTCTATTTGACCGTTGAATAACCGAGGGATTTTTCATCTGTTTGTAAGTTTTCATAAACAATATTTTTTTCGAACTACCTATATCAATCAAGATTCGACGTACATCATTTCCTCCAATTGATGCCCCTATGACCACGATGTCTTCATGCGGCCCTTTAATATCTCTTAGGTCATCCTCATCAAAGAATATGAAAGGAACTGGGGTTTGGTATAGATGTGTGGACATCATTTCATCCAACTGAGTAGTCAACCTGTTGACATGCCTTTTCCTAGAACAATATAAAGGCGCTATCACAGTGTCTCCCCCAAATATAGTTAAGAACTCAAAATATTTTACCAGATTGGAAATTGTAGCAGACTTATCCATTATCCGGATCGAGGTATTCAAAATCCCCATCAAACATTTCAACAATCATCATGGTATCTTCATATCTGGATGTTTTAGGGGCTGAAGGAGTCATACGAGAAGCATTGGTATTGGATGGAGTACGATCTGGTCTGTTGCCCCCTTGTTTCTTAATAAAAGCGCCCAATTTACCTATTACGATGAGATTTTTTACTTCTTGCTTCAATGTTATGCAATCATGGGTATCATGATACTTGCATAAATGGGAACTCCGGGTCTCTCTAGGAGACTGTAGTGGGGTTGGCCTTCTAAAATATACATTATTTTTAGTCTTATCATATATTGTTGCTACACTTTCCCCCAACTCTGCAAACCATTCAGGCTGAACCCAAGGACTCCTTTTACTTCTAACTTGTTGGTTTTGGTTGGATTGATTATGCTTAGGCCGATGTGACCGATGCCCGATTTACTTTGATCTGTAACCGGACTGAGTTGTTATCTGAGGAGTTGATACTATGGTGGTGGATCTGTTCTGACGAGGCACTCTAGATTTCTTAATTTCTTCAACATTAATCTGTTTCCCAGCTTGATTTAACAATCCCCCAAAAATCATTGCTTTTTTCGAGTTACAGATTCACCCAAATTACTTGGACTCAAACCTTTGTTAAAGAGGCAATTGCAACTTGTTCAAAATAGCCAGCCAACCCATTTTTCGCATTCACAAACCTACTAATATATTATTTCAATGACTCAATTGGTTTTTTGGAATAGCGGAAAATTGTATCACCATTACCTTTAAGCTCATTGATTTCAACAAATTTCCTTCGGAACTCAACCCATAATATATCAAAATTCTTTATAGATCCCCGAGGAAGACTATTGTACCATTTCAGGGCACTTTCTTTAAACGTTTGTGAGAAGGCCCTGCACAGTAGCTTGTCATCATCATCAAAGTTCATCATAAAATTCTTAAATTATTTTGTTTGGATCTTTGCTTCTATCATACTTTTCCATCTTAGAACTATCAAACCTTTTGGGAAAATGCCCATAGAGTATTTTTGAAGACAAAGGTGACTGCCTCCAATTTTGGGTACATCTAAACACACTAACTTCATTAAGAGTAACAAAAATACTTGGTTCAGATTAGAAGGCAAACAAATCGATCAACAAATGATCAATATGCTAATCAGCAAACCTTTCATTTTGCCCTGATACTTTTTAAGTTTGCCATGCATATCCCTTTTTCTTGAATAATTTTTGGTCATCCTTAATATCTTCTTAAGTCGGCATTCATCATTACTGGATGAGATTGATTCTTCAAGTTCCGAATCATTAGAAAAACTATTAGAAAAATCCGATGTGGAGCTCATAATTCATTTGGACCGATGTATTTTATTGGAGCTAAGATGAGTTTTTATGGACTGCTCATTCTCACCTGGATTATCAGTAGGGTGGAGTGATGATACACCAGACTTTTCTTTGATTCCCTTTTGCTTGTTTTTTAGCCCTTAAAGACTCAATCTCAGCTCTCACTTGATCTCGTTCTTCTTGCATATATTATTTTTCATCACCATTGGGGTTAACATTAGACACAACCGTGTGCTTATTATTTTCTTTCACCCCTTCAACTTCTAGAGGTGAAGCATCTTGTACATCAGGATCCATCTGAACTACTTTGTTCACTGGTTTTAAATTTTAAATTCAGGTACCGCCGTCTCCCTTACTGTGGTCGCCAATTTGGTGTGGATGATTTATGGTCGGAGTTATTTTCGGGTAGTTTGGCTATTAGGTATTTAATTCTCAAGTAGTGAGTAAAGAGATAAGAGAGGTGTATGATTGTATTTAATATCTTTAGGAAAAGTTCAACCTATTAAATGAAGTTGGTTGGGGTATATATACTGGTTTTGTGACCCATGGGCCTTCCGGGTCGGACCATAGAGTCAGATTAATCTTTTAAGCCCAAACCTTAAACAGTCTTAGCACACAACTAAGTCATGATTGACTTAGTCAAACTATTCATAACATAATTTGTGTAAAATTGGTCAAAACTGCCCCTCCGATTTAAACAGTAATGCCCTTTCAAAAATATCTAACCCCATCATATATGATGGTTCAATTGAACAATATCATGGAACATTTGCAAAGTACATGTAGGAGTGCGGTATAATTTCTTTCTATAAAATATCGGGGTTTTTCCATTGTGGATGAAGTATCCAATAGATGAAATCGTACACTTACTGATATGGTGAGAAGTATGGTTAGTCAAATGACTTTACTATTATCACTATAGGGTGAATAAATTAAACGTATTGCATAAATTCTAAATATAGTTTCTAGAAAAATAACCATTAATACCTCAATGAGCTTTGAGTTGGGAGCTAGCCTAGATTAAACCATCTAAATGTCTGGGGATGTCCATAAGCTCTACAAGTTAAATGAAAATAAATTAGACTTTAAAATTGTTAGTTGTTATTTCATTGGATATTCAGAATATTCAATAAATTTTAAGTGTTAAAACTCTTTTACTAAAATTGTATTTAAAACAAAAACAACAATGTGTTTTCAGGGTGTTGGGTTTATAAGGAAGAATTTATGAACAAATTTTCATATCGAGAAATAACCCATAATGAAGGTTCCAACAAAGATACTCAAGTATTAGATAATTTAGTTTCATTGTTAATCATTTCATTATTGTTGGAACATGAATATAATCAAGTTGATATATGTCTTTCACATAGGGAACAACATGATTTTTTCAAGCATATCAAATTATACATCTAGAATAAGTGCAACTGAAGTAATAATGGCCCCAAAAAGATCAACTAAATGAACGTTATATCTTTGTATTATGTAACTTATTTGTAATAATATGAAGATTTCATATAGTGTAATGGTAAATTATTCGTCATGTTTCTATGAAGACATTAAAATGTTCTGATTCTCAGTTGTGGCTTAATACAATGAAGGAAGAGTATAATTTAGTGCAAGATAATGTGAATCAAAATCTTATCCCACTATATCAATGAAAGAAGTCGATCGGTTGTAAGTGGATTTACAAAACCAAACGAGATTCTAAAGATAACATGGAGATACATTAAGAATGATTTGTGATAAAATCATGAATGGATTGATTAAAAAAATATCTTATCTTTAGTTTTTTACAAGGATTGTTTTATGAAAATTATGACACTAATTACACACTTTGATCTACAACACCATAAAATGGATGTATATACCATTTTTCTTAATATTGACATTGAGAAAATGATTTATATGTTGTAGACTGAGATTTTTTTCAGTGAATTAAAAAAAAATCTCTAATTATTTCTTAAGCGAAAATAAGAGTGTCAATAGTATGTAAACTTAAAAATATCTCTCGACAGTGGTACCATAAGTTCCTCGAAGTAATAATATTTTTTGGTTTCAATATGAAATCAGTTGAGGATTATATATATCAAAAGTTCAGCGATAAAAAATTATTACATACTACCAAAATATTTATTTATGAGAAATATGATATAAAATATCTTGGTGATACGACTTTTGTATTAGAAATCTAGTTTCACCATTGTATGAATAACTTCATTGTAAAAGAATTCAAATTATTCTACATTGATATCCAAAGTCATAATTTGAGATATAGGAAATGTAAAATATTTCATATGTTTTGGCAATCGAGAGTCTGATGTATGCTAAATTTATACAAGGTTGGACACTGGTTTTGTTGTTGAATTATTAGAAAGATATGTACGTAATTCGAGGATGAAGTATTAAAAAGCAGTCGAATGGTTTCTCTAGTATTACAATGAGCATAAAAATATATGATGACATGGGAAGTCAAATAATTTAAAGATTATTGAGTATTCTAACTCCGCTTTTGGTGGCTATGTGGACACATTTTGCAATACTTTGGGGAGTATAATATTATTAACTGAAGGTAGAATATCATGGAAAATTATAAGGCAAACACTAGTTACATCCTCCGCAATGGCATTGGTATATATCGTGCAGTTTGAAGTTGCTAGATTGTGTAATGTCAAATAGATAAAAAAAAACTCTAAGGCTATATTATGACAATAATTACGCCCTCCAATATTCAAACAATAATAAATTCTCGACCAAGTTCAACCATTAAGATATCAAGTTAGTGTATGTCAAAGAGATGATGTAGAATTATCAAATCAACATACATCATATCAGGACAAACTCTATGATGACAATCATAGAGTGCAATAATAACAAGAATTAAGGATAAAAAAAATAACAAATCAAGATTTGTTTGCCATCATAAATGAGCATACTCTAAGTAAACCATTAATATATCAAGTTGGTGTATATCAAAGATATGATGTAGAATTGTCAAATCAGCATATATCATATCAGGACAAACTCTAGGATCGCAAACATAGAGTTGTATCATATCACGAGAAACTCGAGATATGTTAGCAATTTTAGTTGTATAATTTTTTTTGCAAACATATATAATAATTATACTCATTTAGGTTTACTAAATTCTCTTACCTATTAACTAGACCTTCACTAGAGTAATGGTCGGTTAAGAATATATGTATTATATTTCATATTTTTCTTATGCTACAAATCCCGAGTTGTATATCAAACATAGAGTTGTATTTCTATTTCTTACATATCTCGAGATAGGTTAGCGATTTTAGTTGTATAAATTTTATTTTTTGTGCAAACATAGATAATAAGTATGCTCATTTAGGTTTACAAAATTCTCTTGCCTATTAACTAGACCTTCACTAAAGTAATGATCGGTTAAGAATATACGTGTGCGGTTATATTTCATATTTTTCTTATGCTACAAATAATTATAGATCGATGTTGTTGCTTGTTGGCGATGATATTTATACTTGCGTCTATTTATACAAATGAATGCAATGAAGATGTCTTTAGTCTTTTGTCGTTAATAGTTATGTACGAGATTGTTTAGTTAATTATGTGAAGACATAATTAAATAAGCTTCATTAGGTGGATGCATCATCTTGTAGCACATGATGATCCAAGTGGAATATTTTTGGAATTTCTATATTATGATGGATCATCATACGTTTAATAATACGTTAGTCATTATCAATAATAGTGTGATTAGTAAGTAATCACATAAAGAAGTGTTGGACTAATATATGAAAACCCTTCTTTGAGGTAATTACATATATAAGATCAATGATTGAATTCGAATATTAATAACCTAAGGTTAAATTATAAGTTTATGGACTAATTTGTAAATAAACATATAATTAAAGGTTATGGTCATTGACCATGACAACCTAACATACATGTGGATTGCAATTAGCGAATATACATAATGTGAACACAAAAATAAAGAGAATATAAGTCTTGCTCATATAACTTGTAAACCTAATTCTCAAACAAAAATAATTCGTGTTTTTCTCTATCGTCTCCAAAAAAAAGGTTCACATAGAAAAAAATATGTTATTTCGAATTAAACTCTAATTCTGATATACTTAAGCGGATAGTCGTATTCATTCTTTCATAATATAACTAAAAAGAAATCCAAGGTTGTTGTTGGTTGGATGATCATAATCATAAAATTGATAAAATAAAAAGAATAACCAGAGCAAGAGAATTAATAATTTTTTCCTATAATTTTTTTATTCCAAATATCAGGATAGACTCAAACACGTTATAAGTTTGTTTAGTTTAATCAGGATCCAGCCGGATCGTACCAGCATAAATACTACGAGTTAACGCAACAATGTTAGCAGTGTCTATCATTGCTGACATAATAGCATGAACTTGATTATATTTAACGGAGGATAGAATCTGAAAAGTTATATCAAACTAAAAATAATAATTTTGAACTGTATGTTATAATATAACACAAAGTTGATATTAAAGCTTTGCTGGATTGTCGTTGATTCTGTTACGCTAACCTCAACGACTGCAATATTTGTCCAATGTTATAATTAAAAGACTTTTGATTATTTTGCTTGTTCTTGTTGTAGTTAATTCACTGTGTATAATGATTATTTTGAGAAAGTTAGCATATATGACTTTAATCTTGTAAAAATATAAAAAATAGAGCATGATCATCTTCATGAATGAATTGATTGTCTTTTCCTGATTGAAATGGCCATAACATTATAGTCAGATTCTAAATTGGATAAAAATTCATAACTTGATCTTAATTTGCTACATGTTTTTTTATTGTTGTAAGTTTATCACAATTTTTTTATTATCTTCGCAATAAAGTCTATCATTGAAATTGAAGTATTTTAGTCGTGTGAAACTATAATCGCAATTGCATAGGACGAGTTCAAAGATATTAAGAAGATTTTATAAAAATATTTCTAAGCATGTGTGAACATGATATGACCTACAAATTGCAGTAATTACCACGAGAGTAGAATATTCCCATTTAAGATCAGGTCATCATAACTACGTCATTTTACAAAATTCTTGGTTTTTTTAAACAAAGTAGTAAACTTGTTATGGACTTTCCAAATCCAATAAGTTTATTTATTGGAAAAGGGTATGATTGGAAAATTCTAAAATTAAAATAAAAACAACAAAAGAAAATGAGTCACTTCTCAAATCCAAATATATATATAAAAAAATGATCTCGAAACCTAAATTTACATAACCAAAAAAAAACTCTAGAAAACAAAATATATGGTATATCACTAAACATAATGTTTGAAAATATCTGATTCTCAGTTTTGATAACAAAAAAAATGTAATTTTTTAATGTATATAAAATATTAAAAAAAACGAATTTAACTATAACAAATTCTAGCCATAAAACTAATTTTATAATTAACTATTAAATACCGAAAATTAGCTAGTAAACATATGATCCAAGTCATCTCACTTATTGCATGGATTTTCATTTTGTATCTTTCAGCTTGCCAGTTCTAGTTAAAAGTTAAGATCTTCACGGTAATATAAATGGGAATTGCTAAAAAAACGGCCGAAATTACTCCGCAAAGTTGCTTATAATTTTTTTTAAAAATTACTCCGTGAAGTTATTTTGTTTGACGATTTTACCCTTACGAAATCGTATAAATAGTCAAATTTACTCCGCGAAGTTATCATAATTTCAAAAAAAAACTAAAATTCTCTAACTTCACTCTACCTTCTCTCTAAAAAAATTTATTGTAATTATAACTATAATTACAACTAAAAATTAAAACTAACCTAAACTAAATTAAATTAACCTATCATAACCTTATATTAACTAACCTAAAATTTAATTTAACTTAAATTAAATTAACCTAAATTAAACTAAAAAATTAAAACAAAACAAACTGTTTGCCTAAACTACCCGAAACCCTAGCCGAAACCCACACCTCACCCCTGCCTCACCCAAAACTACCTGAAACCCACCCCCACACCCACCAGCCGAAAACCACACCCACCAGGCGACACCGGCGAGCAATTCCGACACCCACTACCTGAAACCTGCCTCATCCGAAACCCACCCACTATTTCGACATCTCCGAATCGACACCGGCGAGCAATTTCGGCCGTTTCGGAAACGAACGAATTATTGTAAGTTGTTTTCGTTGTTGTTAGATAGATTAGTTAGGTTTAGTTAGGTTTAGTTAGGCTAGATCTGTAGAAAAAATGTGTTTTTGGGGTGTTTGCAGGATTCGGCAGAAGCTTTAAGCTTCTGCCATGGCGAAGCTGTTCTTTGTCAACACGGGGCGAATAACAGCAATCCTACGCCACACGCGATGGCGTAGGTGTCCTGACACATGCCACCACTGTGGCGTGTGGCAGCTCTGGTCACCGGAGTTGTCCGGGAGTGGTTTATTCTTGTTCTTTGGTGTGTGTTAGCCCGCATTATGCTATTATTTGTCTAAAAAATGTACTGGCATGAGATTTTGTGTTTTCGACGAAACCTGATACTTAGTACTTTTTTTTTCAGGTGATGGATCACGGCGACGATGCACAGTATACACAGTCTGCTGATGGCTCGCGGACGAGGAGAATAAAAAAGCGGAGTAGGGTACGTGACGCTGGTCAGCCAGTTTTACCTGTCCAGATGGATGAGCTCCCTATAGTCTCCGGACCGCATGCGTCCGGATCGAGTTCAGCTTCTGCTTCCACTTCCCGCGGACGACGCCATCCCCCACCGGCTACAGGGCAGCCTAGAGCTCCTCCTCCGGCTAGATTGCCACCGTTGTTCGGCGAGGCTTTCACCTCCCACACTGCATACCACATTTGGATGGGAGAGGTAATATCGAAATTCCAATTTTACATTTTTTGAAGCTATTTTGTTTTGTCCTATGATAATGGGAAAAAAAAATTCAGGAGCGAGAGATGCGGCTGTATGCCCATTACCCTAGTCATCGAGCATGGAGTTTGGCTGCACAGACTAGGGTACGCGCTGTAGTTGACGCCACCCCGTTCGGTCGTCTCATTGAGCCGTTCTATGAGCTGCAGACACACTCCAACATGACGGAGGTTTTCCTAGAGAGGTGGCATACGAAGACCAATAGCTTCCATTTCGCTTTCGGTGAGATGACGATTACTCTGGACGACGTCCACACTATTTTGGGACTCCCAGTTGATGGTGAGCTTGCTGTGTTTCCCTATATTTCTGACAAGACTCTGGCCATGCACGAGTGCGCTGAAATGCTTATGGTGGATCATCTATCCTTCGTGACGGAGGTTGAGAAATGCAAGGGCGTTGGTTTGGGATTTAAATGGCTACGGATTAGGTTTAGTGGGCCAGAGTTCTGCGATGACAACCCTGGTCTGAGTGATCTGATGGTGGATGCGGCAGCCCGCGCCTATATATTGCATATGTTCGGCACGGTCATATTCCCCGACAAGAGCAACATGTACTCCAATTACAAGTATTTGTTTTTGTTGCGCGATTTGACTTCGGAGGCTGTTGGCAGGTACTCATGGGGTAGTGTTGTTCTCGCTTACTTGTACCACCATCTGGGTGAGGCCTCCCTGCACGACACGAGGACTATGGCCGGATGTATCGGTATGGTAGACACGTGGATACGGGATCATTTTTTCATGCTCCGGCCCGTTACTCGACACACCTACACTGAGCGCGACCCCACTATTGGTAGATGGGATACAGCTGCAGCAATATCTGACTCACGGACGAAGCTGAACCTTCGTATCTCCGTCAACAACCTGGAAGAGAGCGATGTAAGTGTTATTCTTTAGTGATCCCAAAAATGATTTATTTTTGTGTTTATGTTCATATCCGTTTGTATTGCAGGTATTGTTTGATCCTTATCGTGCTATACGCGATCATTTCCCGTTCCAAGAGATATCGTGGTTTCGGGATGTCATATGCGGTGTGGAGCACTCTCAGGCATACTATCCAGAGCGAGTTCAGCGGCAGTTTGGCCGTGTCCAGGGTCCTATCGCGCATCCTTTGTTAGACATGCAGTTGAAATCAAGGAGAAAACCGAAGACGATGGCGTATGCATTCGATCCGGATGATTGGGAGCGGCGGCAGAGGAACACGTTGCATCGTGGTTTTCGAGGAGGGATGGTGACAGACGAGATGGAGTCTTTCTGTGAGCCTGAGTACCTACTACTTCACCAGAGTATTAGCTATTTCGACCTCATCAACACCGCAATCTACTCGCTCGCTGACTACGTCCACGAGGATCGAGAGGGAGCTATCATCCGACATTTGCGTGCTGGTATGCGGAGGATCTCGTTGTTTCCTGGAGTGAGCGAGTTTGATCATGATTTCGATCGTCTAGCTGGGGCTTATGACGATGTTTTTCCACAGCCAGGAGGCTTGCATAGACATTATGATGTTTTTTGTGTTTGTATGATACTTTGATTCTGTTGTCGCTTACTTTGGTGGTTTGCTTGTTTTTTGATACTTTGTATGAAACGTATCATTTTGGGTTTTGGATTGTATGATACTTTCGGATTGTATGATACTGTTTTCAATGTCTTAGTGCTCTCGTTGATGTTTCGGTCTAATTATGCAATGCTCAAGATGAACATCCAAACATAAAACATCGAATGTTTACATTCATTCGATCACAACTTAAAATAACAACAACTAACGAAATAAAAACTTCAAACAAATACTGGAATGAAACATCACAAGTTCAAATAACAACAACTAACGAAATAAAAACTTCGAACAAAAACTGGAAAGGAAAATCACAAGTCCAAATAACAACCGATACGAAAATAACAAGTTAAAATAGTAGTACTATCTAAAAAAACACACATTCTGGAGTTACTTTAAAAAAACACAGACTACTAAACATAATAACTCGATGGCACAAACACGGAAATAGTGAAATGATCAGTCGTCGAAATCGTATCCCAAATTGTTATCCGAATCATCCCCCCCATTCCTTGCCGCAATCCTATCCTCCAGATACGCCACTATATCCCTACTGATGTAGTCTACTACCGTCATGTTCCAGACCAAAGGTGCTTCTATCTTAATCCTGGCTGGTTGAAAAAGCAGGGCAGTGAGCGGTTGGATGAAGTTGTACCTTGATTTGATTTCGTCACGACTTCGCACTTGAACGTCTCCTGCTCCTAAATGCCCATAGTTGAAATACATCTGACATAAGAGGCGGTCGAAGAAAGCATCGCTACTATCTTCCCCCATTTTTTGGCGGACAACCTTAACCGCCTTGAGCATATGGTAGTCTTCATTAGCTGTAAACTCCATGTGTTCAACCGCCTTGAACGTCGTGTTGCATGTAACCGGTTCAATTTCCAGGTCACTGATTATATAACAGATGATCAGCTGGATGCGGTCCGTTCCGACATTATCGACATCCGCTTAGCGGAAATCAGTGACTACAAGCATGACAAATAAGTTTCAGTTATGAATACAGTTTATGTCAACGTTCATGTTTTAGTTTGTATTTGTGTTTGTGTTGCAGTTGATGTTTTGGTTTACGAGAAATTAATGTTTGAGCTCCTCTAACTGGTCTACCTCTTAAATTTCGAATTCAATTTTTTTTTAAAAATCTAGTTGAACAGAAATTGGAACGTGAATACAATACATAATGAGTTTGTAACAATACATAATCATTCAAACACAAAATTATGCCTACAATTAAAGTAAAATCGCAGTTTAATTTTAAAAAAATTGAATAAAAAAAGAAAAAAAAAATTTGTTTACTAAGGCTACCCTGTTGCCGCCACACAACAGCGTAGGGATACCCGTTTTCGCCAACCTGTGGCGGCAATAGGTTTAACGTTTAGGCTCGCCTCTATTCTTTTTGGACAGAGGCCTCACAAGTGTCCTCTTCGCCAGGCGAATGGCGTAGGGGACGTTCTGCACGCCATCCCTTGGCGTGGGGAGCTGCAGTTACGCCAACGGATGGCGCGCTGGACGTCAGTTACGCCATTCGGCTGGCGAAAACTACTGTCCCGGATTTATTAAGTCAAATTTTTTTTTAAAAAAAAATTTCATTAAAAGGAACGTGGTAAAAAGGGTACAACAGATTGTTAGTTTACAACAAAAAAACAAAAACATAACCGAACACAAAATAAATTCGATTTTGAAATAAATTCAATCTTTGGTTAAGTCCACTATCGAATCATCATGTTCAACGGAGTGTGTCGCTGTGGGATTTTGAAGTCTTGAAAATACACGGACTCTATCTAGCAAAGGGATCGACCAAGAAATAGCGTCTTCTCTCGCCGATCTCATCCACGTAGGATCTATAGTCGGTATGGGTGACCCTTTAACCAACTCAACCTACAAATTTCCGTTCAATATAAATGCGCGTTTACAAAATAAATGCTTAAATGTGTGCGAAAGTTAAAGTTATTTACTCACATGAACAAAATGGTTTTTATTGAAGAATGCCACGCCGATCTCTTTTAAAGAACCATCGCTCGGCGGTGCATTTTTCACCGGTAGGTAAGTCGTACATCCACCGGGAGCGAGGCAATAGAAAATACAATTGAATGTAGTCGCGACTAGTTTTCCGCAACTAGGCAATGACATCCATTTTGCGTAAGGTGCATTCTCTTTATTAAAAGTCAACCGGTTTATCTCCTTATCAACTTCGCTTTCATCGTCGTAGTATGCAACCCGTTTAAAAAACTCCCGATCGCTCTTTAGCTCGTGAACCAAGGCTTCTCTAACCATTAGCCATCCACTTTCGTTGCCAACCATACCATGCGCGATGGCTCTAAAACCACAATTACCGTCGGGCATTACATTTGTAATTCGGCTTATGAAAGGACGCATATATTGAGGTATGTCTTTTGAAAATCTCGAGTCCAAAACATTTGGTAATCTAGTCGGGAATGGTTTAGCCGTGAATGACGGTATAGCCTTGATGTGGTTCGACGTATCCGGAGTGCCTAAACCAACGCATTGAACCTGTTTTGCTATATTTTTTTGGGGTTTTGCTTCGGAATTAGTCGGAGTATGTGCGACAACCGTTCTTGCGGTGCTACCGAGAGTGCCGACCGGGGTTGATATACTAGCGGCGGGTGTTACAACTCGTGGATTCAAACATTTCTTGTTCGACGTATTCGTGATATGAAGGATCTCTTTTCGTAGAATAATCACGTTGGACTTTGCTACCCTTAACGCGACCCCGACCCCGTCCACGACCACGGCTTCCAACACGTCCGGGAGTTCTACCGCGGGTTTTAACCTTCTCGAGGGGTTCGCAAAGGAGTGTAGTCGAAGGATCCAAAAAAATTTGAAATTTTTTGAGCCAATGACTTTGTTCGTAAACATCAAACTCTTCAAGTTTTGCATTTAGATTTGCGAAATTAAATTTCACTTCTTCTTCACCGGTGAGTTTAACTCGCGGAACGATATCTAGTCTCTTCCAATGCTCATCTATAATCCGAGTAGGTACGTGGCCGTCCACTCTTCGGATTGCCTCAAGGTCGTGGGAACACGGAAAACCATAGATCGTACGATCGGTGCAAACGCACATAGATTTTTCACCGCCGCTTTTATCAACATAGTTATCGTATACTATCGCCAATGCAATAGGTGATACGTACCCCCGTAAAAATTTGAACGGTTTGAAATCTTGGAATTTGTGAATTAAACGGCACTTGCTAAGCTCCATCGATTCTTTAATAGTAGAATGTTGCATCGCTAACAAGCCATGCACTTTATCCCAAAACCCATCAAAATCCAATCGGCTAGACCCAATATATTTTTTCAATGTAGCATGCGAGCTTTCGGCCCTATTAGAGGTGTGGTTATTAAAATGCATGATCTTGTTAGTATAAGCGTGAACAAACCTCTCTTTATAAGGCGTAATCCACGAGTCAACCACATAATCCACCGCCTTATCTTGGTCTTTGAACATCGACCGCATCTTAGCCAACCTCTCGTTCATAACCTCAACGGTATCGGATGAAACAACGTCGTTCCAAGCCACCAAAAAACTTTTAGCCACATTTCCGTCTTCAATCATTTTTTTCGTTCTCCCGCTAACATTTTTGTTGATATGCCACTCGCATAACATGTGACTAGCGCTAGGGAAAAATTTGTCGATGCTATTCATCAAGGCTAGTTCGCGGTCCGTAACGATAACACACGGTAATTCACAATCATTCTCCTCCATTACCGTTTTCAAGCATCCCAAAGACCATTCGTAGTTGTCTTGTTTTTCACTCACCATAAACGTGAAACCAATGCAAAACGTTTTGTTGGTAGATGTTACCCCGACTACTTCGAACAAAGGCATCCCGTAACGAATGACTTTATATGTGCTATCCATGATTAGCAAGCGTGGGAAGGTCCGTAGTAAGTCAATACTAAGCGGATGTGCGAAAAACAAATCGGTTATGACGTTAGAACCGTCATTCCCCATCCGTGTCCAATACTTATACTTGTGCAATTGTAATTTAACTAACAAGCATTGCATTTGGGATCGACCGCCGTTTTCAGCCATCCTCGTTCTTTGACGGTGATTGTAAACGTGACGGATATTTGAAGCATTCTCCGGATCGGCCTTTTTCAAAGCACCAAATATTTGTCGCGGACTTGTCCTGTTCACCGTCAAAAGATCAACGAGCTCTTTTTCCTTACGTTTTAACTTGGACCATTGCAAATGTCCTTCGGCATACTTGATCGATTCGTGGTTGTGCTTCCCGGAAAGGACACTAAGAGCCCACTTATCGTATCATTTTAACGGATTACCCACCAAATGAAAAGGGCAATTTATTTTTTTGCTACCGGTGGCCTTACGCTTACGGTCGCACTCTTTAACGGCCGACTTGAAAATTCCGGATCGCTCGCACCGATAATCCACTCTCGGTGTTCTCCCCCTCTTCCCTACCTCCTTTGATGCTACGTTTATCGAAAAGCCCAACGTTTTCCCCCTAAGTTTTACCCACTCGGTCATCGACTCTAAGCTATACTCGTCGTGAGTGGTGAAATGGTGAGCGTAGTCCGAAACAAGCGAAATATCGCATTCGTTCACCTCCTGTAATACGTAAGAAGTAGAAAAACAAATTAAACCGGCATTCCGGATAAGGGAAGCTTATTTCGTGTGGCGTACGGATGGTCCCCCACGCCAAGCCATGGCGAAGGGAAGGTGCCATACGCCTATGGAATAGCGTACGGCATGTCGTCCACGCCGGAGGGTGGCGACGAACACCATTTACGGGATTTTTCACAAAATCTATTTTTTGGCGAAAATGAAAGAGGGAAATGCAATGTACCTCCTCGGCGACCATGCTGCTCTGCGTGGGAAGCACTTCCGACCCTTTTCCGTCCATGTTGTAAAGGTTTTGAATTTTTTTAAAAAATGGGTTTTGTTGGTTGTTAAGTTTCTATTTTTAATAGGTTTAGAGAAGATGAAGTTTGAAATTATGTTTGCAACTTCATAGAGTAGTTTGGTTCTCTTCAATGGCATCACTTGTAAATATTTAGACTTCAAAGGGTTTTTTAGGTTTTTTGCCTAGTGGCATTTTTGTAAATATTGAAAATCAGAAACATACGACTTCGCGGAGTAGTTTTGACCGTTTTTTTAGCAATTCCCAATATAAATAGGTACATATGTCAATCGACGTAATGGATGATGCCTGATAATAAGTGATTGCTCTTTTACTTGTACAATCCGTACTACGTCATAAGCCAACTAATCTGCAACTTGTCAACTACTCAATATACTAGGAGTTAGATCTTGAGGAGGCAAAAAAAACATTAAATTGTCAATATCAAGACACTACGTCTCTATTGCCTTATTCTTATATTATACTATTGTCATAAGTTAAAATAAGAAATTTATGAGCCAACTAGATTTGATGATTGCTATAACCAAAAACAAATAAAAGTCAGAGCTACGGAAGTTAAGTCGAATATTATATGGGTCTTAAGCATTTTCTCCTTATATGTATAGAACCAAAAGTAATCAACAGTGGAATAAAGTACACACAGTGCCTTAAAAACTGAAAAGACAAAAAAAGTTGCATTATGCCAATATATTACATTGACAAAACAAAATATGAATTCTATGAACTAACTACATAATCCGAGAAAGAAACTCTATATAAAACCTTCTATAGAAACTCAATAATTGAAATAAGTGAATTCAATCATTGAGTACGGTGATATAGTAACTTGGTTATCAATAAATAACATATTCATAAAATAGGAGGAAGAGATTATATAAGTCAACCTATACACTTGTAGTTTTGTATCAAGTAAATGCATCAATTGATCATGTCAAAGGTGCCATAGATCAAGCCATGTGTTATGGAAATGTCAATGTAAATAGGCTATACAACACATGGGTGATGCCACACATGGGGTCACATTCTTGAATTTCTTTGCAAAATAGAATAATAAACCAATCTGGATACTGACAATTTGAATTCTCGTCCAAGAATATACCACATTGATATAGTGTATCTTCAAAGGCAAGGACTAATTCTGTTAATGCTGCGAACCCATGTTAAAGATAATGTACAGATAATGTACTTCGGTTGTACTATGGGCTGTTGAACAAATGAGCATTTATTATGCTGAATTATTAATTTAAAACTAGCGGACTTAACGATTTGGAAATGAGACACTTGCATATCGAAAAGTATAATGCAATGAAAAGTTTCTGGGATAGGATCTACTAAAAGCTAGATTTGACGAGCGTTAGATTGTCTCTAAGATACTTATACCGTAAATGTCGACAATGAACATATTAACTGGATACCGTAAAGAATTTCCCTACAAAACTAAAGCTATTCCTATTTTTTTTTCAAGGTTTTTAAGATTTACGAGAAAGATTCATGAGTATTTTACGAGAAATAACAGATTTTGAGTTCACAGGCAATGAAACGAGTAGTTAGCCCTTAATCCATAGTCCGAGAAGACTTGTATACAAATGAGGACAGCATCGACTTATTAGTTTGGAAGAAAAACTGGTCATGAGCAAAACTTTCAAACACATCATGTAGCTGAGCTGAACATCAGCTTTTATCGACTTATTTAGTTGTTTATAAGGCGTGCATGTTCACCTGCTGAGTCTTGTACTATAATTTCTCATGAGCTAGCCAAGCCAAATCCAAAGTTCAACTGAGAAATAAATGGGCTTGTTTCATTATTGACTCAACTTGCAGAAGTATCATTCTAATAACTTACCCACTCTTCACATGCAGTTTTGAGCCTACGAATTTCATTGTCTTTTTACATGTTTATAATTAAAATCTATATTACTTGGGCTACGCGGATTAGTTATGTACTTTATAATCAATATTCAGTAGTGATAGTATGCAACTGAACTGCACATTTCTTTATAGAATTCGTTGAAATATTAACTTTGAATTTCAGAGGCACAATGAGCAAAAAAAGTGAAATTAAGAGGAGCTATACATACTACGAGCGAATAACAGAAAATAAATCACTGAGAATAACCTTCAACACTCCATATCTGGGTTTGGAAGCAAAAGACGAGTATTTTGCAGTACGTTGTTGGCCACCTCATTTGAAGCATCTAGTGCACGGGCTTCTTTGATCTCAAACTGCCACTTTTTAATGTGTTCCTTGTGCGTCCTGCAGTTATAATTATGTAAGTTAAGAGTATTATAATGTCGTGAATGCTGACAACAATTTGCAGCTCCATACTCACATGATCATTCGCTCTTCAAAATCGCTACCGAGTTCTATGAACATTGACTTGGCCGATTCTAATACCTCAGACACTTACAAGAAAGAAAGACAATATGTTGAGTTAATAAGCATCAGAAACACAAGTGCTGCATCTGCATGTCATTATATCCATGGATCATACTACAAGACATGACCTAACAGTGCCTCTAAATCAACTTTACAATTGTTTTCCAGTTGCAAAACCAAATTGAATGCTGCCTCAGCTGCAGCTCATAAGTGAATGCTGTATGAAAAAAAGACATACATGGTCCGATAGCTACCTGCTGAGTAAAGCGTTCTATCTTGTCATGAATTTGACCAATATGAAGTTCCATCTCCTCAGACACCATAAGATTAGCCTCAGTTTCTTCCTTCGCCACAATCTCCAAGGGTGCTTCATCTGTGACGTCTCCTTCATTCTCATCCATCTAAAAAAGTTAAAGACAATTAGACTCGCACACTGCGAAAAAACTTGTATTACTACTCTAAAATCTGGAAAGTAAAGGCAGAGACACTTATAGTCGGTTTTATGCGTTTCCTCAAATTACTCGTTCCTTCGGTGTCCATCTAAACAAATGCTTACAAAAGCTGCAAAACAAAAGGAAATCTCAAGAACAAAGTACATCATATGCAGTGATACGGTTAAGGTATCCTTGTGTGGTTTAATCTATCAGCGAGCACCAGTTCATGCAACAAACTTGAGAACAATATCATCACCATGCTTTTTTCGCATACTAATATGAAACAAAAGTAGTAATGTATAGAGATAAAAATATATCCAGAAAACATGCACCAAGCAACTATGATAAGAAGCGAGCAAACATGTAGAGCTTTACAAACGGAATCGATGAACAACTATATCTAACAAATAGATCGATGCATCTTTTATGACATTTTCGTATAAATTAAATAACAATAATAGAGCTTCGTGCGGAGGAAAGATGCAAGTAAAATGCTGATATCGAGTATCCTTCTCCATTGTTCACTGACTGATAAGTAACATCATCAGTGTCTCTGACCTAAACTAGTTATCCATTGCAGCGTGCTTAGCATTCACTAGAAATGCGACAATCAAACAAAGAGTGCCTGATCACAAACTCGTAATAGTAACAAAATTCTCACTAAAGTTGAAAACCATACGAAGAGAATCAGAACTAAACAGGTTTATTTCTAGGGTTACTCGTGTATCCTAATCTGATTGCTGAGGAAAATCGACGAACATAGACAACAGTGTTGGAATTTCTCCATTAAGTTGGACCGTCAAATGGTTAAATGGTTTATCGATATAATATTAGTCCAATAAAAGTAATGATAAAGAAAAAAACGGACTAGTCTATGTATCATCGCGGTAATTGTATAGATAACATGTGAAGGATTGGATTCGGAAATAAACAATTTAAGCAAATCGTAAAGTTTTGGGTTATTTTGTAAAACAAAATAATACCGGGTTATGGTTCCTAAGAGTGATAATTTAATAAGGACGGGTCTTCATTAAGTAAATGTCTGGAAGTTATAGACACTTAAAAGAGAAGAACCGTTTTTCTCATTTTAGTTTTATATAAGAATGAGTTTCTCATTCTTAAAAGACACGAGATCAAATACAGAGAGAAAAGTGCCTTTAAAAAAACGAATTGATTCCTCATTCGAATCAATTACAAAATTGTGTTTTGGTTGCCATCTCTTAGAAGAATCATAACCTAGCAAAAAATCGCGGATCATCTGCTTCAAGTTCGGAATCTGAATATCAAAGATTACAAAATTGTGTTTTGGTTGCCATCTCTTAGAAGAATCATAACCTAGCAAAAAATCGCGGATCATCTGCTTCAAGTTCGGAATCTGAATATCAAAGAATGTCTACATCATGTAAGTTATTTATTCCTCATTATTAGAGGATGATTTAACTTCATGGTTCAATAAGTATATTAGAAATCCGAAAAGTAATTCTAACAAGTGGTATCAGAGCCACCATGAAGTTAAGTTCTTAAATTTTTAGATTATGGAATTATATATATTCAAGATAGTTTAAAAGGATAGCAAGTGGTAGTGAAATATTGTGTAATTCCATTGAGAAAATTTGTTTGTTTAATACAAACAGGAGATAAGTAATTGTTCATCAAACTACCATAATTTGATATTAAGTGTAAATGTTTAGTTTGCAACTTACAGTTACAGACTTCAGCATAATTATAGACTTAGTTTATTGCCGTTTCAAACTGCAGTATTATATAAAGGCTAAGCAAAAGTTAATGTTTTGGTTTCTGTAAAATATATTATTATTATTGTTAAAGTTATATATAATATATATATTAGATGTATTGGTACGAAATTTTAATAAGTTACAAGAATAAAGAACAGACATCTACGAATTCTGATGTGCAGTTAAGTTAATAATCTTCGACTGCTTACAGTTACTTCACGTGAAAGTGTTAGAAAGTGAAAGTGGTGGATCCACTTCCACTATTTACGTGAAGTATTAGGAAGTGGTGGGTTGATTTGGTATATATATTATATTATATTATATTATATTATATTATATTATATTATATTATATTATATTATATTATATTATTTATATATATACCAAAATTAACAAGAATAGCGGTTATTAACATATGTTGTTAATAACTGCATATATAAATAAGGAATACGTCAACACGTAATGTAAGTTACGCACGTGTTTTTGTTTTAATATGTTGTACTAAAACTGTGCTGTTCAATTAGATTGATAGAATTGCTTTTGCAGTTATATCAATGGGATAGTGGGCATGCTTTATTGTCTTTCGGTATAAATCCGATTTATATTATAATATATATATATATATATATTTATTTATTTATTAAGTATTATATTATAGTGTAGGTTTTGAACACTATCTCGTCTCTGAACTAAGGGTGAGATTCGGTCAGTTCGGTCGGTTTTTTTTAAATTTTTAAACCAAACCGAAATAATTCGGTTTGTATTTATTAAACCGATTTAGCAATAAAAAAATCGGTTTTTTCGGTTTTAGTTCGTTCGGTTTTGGTCGGTTTTTCGGTTTTAACAGAGGTGTGGTTCGGTGCGGTTCGGTGGCGGTTCCACAAAAATATAACTTTTAATAAAAATAAAATATTAAAATATAATGGAACGATGCCAAATATATCATATTCAAATATATTAGACTAGAAACTGAACGAACAGATCCGAATCTGAATTTAGAAAATGGGAATGAGTTGTCCTGAATCCGACCGCCGCTGCCCTCTACCGACATAAAAACATAGTAATCCCTTAAAATAATTGGTATTTACAGGCTTTCAAATTT
This sequence comes from Limnanthes douglasii subsp. nivea, assembly GCA_036936605.1. Classification (NCBI taxonomy): domain Eukaryota; kingdom Viridiplantae; phylum Streptophyta; class Magnoliopsida; order Brassicales; family Limnanthaceae; genus Limnanthes; species Limnanthes douglasii. The sequence goes on along the minus strand of JAUPFV010000005.1, from coordinate 205,090,206 downwards.
TTTCAATCCCAAACAATGGTCAAATTTTATAGGATTTCTATGTATCTTCTTAGTATTTGACACATACATTACTCCTTTTAGGATTTAGATAATCAAAATCAAATAAACAAATGACCCAAAAGCTTGTACTTTTCTCCACAAACAAATCTCAAACTATCATTAACTCCAACTCTAACCAGTGATAGAATACAACCAAATAAAAAAATAAAAGCAAAAGAAAAACTCAGCTCACTAGAAGAAAAACACTTAGGAATTGAGTTGATTACAAACCATAACCTCTAGATTATTGAGCTGCTAAGTAGTCCATGCAGAAGAACCAAACCCATCAATATTACTAACCATACCCATATTGTAAGAGTAATTCTCTCCATGATGACAGGCGGTAATAAAAGAGTTTAAGTGTACAACCACTAGGCCAAAGGTGGAGACAGTTCTTTTATCAAATACGGTCTACATATTAATATATACAATATGTTCTATAGATTCGGTGGGTTCGGTTCAAATCGGTCAGTTAAACCGTACAACCCGAAAACCGACCGAATTAAATTCGGTTTAAGAAATTAAAACCGAAACAGAAATCTAGTTTTAAAAAACCGACCAAACCGAACCATTTTGGTTTGGTTCGGTCGGTCGGTTCGGTTTTTTTCGGTTTTGGTGGCAGATAGTCACTGGACTTTCAAAAGTCTGTTCGTAGTCCTTAGAATATCCAGTTTGGTGACATATAGTCCCTCAAATTTCAAAAGTCCGTTAGTAGTCCTTCGACTATCCAGTTTAGATAAAGTTAGTCTCATGCACATGTTTATTAAGGGGACTAACTTTATCAAAAATAGAAAGTCAAAGGACTAAATTTATCAAAAATGAATAGTTGAAGGACTATCTGTCACAAAAATTGATAGTCAACACATGCAAGGGGATTAACTTTATCCAAACTGGATAGTCCAGGGACTACGAACGGACTTTTGAAAGTCCAAGGACTATCTGTCACCAAATGCGATAATCTAGGGACGAGTTACTGTTCAAAGCCTTATAGTGTATAATTAAAGATATATTATAGTATAATAAATTAAGGTATAAATTTAATTTTATTAAATTTATATATAGATTACGAAATAGTTTGGACATTAAGTAAGATAGTCGTATAGTATTTTTAAAAATAATTAGTATGTTTTAAGTTGTCCAAACTTAGATAAATAATTAATGATCCAATATATCGTCAAAGTGATCTCTATTGGTGAATTAATTATTTTAGAGTTTTGACAAGTCTCTCATTGACAAGTATGTAAATTTTAATCGGTCCAAAGGAAGTTTAAGGTTTGACATAGTTAATCTTAGACACGAGATAATTATTTGTGAATTGGTCATTAAGAAAATTGAACTAGGAAAATCGGTTCAAAGAAGATTTTCTTACTTAAGTCAATTAGTAGGATCAACATTAATTATGCTCAAACTCATACATATACAAATTAATATGTTTGCCCAAAGGTATCTTATTGATGTTGTAAGAGTATATTTTATTATGCTATGTTTATTTGTTAAATACTATGAAGATTATATGTTAAGTGATGTTTTTGGCTGTTTGTTGTTTGTTATGTTAGCAAATTCGTATCTCTATAACCCGGAAGGCAAAAAGACACCAATACTTAATGAGAGCAACTTTGAGCTGTGGAAAGAGGATATGCTGCTGCACTTGATGTGCCATGATTACGACTTAGCATTAAGGGTCGATGAACCTAAATCTATGACTGATGACAATTCTCCTACGGAGAAGAAAGAGTCAGAGGCATGGGAAAAGTCGAACATGATAAGTCTAGGGATCATAAAGCAAGAAATTCCATTAGCATTCCGTGGTGTAGTTCCACCTGAGATCACTAATGCAAAAATGTTTCTCGAAGAGATAGAGAATTTTTTTGCCAAGAACGATAAAGTAGAGATTAAGACGCTGTTTATTAAGGTAGCGTCTATGAAATATCGTGGCAAAGGGACTATTCGTGAGCACATCTTGGAAATGTCAAACATCGCTTCCAAATTGAAAGAACTTAAGATTGACCATCCTGAAGATGTTGTGGTAAGCTTTACTTTTCACTTTATCCCTCCTCAGTATAAGAACTTCGAAACTTCTTATAACTATCAGCGCGAGAAATGGACTTTTAATGAGCTCATCTCTCAGGAAGCACAAGAGGAGGAAAAGATGAAGCAAGAACATCCAGAAGTTCAAATGGTGAAAGCTCAGGTGGATAAGGGAATTAAGAGAAAGTATGAAGGTTCAGATGCACATGCATCCGGTTCGGGACAAAAGAAGCATAAGGGTACGTCTGGTAAAGGGCGTTGCTTCCATTGTAAGAAACCGATGCACTTTAAAAAAGAATGTGAAAAATGGAGGGGTATGATGAAAGCCAAAGGTATTTTCACATCTATGGTCTGTTCTTAGATCAATTTAGTTTTAGTGCCTAGAAATACTTGGTGGGTTGATACAGAAGCAACAACTCATGTTGGCATTTCTTTGCAGGGTATAATAAGAAACCGAAGCCTGAGGGATGGTGAAACATCCATCTATACAACTGATGGCAGTTCGTGTTTAGTTCATTCTATTTGTGATTTTTGTTTGTGGCTTACCAGTGGACATTTTTTGTATTTAAAAGACGTATTGTATGTACCTTCTTTTAGAAGGAACCTAATTTCCTTTCCGTTGTTGGACAAATTAAGTTATTCTTGTCTATTTGGAAATGAAAGTTTATGTCTTTATTTACATGGTAATGTTGTTGGTTCTGGAAAGTTAATAGCAAATGATAACTTGTATTTATTGGATACTATAAAGGATCGCAAAGAGATAATGAATGTAGATGTACCTGGAAAACAAAATTGTAAACTGGAAAAATCAGCAAAACTTTGGCACAAGTGATTAGGTCACATTTCTAGAAATATAATTGAAAATCTTGTTTCAGAAGGTTTATTAAGTGAACTGGATTTTTCAGACTTCAACGTTTGCGTTGAATGTATAAAAGGAAAACAGACCAAAGTGAAAATATTAGATTCATACAGAGCGAAAGGGGTCTTAGACTTGATACATACAAACATCTGCGGTCCATTCCCTGCAGCATCATGGAACGGCCAATGATATTTTGTATCTTTCATTGACGACTTTTCACGATATGGGTATCTATATCTTATTCACGAAAAATCAGAGGCAATTGACAAGTTCAAAATCTTTAAGACTGAAGTTGAAAAACAACTTAGTAAAGATATTAAATGCATCAGATCGGACCGTGGTGGTGAATACTACGGGAGATATGATGGTTCAGGTGAACAACGTCATGGACCGTTTGCAAAGTTCCTAGAGGAGTGTGGGATAGTCCCTCAGTATACGATGCCAGGTTCGGCCAACATGAATAGAGTATCTAAGAGTGAAACCGTACATTGAATGATATGGTAAGAAGTATGATTAGTCATTCAATATTACCTATATCACTCTTGGGAGAAGCAATAAAATGTGCGACCTACCTACTTAATGGAGTTCCGACGAAAGCAACTACTAAGACACCGTATGAACTTTAGACTGGGCGTAAACCTAGTTTAAAACATTTACATGTTTGGAAATGTCCAGCTGAAGCGAAGCCTTATAGGCCGAATGAAAATACATTAGACTCCAAAACGGTTAGTAGTTATTTCATCGGATATCCCGAGCACAGTAAGGGTTTTAAGTTTTATGATCCTTCCACAAAAAATATATTTGAGATGGGTACAACAAAATTCTTTGAGGATATAGAGTTTGGGGGGAAGAATTTAGTAACGAACATTCATTTTGAGGAATAATCAGTAGAGATTCATGAAGGTTTTAATAATGATACTATAGTGTCAGATGATGATATGGTAATTAGAAGGCCAATCATCACTTCAGATTTGTTAGAACATATAGATACTCAAGATGATGTTAATCTTCCTCCTATGGATGTTGTTCCAATGGAGCAAAATGAAGTTGTTCAAGAAGAACAAACTCTACCTCCTCAAGAATTTCAAGTGAAAAGTGAAGAAATTATGCCTTTGCGTAGATCTACTAGAGAAAGAGCGTTATATCTTCAGACTATATAGTGTATCTTCAAGAACATGAAGAATTTTATGGTTCAATAGAAAACAATCCTTTAAGTGTTCGTGAAGCCATGAAAAGTTCTGATTCACAGTTATGGATTAAAGCAATGAACGAAGAGTTTAAATCAATACAAGATAACGCGGTATGAGAGCTTGTTCCATTACCTGAAGGAAAGAAGCCGATTGGTTGTAAATGGATTTTTAAATCCAAACGGGATTCTAAGGGTAATGTGGAGAGGCATAAAGCGCAACTTGTAGCTAAGGGTTTTACTCAACGTGAATGGATTGAATTTAAAGAAACCATCTCTCCAGTTTCATCGAAGGATTCTTTTCGGACAATCATGGCATTAGTTGCACACTTCGACCTTGAGCTCCATCAAATGGATGTAAAGACCGCTTTTCTTAATGGAGACATTGAGGAAACGATCTATATGTTGCAACCTGAAAACTTTGTCTCCAGTGATCCAAAGTCGACGGTATGAAAACTAAAGAAATCTATTTATGGTCACAAGCAAGCGTCTCGACAGTGGTATCACAAATTCCTTGAAGTTATTATCTCATTTGGTTTCTAGATAAATTCAGTAGAGGATTGTGTGTACCAAAAGTTCAGTGGGAGTAAATTCATAATTCTAGTGCTGTATGTTGATGACATATTATTGGCCACGAATGATAAGGAATTGTTACATACGACCAAGAAATTTCTTTCGGACAAATTCGATATGAAAGATCTTGGTAATGCATCATTTGTGTTAGGAATTCAAATTCATAGGAATCGATCCCATGGAATTTTGAGTTTGTCACAAAAGGCGTATATTGAGAGTATGTTATAACGTTACGGGATGTCTAAGAGCAAAGGAAAGGAAACCCCTATATCAAAAGGTGAAAAGTTTAGCCTTAAGCAATGCCCAAAGACAAAACTTGAGATTGAGGAAATGCAAAAGGTTCAATATGTTTCGGCTGTTGGAAGTCTGATGTATGCTCAAGTTTGTACACTGCCAGATATTGCTTTTGTGGTGGGTGTGTTAGGAAGATATATAAGTAATCCGGGGATGAAACACTGGAAAGCAGTCAAAAGAGTTCTCTGGTATTTGCAACAAACAAAACATCACAGGTTAACATATAAGAAGTCGGATAAACTGGAGGTCATAAGGTATTCCGACTCGGATTTCGTTGGATGTGAGGATTCTCGTCGTTCAAACTCAGCCATTATATTCCTTTTAGCGGGAGGTGCAATATCATGGAAAAGTGTTAAACAAACACTCATTGCATCTTCCACTATGGCTGCAGAATTTGTTGCTTGTTTCGAGGCATCCAATCAGGCGCTTTGGCTGCGAAATTTTGTCACGGGACTGCGAATCGTATAGGGGATAGAAAGACCCCTTAGCAGTTCAGTATTCAAACAGTAATAAGAGTTCGGTTAAGTCCAAAAATGTAGATATCAAGTTCCTCTCTGTTAAAGAGAGAGTACAAAATGGTCAAATCAGTGTGGAGCACATAGGGACAAACTCGATGTTAGTGGATCCTCTTACGAAGGCATTAGTGCATAAAGCTTTTATTGAACACACCATTAACATGGGTGTTGTGTACTTAGAGGATTATTAGTTTCAATGGGAGTTTGTATTGAGCTATTAAATTTGTTTGTATTATGATATTCGCGAACTTAAGGTCATTAATGCAAACATATTTATATATAAGTTTTCAGTGTTCTCTTATCTTTGATTATTCGTACTCTGTTGTAAGTAGACCTCCAATTAAGTGGGACCAGTTAAGAATAGATATGTAAGATTACATTTCATATTATTCTTATGCTATGCACCATGATAGATCCATGTAGCTGATTGTTGCGATATCGTGATTACTGATGCATCTATTTGCGACTTGAAATGCATTGATGATGGCTTTAGTCCTATGTCGTTAATGGTCATTTACGGGATTGTTAAGGTTATCTATGTGACGATAGAAATTAAGAACATTCATTAAGTGGAGGCATCCTATAGTAGCATATGATGATCCAAGTGGGAGATTGTTGGAATTTCTCCATTAAGTTGGACCGTCACATGGTTTATCGATGTATTGGACTATCGTTAATATTAGTCCAATAAAAGTAATCATAAAGAAAAGAACGAACTAGTAGATAAAATATGTATCATGAAGGTAATTGTATAGATACCAGGTTTAATTCCGAATACTGTGAAGGATTGGATTCGGAAATAAACAACTTAAGAAAAACATAATGTTTTGGGGTTATTTTGTAAAACAAAATAATATCGGGTTATGGTCCCTAAGAGTGAAAACTTAATAAGGACTGGTCTTTGATATGGAAATGATTTTTTAGGTAGTAATTTGTGAAACAATGTAAATTTAGGGACCTGTTTGTAATTAGTATAAGTTTTATCTTTAATTTGTGGATTATACAAGTTTTAGGAAACTAATGTGATTTTGTATAGTCTACAAGGACTAAAAAGCAATTAACCCGTTTTTGTAACAGATTCAGTTATTTTACTAAGTCTTGGCTCCTCTATATAAAGGACCAGGCAGATTTAATAAAGGGGGTGATAACACTTTTCTTTGAACAAAACACTCTCTAGAAATTCTTTTCCTAAGTCAATTACTAAAAACAAAACACCAAATCTTATCAAATTGGCGACTTCACTGGGGACCTTCTAAAAGGTCGGTAGCTTATTCAATTGGCAATAGTCTTGTTCTTCTTTTGAAATTAGGAAGATGAATCTCTAGAATAATCAACGATTTTTGGAGAATATTGGAGGATATTTGCAAGGAAATGGGGTTGATAGGAGTGAAACTGATGGTTCAACTCCTGTTCAAGTTCAATTTGATGTAGAAGCAAGGATAAATCAGCTCCCTGCTAAGATCAACGATTTGAGTGAAAAATACGAGCGAATAGAGCAAGATATAATCGTTCTAAGCTCAGATCTGAGGTTAGGCAAGAGTTGGAAAAAACAGAGGCTGGAGGTCGGTCCGATCAGTCTTCTGGCGATAAGCATGTTAAATCTGAGCATAAGAAGGCTCGTTTTGTGTCTCCAAGAGATAAGCGCTCCCCTCGAAAGGATAAGAAAAAAGTAATGATTTCTAGTGATGAGGAAGTAGAAAGTTCAGCTTTGGGATTTAGGAAGCTTAGAAATTTTTCAAGGGGAGAATCATAAAGAGATTATTTGAGGAAGCATAAGAAGGAGAGCAAATCTAAGTATGCTCCTCGATCTGTGCGGAATGAAGGAAATCCTTCGAATCAGTATGCTGAAACTGATAGAAATGTGTATGTCACAATGGGAACAGATGATCAATTTGCTCAAGGAGTCGATTGGAGGAATTCTCCTTTAGTAGATGAGATCCGCTCTGTAACACTTTGGAAGCGGTTTGACATTTCAAAGGTTGAAAAGTTTGATGGGGTCCAAGATCCTGATGACCACATCGAACAGTTTAAAAATTATATGATGAATTTCGAGGATGATGACCGGTTTGTGTGTCGTGCCTTTTCTCAAAATTTCAAAGGGACAACTCTAAAGTGGTACAACAGGATTCCGAGGGGGTCTATTCCAAATTTTAGGGATTTCTATACTACTTTTCGAAGACAGTTTGTCGGAAGCAAGGAGATGAGAGCTAATGGTGATACGATTCTTCAATGTAGACAAGCACCTAGGGAAAAGTTGAAAGACTATACGAAGAGGTTTGTATTAACCAAGGTTGGCTTGGATAATTGTGAGGAGAGTGTGGGAATGGCAGCATTTCGTCAAGGGCTATTGCCAGGTGACTTGGCTAATGAAACTACAAAAAGAAGGGCTTTAACTTTTGGAGCCTTAATGGCTCAAGTTGAGGATCAGATTAAGGTTGAGGAATCAACCAGAGTCCGAGGAACACCAGTTAACACTTCGAAGAATTCGGGACAAGTGGTTAGCAATCAGGGCCAGCCTTCGAACGGTAATGGTCATAGTAGTCAACCATCGAAGCAAAGGAATAATAATTTGCCTCCTCAGAATAGCGGGTATTCGAATTATAATACCTATAGCAGGCGTAGACCCAATCAATGGATCAAACTAGAGTATTACACAGACTTAACAGAAAGTGTTTCTGTTATATGGGACAAGAACAAGAATTTTGTGAATTTCAGAAAACCAACCCCGATTAGTAAGCCAAAGGGGAAAGGAATAGTAAATTTTGTAGATATCATGATGATGTTGGGCATGACACGAATGATTGCATTGCTTTGAAAAAAGAGATTCAACATTTGATTGAGAATGGTGAACTTTCGACTTATGTGAAATCACGTGGAAATGCATCGAAAAATAGCGGAGCTTAAACTTCGAAGGCCGTTCAACCATCTGAAAATTTGATGATTGTGGATTCTCCAGTGGATTTACTCGATGTGTCTTCTGAGTATGTTGAGAAAGATCCGAACAGGTTGCTTTTGATGACAGTCGAAGAGCCTGTGGGAAAGGGACATGTTTAGGAGATGTGTAAGTTTTTTGAATCGTTAGCTATTTTTGGAGGTGACTCGATGACCAGAATTTTGGATAGCTCAAGGAAACGACATGTTGTTATTTTGAAAACTCAAATTGAGAGGAGAATCTCAACACATTTATATGAAAATAGGGATATTCCTTTTATACTATTCGATGAACATGATTTGAGGGGGATTGCAGGACCACATGAGGATGCAGTAGTAATTGGACTAGAGGTGGCTGGTGTTGAAATTTGATGTGTATTGATTGACACTGGAAGCTCAGCTAATGTCTTTTTTAAATCTACTTATAACAGATTAATAAAACCGCCTCGATTTACTCAATCAGATCGGGCAATTATTGGATTCACAGGTGTAACTGCTCGTGTTGTTGGAGAATTTTAAGGTGAAGTGAGTTTAGGAAAAGGACCATTTAAGAAAAAAGTGCAAGTACTTTTTGTAGTGGTGGACTGTCCTACTAGTTATAATGCCATTTTGGGAAGATCATGGTTATCAAGAATGTATGGAGTTGTTTCAACGGTTCATCAATCTATTAAGTATGTGGTTGGAGATAGAGTTGGAGTGGTTTAAAGTGATCAAAAGATTGCTAGGAAATGTTATGCTACTGCACTTCGGGTCAAAGGATCTAGCAGTGCTGATTTGATGCGAGAATAGCAATTAAAAGAGGTACCCTCGGATATTGAAGAAAAGATTGACGATCGGAGGGATACCTCAGGGTCTTTAACGGTGAATGAAGACATGGAGGAGTTTACTTTTCCAGAAGGGAGGGTGCTTCGAATTGGAACGTTATTGACCCCTTTGCTACGTCAACAGATGCTTGATTTTTTATCTCGAAATTTGGATATTTTTTCTTGGAAGATGGAAGATGTGGTAGGCGTACCTATTGAAGTAATCAAACATAGTTTGGCGATAAATTCGAAGGTCAAACCAGTGATTCAAAAAAGGAGAGCATTTTCTTTAGAAAAAGCAGAAGTGATTATTGCCGAAGTGGATCGTCTGACTAAAGTAGGGCATATAAGGGAATCACAATACCCTCTGTGGACAGCGAATCCAGTGGTAGTTAAAAAGAAGAATGGAAAATGGAGAATGTGTGTAGATTTCACGGATTTAAATAGAGCTTGTCCTAATGATCCATTTCATGTTCCTCGAATAGATCAATTGGTAGATTCTACTTCGGGCAATAAAATTCTAACTTTTATGGATGCTTTTGCAGGGTATAATCAAATTCAAATGGATCCAAAAGATCAAGAGTGCACGACTTTTATAACTGATAGGGGTTTGCATTGTTATAGAGTGATGCCTTTTGGATTGAAGAATGCTAGAGCTACTTACCAAAGGTTGATGAATAAAGCTTTTGCTACGCAGATCGGAAAGAATATAGAAATGTACATAGACGATATGGTAGTTAAAAGTTCAAGTGACGAAGTGAATCTCGATGATTTAGAGGAAGCCTTTTTGAATTTAAGGGCAATTAGATTAAAATTAAACCTTGAGAAGTGTACGTTTGGTGTTTGGTCAGGGAATTTCTGGGTTTTGTGATTAGTGAAAAGGAATACAAGCCGAACCGGAACTGTTGAAGGCCTTAATCACGATGAATTCACCTCGAACAGTTAAAGAACTCTAAGTTTTAACAGGAAGGTTAGCAGCACTCAATCGTTTTATTTCGAGGTTTTCTGACAAGTGTTTTCCTTTCTTTCAAGTGCTGTGAGGACCTAGTAAGTTTGAGTGGACATCGGAATGCGAGGCAGCGTTTACACACATTAAAAATATTTGGTCATCGCCAAAAATTCTAACGAAGCCTCGAAGTAGAGAGAAATTGTTTTTGTACATTGCAGCATCGGATTTTGCAGTCAGTGCAGTGTTGATAAGTGAGGATACAGGGATTTCAAATCCGGTTTATTATGTTAGTAAAAGTTTGGTGGAAGCTGAAAAGAGATATATAAAATTGGAGAAAATGGCTTTGGAATTGGTCATAGCTGCAAGAAAGATGCGCCCTTATTTTTAAGCTCACACTATAGAAGTTCGAACTTCATTTCCCTTGAAGAATATGTTGCAACGTCCTGGTATATCGGGAAGAATGACCAAGTGGTCAGTAGAATTGGGGGATTATGACATCTTATTTGCTCCTTAGACAGCGATCAAAGCACATGATTTAGCTGATTTTTTCGTTGAGTTTCATTCGAGTCGGTTGGATGAAGTGGAAGGCGAAGAAAATTATTCTAAAGGGTCGAAGTGGGTAGTTAGAACTGATGGTGGATCTAGTATCTTAGGATGTAGTGTTGGGGTTCAATTGATAACTCCAACGGGGGAAATGATGGTACAATCAATTAAATTTGGTTTTCATGCTTCAAATAACGAAGCTGAATACGAGGCTGCTTTGGCAAGATTCAGATTGGCGAAAATTTGTGGGGCAACTTTGCTTCGTTTGGAAACAGATTCTCAATTATTGGAGAATCAGGTATCTGGGTTTTCAGAGGCAAAGAAGGATCGTTTGGTTTTATACCTAAAGGAACTTCGAAATTTGATGCTAAACTTTGATAATGTGATTGTGGAGTACATCGGACGAGGATGCAATATGGTAGTTGATTCCCTGACAAATATTGCTTATAAGGAAGAATACCCTTGGATTTTGCTTTAAGAGAATCCTTTAATTTGTTTTCAATCTAATCAATGTGGGATTTTAGAAGTATTTGTGGGCACCAATGAAAGACAATGCGACTGACGTTCGGATATTCTTAGTTTTATGACTCAAGGAGTTTTACCAGATAATTCTCAGTTAGCTAAAAAGATAAGGGGTAAAGCCTTCAGATATATAGTGTTGGATGGAATTTTATACAAAAAGGCGTTGAGTAGACCATTATTGCGGTGTGTAGACAAACAAGAATCACAAGAAATATTGTCGGAATTACATGATGGTGAAGGATCAGCTCATTGTGGATTTAAAGCTTTATCACAAAGAGTTTTGCTTGCAGGATTTTATTGGCCTACAATTATGAATGATGCTAAGAACTTAGTTCGAAGCTGTGATACTTGTCAAAAGTTTGCTAATACTATTCACAGACCAGCAGTACCGCTTACGACTATATCAGAGGCAATACCATTTGATAGGTGGGGAATTGATTTGGTAGGACCTTTGCCAATGGCTTCTGGGGGACGTCAGATGATTATTGTGGCAGTGGACTATTTTACTAAATGGGAAGAGGCAGAACCACTGTCAAATACTAAAGCAAAGGATGTTATCAAATTTATAGTGAATAATATTTGTTGTCGTTTTGGTGTTCCTCTGGAAATTACTACAGACAATGGCCCTCAATTTAATAACAAAGAAGTAGCTGCATTTTGTAGTACTAAAGGGATCCAACAATGTTTTTCGATGCCTTTTTTATCCTCAAGCTAATGGACAGGTAGAAGTGACAAATAGAAAAAATTTACATGGCTTGAAGAAGAATTTATCAGGGGCAGCGGGAAAGTGGCCAAATTATTTACAAGAGGTCCTGTGGGCTTATCGAACAACTCCAAGGGAGGCTACAAAGGAGACTCCTTTTTCCTTGGCTTATGGAATGGATGCAGTTAGTCCTATTGAATCTACAATGACGTCTTTTAGAATATCACAGTATTCTGAGGCAGTTAATGATGAAATTCGAAGAGCGGAATTGGATTTAGTTGAAGAGAAAAGGGTTCGAGTTCATTTGAACGCAATGCATTATCAAACTCTTATGAGGAGCAGACATGATTCGAAGGTAAAGAGAAGGGAGTTTAAATAAGGTGATAAAGTATTGCGAAAGGTTTTCTTGCATACAAAAGAGAGGAGCCTCGGAAAAATGGCTTCGAATTAGGAAGGGCCTTACAAAGTTGTTGAAAGAATTAAGCCTGGTTCTTATCGTCTTTGTGATTTCGAAGGAAGATTGCTACAACATCCATGGAATATTCAGCATTTGAGGCTATATTATGAATATGTGTCCTTTTGTATTTTGAGATTTGATTTTTGTTTCTAAGTGGCGCACTCTTTCCTACCTTGTTGGCCCATGAAGGTTTTAACGAGGCGCCATATACAAATTCAATATTATCAATAAAAGTTTATTTTTTGGCCAATGGTTGTTTACATATGTGAAAATACTATCTTAGTAAATCTTTAAAGACTGATCACCTTTGAGATTAGTTAAGAGTAGAATGTTCCGAAATGTTCACAACATTTTTCGAAGAAACAACCATGTTTGATAATTCTGTGTATTATAAGTTTTTCGAAGTCGTTGTTAAACTATGTAAGTGCAAGTTGGTGTTTTGAAGAGCTTGTGACTTAGTTGAAAAGCCACATGATAGTAAAATAACTAAACAAATATAACTTTTCGACGTTTAAGATATTCAAATTCAACATGACATGTGACATTCAAAAACACTTGATAATTTAAAAGATAAAGGGAGTCCTGCACTTCGGAAACGAAAAGATAGATTAACAACAACAAAAAAGAGAAAAACAAAGTAACCAGTAAAAAAATAGCATGATCAGTCAGATGACTCTTCTTCTTCAGATGACTCTTCTTCCGAGGAGGTAGTCTCAAGAATAGGATCGAACGCTTCGGCTGGGCGACTTTCTTGAGGAATACGACTCCAAAAATTGGATAGATCAATTTTTGGGTAAGTAGCATGAACCTCTCGAAGAAGGAGAATGGTTGCATCTTCTTTCCCTGAATTAATAGCACGAAGCATGTCCTTTGAGAGGTCAGCTTCGGCGGCGGTCACAGCAGCTGCCTTTTCAAATTCGAATCTTTTCTTCAAGACCTTCTCGGCAGCAGCCACAGCAACGGCTTTTTCTGTTTCTAGATTGTTTTTTAATTCAGCTACTTCCTTGGTCAATTCTGCATTTTTTGATTCACAAAGAGTGAGAGAGTTTTGAAGACCTTTAGAAAGAGATTTTTCACCTTCTAGCTCCTTCAAATGCTCACTTTGAAGCTTTGTTATCTCATCATCGAAAGACTTGGTTAGCAATTCAGTGTTGACCATATGAGTAATTCGAAGGTGATCCTTCATGACAAGAGCTCCATGAATAAGCTCCGATCTTGTCATTTCATACATATGAAATTGGTTGAGCATCTTCTTTTGAAATTTCTCTCTCATAGCTTTTTTAGCTTTGTAGGCTCCTTTGAAGTAAACCATGTCTTTGGCCAACTGATTCATATGTCCTTGAGAGGCCTCGACTTAAGAAGCAAGATCTTTAACAGCATTATGGATGTCAGCGAAGGGTTGGAGCGCAAAAATGACCTCGGGTTTTGGATGAGGAGAATCTAATCCAGTTTTTGACGAAGAAGGTTTTTCAATTGACTCCAAGGTAGTCGTAGGAGCATGGAGACAAGTAATTGGAGGAGTGGCTTCGACTGGTGTTGGCCTTCCAAAGCTGATCATGTGATTTTGAACAACTTGGAGAACTGGGTCAGTTTCATCGTCTAATGGCTCAATCGTTCCAAGATTGGTAAAAATATCAGGATCAAAGACTGTAGTACCATGACATTCTTCGACCCGAAAACCTTCATTAATATTTTGGTTTTCCTCAGGGGTAGCTTCGTTGACATTTTGATTCTCTTGAGGATTTCCTTTATTGGAATTTTGATATTCTTGAATTGTATTGTCCTTGATAACGATTACACGCTCACTCTGTACCAGAGGGTTTACAGCTTTGATTTCTTCTGTGTTGATGTTTTCATCTTGGTCTTAATCATCTTCTTTCAAAACATACGAAGTGATTTTCTTTTGTTTTTTCTTTTTCTTTTCTTTCTTTTTTTGACCTTTCTCTTCTTCAATTGGTGACAAAGGTTTTTCTGTTTGTTTTCTTTTTCGAGGCTTCGGTTTTGGAAGCGTGGAAGAGCTAGAGCCAGAAGAGTTAGCAGTCTTTTTGTTTCTTTTTTCCTTGGCTAACTTTTCTTTCTTCTTTTTTGACAAATGACTATCCGACCTAGTTCGGATCGGAAGAAAGATTTTGCAGTCTGGTTGGGTTAGTCGTTTGCAAACAAGCCTCGGGTCAGCCTCTGACATAAAATCCTTCGGGGCCAAGCCGCCTTCGGAAATTGGAAATAGGTGGCAGTTCAAAAAGTTAACAGGCTGAAAGGCTGTGTGAAATTCGTTGTTCCATTCTTTTTCAGCGTGAGTGGCTTTTTCTTGACGAAGCGTATAGCGCTTCGAAATTTCTGAAATAAATAAATGAAAAGACTTAGGAGTATATAACAAACAACCTTTACAAAAAGATCAGAAGAAAGATCGAGGCACTTACGGTTGTTCCTCCATACGAGGGTAAGTTTCAAAGGATTCTCCTTTGAAATACGCTTCCCGTTCTCCCATGCTCCAGATATGAAGACGAATATCTGTTTCCAGAACTTGTCAGCCTCCAAAAGGTCATCTACGATTTTCAGGTCATCTACCAAGGTGAGGTAGTAAAATGGAAGCTTCAGACCTTTTGATAGTTGAGTCAAATAGATGAAGTCTTTTATGATGATAGGGCGTCACCTGAGTTGGGCATAGACTAAGAATCTCAAAGTATTCGACGATCATGGGGTCGAGTGGGAACTGAAGACCCCAATTGATTATTTCAGGGTAAACGATTAGCTCATCGTCTTTACAGTCTGGTGGGGTTTCACCTTGCTTGGGAAGATGAAGTGTGATGTTTTCTCCCATACCCTATTGTTTCTTCAAAAGTGAAGCCTGATCTTCTCTGTAGTAAAGGTAGCGAACATTCTTCAAGTTAACAATATACTTGGATTCGAGGTTTATGAGATTTATTCCGATTTTTTACCTCTCTTCCTCAGGAACAAAATAAATTTGATTTTCTTCTTGCTGATTCTTCGAATCAACAGCATTATCATCGTCCTCTCTAACGTCCACATCGGTTTTGGTAGCCTCAGAATTACCAACGTTGTTTTTCGATATGGTTGTTGTGGGTTCTAGGGTAGGAGGCATAGTGGCTTCAAGTAAAGAGTTTTCGATGGCCCTCTGTTTGGGGACATTTGTAATATTTTGAGAAGAGGGATAAGAGCTTTGAACAGTTTCAATATCATCACCCATGGCAATAAAAAATTTCTTTGGTCTGTTGGATGGTGATTTGATTGGAAAAGGAGTATTAGAGTTTGGTTGTTGAGGAGATTTTCTGATACAAGGAGAAGATTGATTCGAGGATTGATTTGGAGATGGGATGGTTCGAGGTGTATTGGTTTGTGGTGTCTTAGGCTCAGTATTATCAGTTAAAGAATAGTCCTTAACTGTCGAAGAGGATGATGTAGTAGGAACCTTACTTGGATCGAAGTTACCGTAATAGATAGTCTTGGTGGTGGTACCAACTAGGTCTCCTTGAATTAGACCCGCCTTTTTATATTCTTCAGCCCTTTGAGAAATCCAAAAGTAATCTTCGAAGCCGAAGACGAAGTTGTGATCAGGATCAGAAGGGTTAGATGAATTGGGTAAGCGGCCTTTTGATTTTTTGTGTGACGGTTTTTTTTTCATAAACGTGACGGAGGTAAGTCGGAAAAGATGAAGATTGATCGGAAAAAATGAACACGATGAAGGTAGCCAAGAAAGCTCTAACTTCTCTCTAAAGTGATTTTGTGAAAGAAGTGTTGAAATGAGAAGGATCTGGTATTTATAATACAAAAGGTAAAGACGTGTGAAGGTGGACAGACCCACTTTATGATAGGTTTGAATATGAATCGCTGGCTGGTTTGGTTATCTGACACTTGTCAGTGTTGTTTCACACTGGAATATGGCCGTTATGAATGTAACCGTTACATTCGAAGAGGGAGTACCTAAGCAACATGTTAAAGGCGGTTTTCATTCAATAATAATCTGAAGTAATTAAGAGTTTGTGATCTTTTGATATTATTCGTATGCTTCCAGCTATGGATCCAGTTAATGGCTTCGAATATATGTTTTCTTATTGATAGTTTTGTTATTCGAAGACAATAGCTTCGAATAATTTGATTGTTTTGATTTATGGTTTGAGTTAATGGCTTCAAATATATGTTTTCTTGTTGATAGTTTTGTTATTCGAAGATAATATCTTCGAATAGTATGTTTGTTTTGATTTATGGCAGGTTGATGGTTCGAAGGAAAAGGGTTTTGAAGACTGTTTTAGTTCTCATTCATTTAATGGCATGAGAACTAGGGGGGCTTCTGATATGGAAATGAGTTTTTAGGTAGTAATTTGTGAAACAATGTAAATTTAGGGACCTTATTGTCATTAGTATAAGTTTTGTCTTTGATTTGTGGATTATACAAGTTTTAAGAAACTAATGTGATTTTGTATAGTCTACAAGGACTAAGAAGCAATTAACCCATTTTTGTAACAGATTCAGTTATTTTACTAAGTCTTGGCTCCTCTATATAAAGGACCAGACAAATTTAATAAAGGGGGTGATAACACTTTTCTTTGAACAAAACACTCTCTAGAAATTCTTTTCCTAAGTCAATTACTAAAAGCAAAACACCAAATCTTATCAGTCTTCATTAAGTAACTGTCTGGAAGTTACAGACAGTTAAAAGAGAAGAACCGTTTTTCTCATTTTAGTTCTATATAAGAATGAGTTTCTCATTCTTAAAAGACACGAGATCAAATACAGAGAGAAAATTGCCTTTAAGAAAAACGAATTGATTCCTCATTTGAATCAATTACAAAATTGTGTTTTGGTTGCCATCTCTTAGAAGAAACATAACCTAGCAAAGAATTGTGGATCACCTGTTTCAAGTTCAGAATCTGAAGATCAAAGAATGTCTACATCCTGTAAGTTATTTATTCCGCATTATTACATGATGATTTAACTTCATGGTTCAATAAGTATATTAGAAATCCAAAAAGTATTTCTAATACGAAGAACTTACCTTGAGCGAGAATCGCCAGTGGAAGACTTGTAGTCAAGGAACTACAGAGAATAGTGAACATCGTCAGATTTAGAAAGTTTTGAAACTTCCACGATTCAACTTTGCGCGCAGTTTTTATATCTAAAATTGAAATCATCTTTATTATCAAAGGTCCCGCTTCCAAATTAAAAGACTCTCTGCGTGGTTATAGAGAAGGAGATAACTATGTGCACTCTTTTAATCAAATTACATTTTAGTAGAAGTTTATTTTTTAGCTATTTTCATTTGAAAATGGAAAATTTAAAATTTGATTATTATTGATAAAAAAATGGAGGCAATTTTACTTTCTTTATCATTTTAATATAGTTGGATTGAGTTTTTTTTTTGTCAAAACAAAATATTATTACTAAACATAAAGGACCTAAGGATGGGGTTTACAAATATAGAGGGCTTAATAACTATTACACTAGTTAAAATTCAAAGTTCAATGACTAACTTCTTTCCAAATTTTGAATTTGAATTTCAATCAGAATTTATTCCTCCCAATGACCAAATTTTCAAATTTTCCAGAGATAAACTCTTGTTTTTCTAAATTATATTCTCTAAAGCTTCCTTCATTAGGATTCATCCTGATTAACGTCATAACCATCTTTGATTTCCTTGTCAACTCTCCATAGCCATCTTGAGGAACCTGAAAGAAAGAAAAAGAGAAAGAAAAGAAATAGACAGCAACCCAGCTTTGAAATTCAAATAAAGGTCGGTTTAAATTAGGGTTTATATAGTCAATCCCCATGCTTTCAAGAAGAGTGATAGCTAAGAGTTGATTTGGGGCTTTTAAATAAAGAAAACTTACCTTATCTTTAGATCTCAGACTCCATTTGGCAAGATAGTATGTTGTTTGATTCTGGACTCTTGAGATACGCTTGATGTTGATCGAAGAGGTAATAAGATTTCTACAAATTTCAATTAAAGGGTTAAGGTACCAGGATGTTTTCCCATCAACTAAAAGCTTGATTAGCAGTAAACAATCCGATTCAACATCGACCATGGTCCATTTCTTCTTCTTACAAGTTAACAAGCCTTCCAGTAAAGCTCTTGCTTCTGCTAGCATAGGGGAGAGCTTGTCAAATGTATTACCAGAGTAGTTAATGATAACTTCATTGCTGCTTCTAACTACAATTCCACCACTAGACTCTCCGTTACGAATACAAGAAGCATCAATATTCATCTTCAATCTCTCATTATCAGGCCTAATCCATTTGAGGTACTCAGTCTTATTGGTTTTGTTGATAACAGAGATGCAACCCATGCTAGTTCCTGCATTTGTAGCGTTAATCCAATGTTTCCTTTTTAAAATGCTAGACATATGACCAACAATAATTCTAATGATATCCTTTATGGATTTGTTAACAGATTCATAAGCCCCATTAAATTTGGAGTTGTTACGATTCTTCCAAATCACCCAAGAAATTGTTGATGTAATAACATGTGTGATGTGCACTTTTGAATTAGAGAACCAGAATCAATTTCTAATAATATGAGTTATGACCATGTATTTTTCAATATTTATGTTGAATAAGTCACTAAAGTATTCCCAGATCTTCCATGAATAAGTGCAGTTCACAAACAGATGATTTATGTCTTCATAATTAGAACAGAACTGGCATTTTGAAGCTAGATTAACATGTTTTTTTTTGCATTAATGAATCAGTACAAATGTAATTTTTAATTATTTTCCAGAAGAGAAATGAGAACCTCTTGAGAGTAAGGGCATTCTAGATTTTCTTGTAGAAGCTTGATTGAATGTAATGTTGCCTTATGTTGTTCCACGTTTGTTTGGTGTTGAATTGTTTTCCTAAGACAACTTCCAAATCATCAAATCCTTCTTGTTGTTGTCAACACTGAACTTCTTGATTTGATTAATTCTATTTGCACGTATAAATCTTTCTATTAGACCAATATCGAACAATTATTCTTCCAAAATGTTTTTACTTTTGCTTCCAAATACAAGTTGTTGTCTTCATTACTAATAGGATCCAAAATAAGAGGGGTGATTATGTCAGTCCTCCATCCATAAGTCCATATCCCCCCTACCAAGAATCCATCTTATATTTCTTTTAACTGATTCTTTAATACCTGCGAGTTTTTTTCCATACCAAAGAGGTATGCTTATTATAATTAAACTTTAAAGGATGAACCTAGTTACTGTAAATATTATGCATTATATTGTCCCATAAACTATCATTTTTCCTGAAAGTAAACCAAAGCTTTTGAGAGAAGGTGTGTTGAATATCATAGAGTTTTCTGATATTAAGCCCTCCTTCCTCAAAAGGCTTGCACATAGAAGGCTTTCTCTAATCTTTTGATAATGCATATAGGAATAATACTATTTTGCATCCAGTAGTAAGGTTTGGACATTAAAACAGAGGAAATAAGTGTAAGTCTACCCCCGTAAGATAAATACTTGCTATTTCATTCAGTGATTTTAGAGTTAACTTTGTCAAGAATAGTACTAGAATTCTTAGAATTGTTGTTGTTGCATAGAGTAATTCCCAGGTAGTTGGTTGGCAGATTTTTAGCAGAGAAGCCAATTTGACTTTCAAGGTAATTAATTCTGATTTGCTAAATCTTTGTAGATATGATAATCTTCGTCTTTTCTTTGTTTATTTCTTGCCCAAAGGCTGCCTGATATCTGTCTAGAAAGAGGTTTATCATTTCAATTAAAGATTTAAACTATTAGTGAATACAAGGATGTCATAAGCAAATATCAGACAAAGGACCATGTAATCAGTTCTTGATGTATATTTCATTTTATTATTTGAAATGAATAACTTGATGCCCCTTTGTGAGAACTTCTTCCCCAATTATGAAGAGTTTGGAGGACAAGGGATCACATTGCCTTAAGCCTCTCTTAGGGTTAAAGCAACATATAACATCACCATTTATAAGCATTTATATATTCACATATTTGATCAACTTGTTTATTAAGGTGACAAAGCCTTTAGAAAAACCAAATGAAGTCAGAACTTTCGATATGAAGGAGTAGAACATTCTATCAAACACTTTTGACATGTCCAATTGGATTAAAATATTTCATGTCTTAGGCTTTCTACTGATGTCATAGATAAATTCCTTTGCAATTAGTATATTTTCATGAATAGAAATTCCTTTAACAAAAGTACCTTGGGTTTTGGATATAATTTTAGGTAAAATAGTAGATAGTCTAGTGTTAATAAGTTTGAACAAAATCCTATTTAGCATAGAGAAAATACCAATTGGTTTATAGTTGTTCCAATAAATATGATTAGTTGTCTTAGGGATTAAACAAAGTCCAATAACAAAAATGCCATTAGGGATACTATGACCATTAAGATATGAATTTATAGCAAGACAAAGATCATACTTTATTATTTTCCAACAGACTTTGTAAAAAAGATATTATACTCATCAAGATATACTGCACTTGAAGGGCTCATATTGTTGATAATTTGCCATATTTCCATCTTCATCTATAGACTTCATTAGAAAATAACTCTTCTCCTTAGTATCAATAGATTTTTTTCAAAGATTTTATCATGCATCATAACAACCTCCTTTTTTTTTGTAAGGATCTTTTGTTAGGATATCATCATTGATGAGTCCGAATTCAGCATGCTCCCCGGAAGGGTAAATCAGTCTAAGTCTCTCCGAAAAATGGACAGGCTACAGGGACATAAATCGGACAGACCATTTGGACCGGACAGATCTCTTCGAATATTTGGACTTAAGGCAGTTCGAACTATGACTAAAGTACTAAAAAACCTAAACACTTCCTGACTAAGCTACCTGCCCTCCTGCTTAGAACTCATGGGTCTTTAAACATGACCCGGGTCCATTAAACATGACCCGAAAGCCCATAAGGGCCCAAACATCATACTATAAATACCCAACCACTAGCATTAACTATGGGTAATGAGAATTAACTGCTACCAAGCTGCTTAATTATCTCTCCACCGTTAAACATCCTTACACCACCGCTAAACACCCTTACACCACCGTTAAACACCCTTACACCACCTTGAAACTCCACTTAAAATCACTAGCCTACCCTCAGGAAATTATTTTCCACACCAAATTGGCGACCACAGTGGGAGGAGAGAGGTGCCTGAATCAAGCATTCAAAACCTGCCAAAAAATTCTGTCCGAATGAATCCAGACAATCCAGAGCTTCCACCAGCTTTGCTCAAAGTGGTGGAAGAAAATGATGAGTATACTGTCCAAGAGCGCGACAGGTTAAAGCTTGAAATAGAAGCTCTGAGGGCTGAAAAGGCCAAAATGGGCGTGAAAGAAAAATCCAAGGCATCGGTTGTTCATCACACCGACAACCCTAGAGAGCCTGAGGCTTCGAAAACTCATGTGAGTACCAAAAAGACACATGCTAGTTCTAAAAAGTCTCACCGGTCCAAGCCTGTGGAGAGCTCTGACTCAAGTTCAGAATTTTCAGGCAGCTCTTCGGACAGTGAGGGAAATGAAAAATCCTTGTCCTCTAGCAGTGATGAGGGTCGAACCAAGAAAAAGCAAAAGCAGGTTAAGAAATATTCGAGAAAAAGAGATCACCATAGAAGAATGAAAAGGCATATTGGAAAGGGGTCATCTCACCACCGGAGGTATACGGACAAGATGCTGATGGATCCCTTTGCTTTCCACGATGAGCCAGGTATCTTTGCAACTCCCAATGAGGATAACGTGTTCAGTCGTGGAAGTAATTGGAGGCAGTCTCCACTGTCTTCTAAAATCCTGTCCGGAAACCTCCCCAAGAGGTTTGATAGTACTAAGATGGAGAAGTACGATGGCAGTACTGATCCGGACAATCATCTGGAGCAATTCAAGAACTTCATGATGAACTTTGATGATGATGATAAACTACTGTGTAGGGAATTCTCCCAATCTTTTACGGGGAGTGCTCTGAAATGGTACAACAGCCTTCCTCAAGGTTGTATTAAAGATTTTGATACGTTTTGGGTGGCCTTTTGAAGACAGTTTGTAGGAAGTAAGGAGCTGAAGGGAAATGGAGACACAATAATCCATTGTGCCCAAGAGCCAAATGAGTCATTAAAGGAGTACATAAGTCGTTTTGTGAACACGAAGAATGGGTTGGCTGATTGCTTCGAACAGGTGGCAATAGCATCCCTAAGACAAGGTTTGAACCCAGGTAACCTGGCTGATTCGGTGACCAGAAAGAAGGCCATGACCTGGGGAGGATTGCTAAACCAAGTTGGCAAGCAAATAAACGTTGATGAAACAAAAAAGACTAGGGTGCACAGACAGGTGAGATCCACCCCGGTGGCACCAACTCCAAATCAAAACCAGTCCGGGAATAAAGCAAGAGAAACCGGACACGGGCATGGTAGGGCAAAAGCTCAGTCTCAGCCAGCTGCTCCTGCTCAAAGTCAACAATCCAGAAACAAAAGAGGGCCATGGGTCCAACCGGAGTGGTTCGCAGAACTCAAAGAAAGCGTAGCCACCATTTTCGATAAAACAAAAGATGAGGTACACTACCGGAGACCAGCAACCTTGCAGTCTTCCAGAGAGCATCGTAACAACTCCTTTTGCCAATACCATAATGATATTGGCCATACCACTGATGATTGCATAGCGTTGAAATAAGAGGTTCAAAACTTGATTGAAAGGGGAAAGTTAGGAGCATACGTTAAAAGGAGAGGAGGCAACAGGCCTGACAACACTCACCGGGTTGGTCCAAGTAATGCTGCCCCGGAGGGGGCCATGGTAATAGTGGAAAGGTTTGATGTGGAATCTGAGTACTTGGATCCTGATCCAGCACGAAACAGAGTGGGTGCTATAGAGGAGTGTTCTAGGTCTGTCCCCGGGCTCATTAAATTCTTCGAGTCACTTACAATCTTCGGAGGGGACACTATGACAGCTCCTACTGCTTCTTCAAGAAAGAGGCATGTTCATAATTTAACCTCCCAGCTAGAAGGAGGCATGACATCTTATCAATCACCAAACTCATTCTCATTCATTGTCTTTGATGAGGATGATTTAAGAGACATTGCTGGCCCTCATGAGGATGCTGTTGTCATAGGAGCATCTATAGGGGGAAATGAGATAAGGAGAATTCTGGTGGATACTGGAAGCTCTGCCAATATCCTTTTCCTAACCACTTACAAGAAAATGAAAAATCCAGCTGTGATTCAAAAGTCAGACAAGTCAATCGTGGGCTTTACGGGCAGCTCAGCCGATGTGATCGGGGAGTTTGAAGAAGAAGTGTTATTGGGCAGGGGCCCTTTCAAGAAAATGGTTAGAATACTCTTCATCGTGGTGGATTGCCCCACGTGCTATAATGCTATTCTAGGGAGATCTTGGCTCTCTAGAATGCATGCAGTGGCTTCGACAGTCCATCAGTGTTTAAAGTATGCTGTTCAGGGACAGGTTGGGGTTGTCCGGAGCAGCCAAAAGATTGCAAGAGAATGCTATGCCACTGCCTTGGCTCCACGAACGCTGGGGGCAGTCCGTATAAATGATCAATAGCAGTTTGAGGGCCTTTCTGGGGGTGAGGGTGAAATTGATGACCCCAGAGATACCCCTGGAGTGTTGATTCCAATTGAAGAGGTTGAAACGCACTGCTTGGAAGAAGGCAAGAGTGTCAAGATAGGGTCTAAGATGCCACCACTGTTGAAAAAAGAGATGTTGAAATTCTTGAAAGACCATCAGCACGTTTTTGCTTGGTGCAATGCTGATGTTACTGGAGTTCCATCAGAAGTGATATCCCATCACCTAGCTGTCCGGAGGGATGTGGCACCAGTGGTTCAAAAAAGAAAAGTTTTTTCAAAAGAAAAGGCTGATGTCATAGTACAAGAGGTTGACAGACTCACAAAGATGGGGCACATTAAAGAATCTCAATATCCTTTGTGGACTGCCAATCCTGTCCTAGTGAAAAAGAAAAACGGAAAGTGGCGCATGTGCATTGATTTCACAGACCTCAATAGGGCTTGCCCGAAAGATTTGTACCCGGTCCCCCGGATAGATCAGTTGGTAGACTCTACTTCTGGGAACAAGCTGCTCTCCTTTATGGATGCCTTCTCCGGGTACAATCAGATTCAAGTAGATCCAAAAGATCAAGAGCATACCACGTTTGTCACTGATAGGGGTCTACATTGCTACAAGGTGATGCCTTTTGGCTTGAAAAATGCTGGGGCTACTTATCAGAGGTTAGTCAACAAGGAATTTGCTGATCAAATTGGAAGAAATATGGAGGTTTACATTGACGATATGATGGTGAAGAGCGTGGATGAGCAGTTGCACTTGTCCGATCTCCAAGAAACTTTTGCCAACTTGGCAAAAGTGAATTTAAAACTAAACCCTGAAAAGTATGTATTCGGAGTGTAGTCCGGGAAGTTCTTAGGGTATATCATAAGCGAGCATGGAATACAGCCCGACCCGGACCAACTCAATGCCTTATTCCAGATGGAGCCTCCTTGAAACATTAAAGAAGTACAGCGATTAACGGGGATATTAGCTGCCTTGAACAGATTCATCTCCAGGTCTTCGGACAGGTGTGCTCCATTCTTTCAAACTTTGAAGGGTGCAAAAGGGTTCGAATGGACCCCACAGTGTGGTGAGGCATTCAATGAAATCAAGAAACATCTCTCCTCTCCCAAAACTTTGTTCAAACCAGTTGACGGGGAGACTCTTATTGTGTATTTGGCCGTTTCAAGTTGTGCCATCAGTGCTGTGTTGGTAAGAGAGGTCGATGGTTGTCCCTACCCAGTGTACTACATCAGCAAAAGCTTGATTGATGCTGAGAGGCGTTACTTGAAACTTGAAAAATTGGCATTAGCTCTTGTGATAGCTGCAAGAAAAATGAGGCCTTACTTTCAACCTCATCCTATCGTCGTCCGGACATCTTTCCCTTTAAAGAATGTCCTTCAAAAAGCAGATATTTCAAGCAGAATGACGAAGTGGTCAGTAGAGTTGGGGGACTTCGACATAGACTTTGCTCCCCGAACAGCAGTAAAAGCCCAAGTTGTGGCTGATTTTCTGGTTGAATTCCACTCCGATAGGGATTCAGAGCAACCTACTGATTCAAAAGACAAGAAAGTGTGGATTGTCCGAACAGACGGAGGGTCTAGCACCATGGGATGTGGTGCGGGAATATGTCTCACTTCCCCATATGGGGACAGTATGTACCAAGCTATTTGTTTTGCCTTCAGGGCGTCTAATAACGAGTCCGAATACGAAGCAGCTATAGCTAGGTTAAAGTTGGCCCACATCTGTGGGGCTAAAAGGGTCAAGCTTCTAAGTGACTCCCAGTTACTTATCCACCATGCCTTAGGCCAATCTGAGGCTAGAAAGGAGCAGTTGGTAAAATATTTACTCCTCTTCAAAAATGAAGCGCTAAAGTTTAAAGCTGTTGTCTATGAGCACATTCCCCGGGCAGAAAATGAACTAGCAGACTCATTGGCAACAATAGCATATACGGAGTCCTACCCATGGATCCATGTGCTTGAAAGCCCTTCTATTCAACTTAGTGAGGGTGGAAAAGAGGAAGTTTTTGAAATACAAGTGAATCGGCCTCAAGACTGGAGGTCTCCTCTCATACAATATCTGTCCGATGGTATTATACCTTCAGATAAGTCACAAGCCAGAACGTTGAAACACAAGGCTCGTGGTTTCATTATGTTGAGAGAAGTGTTGTACAAAAAATCCTATAGTAAACCCCTCCTACGTTGTTTAGGGGATCATGAGTCACAAGTGGTCCTCTCCGAATTGCATGATGGTGAGGGATCAGCCCATTGTGGGTTCAGAACTTTAACAAGAAGAGTGTTACTCTCCGGATACTATTGGCCATCAATCATGAAAGATGCTAAGGAGCTGGTAAGAAGGTGTGACCCATGCCAGAGGTACAGCAATGAAATTCATGTACCAGCCATTCCTTTGGAGTCAAATTCTGAGCCCATCCCTTTTGCTCGATGGGGATTGGACTTGGTTGGGCCTCTCCCTGTGGCGTCCGGAGGGCGTAAAACTATAATTGTGGCCATTGACTACTTCTCAAAATGGATAGAAGCAGCTCCCCTGGCAGGAACGACGTCGAAAGCTGTCATAAAATTCATTCTGTCCAACATATGTTGCAGATTCGGTGTCCCACAGAAGATAACAACAGACAATGGGCCACAGTTTGACAATAGAGAAATGGAAAGCTTTTGTGCCTCAAGGGGTATACAGCACTGTTTTTCTTCACCTTTCCACCCACAAGCCAATGGGCAGGTTGAAGTGGCTAATAGAACTATACTGTCCGGTTTAAGGAAGAATCTAGAAGGGGCTGCTGGGAAGTGGCCTAGTTATCTACAAGAGGTCTTGTGGGCCTACCAGATGACGCCTGGGGCTGCAACACAAGAGTCTCCCTTTGCCTTGGTCTATGGAATGGATGCAGTAGCTCCCATAGAAAAGACACTCCCTTCCTTTCGTATTCATAACTTCTCTGGACACGCTAATGAGATGGCCGTCAGAAATCAACTTGATTTGATAGAAGAAAGACGGGTTAAAGCTCATCTTAGAGTGGCACACTATCAGGGCTTGATGAGAAGCAGGTTTGCTTCTAAGGTTAAAAGAAGAGATTTCCAACCAGGGGATAAGGTATTAAGGAAGGTCTTCTTGCATACTAAGGAAAAACTCTTCGGAAAGTTGGCCCCAACCTGGGAGGGACCCTATAGTGTGGTTGAAAGAATCAAGCCTGGAACTTATTGGTTGGAAGACAAAGATGGCAGGGTTTTAACTTACCCTTGGAATATTGAAGACCTTCGAATGTACTTGGAATAACACTTGTGTAAATATTTACTTGTTTAAACATCCATGTAAATATTTGGGGGCATACCTTCCCCTCTTTGGTGGCACAGAGAGTTTTCAATGAAATTTAATGCCTTCTTCAAATTTTTCTAAGTATTTTCAAAATTCTATCTCTTGTCATACTACCCGGACTGAAAGATCTAGGGGCTATTTAAACTATAGCCGGAGAATCTTAACACTCTCACAATGCAATAACTCAAAGCTACTTAAATTCCAGCTATCTAAACTAAGACAAATAATGAAAGAAGATGATAGTTGAGCAAAATAGAAACATTCATTCAACAAACTTAAAATTGCATTGGCCTTCCAAGGACTTTTGAACAAGTTAGGATACAGCACAAAAAATATGTCCGAATAATACGGACACCATCACAAAAAGAGTGCCTTGGCCTTCCAAGGACTTTAGTTTGAATGAAAGATAAACAAAATAAACTATAAATTAAGGTTGAGCCTTTGAAGATGGCTCGCCCTCATCTGCTTTCTTGCCCTTGATATCGCTCCTCTCTTCGACTATCTTTTTGCCCTTGGGATCAATCTCCTCTTCGCTTGGGCTCTCTCCGGTTTTCTCTTCATTATCAGAAGAGGACTCACCGGAAAATCCCTCATCAACCATAGTATAATATGGAAGGTCATCATCATCCACATAGAGCCATAAGTCCCCCAGTCTCCTCTTCGGGAATTTTTCGTGAAAAAGGAGAACCATATCAGACTTCACCCTTTGAATCATTAGCTCTTCGCTTTGTATCATCTCCCTGGCATAGGCGTTGATCTTGGCCTTGATTGTGGGCTCTTGGTCCCTTACCAAAGCAGCTTTCTCTTCAGTAGCCTGAGTCACTGCATTTTCTAAAGCAATCTTGTCAGTGGTCAGGTTGGTGATGAGCTTCTCCTTTGCTGCAGTTTCTCCCCTTGAGGTTGTCAGGTCCTTCTCCATACCGGACAGCTTATCCTGAAGATCTTTTATGGTCTGCTTTAGGCTGACAACTTTTGTGTTGCTTTCACCATGACTCCTCTTCAGCTCCTTGTGTGCTTCCTTAAGTAAATCAGCATTGGTAGTAGCAATACGGAGGTCTTCGGACAACTTATCCTTCTCAGACTTGAGGTCTTTAATGGTGCCTGCTTGACTCCGGACTTGTCTTTCCAGTGTAAGAACTGGCTGCACATTACTGAGCAGAGAATGGGCAATAGTGTCCTTCTCACTAGAAACCATGAAAGTCTTACCATTAAAATTGACCGTATTGGAGCTGCTCGGAGGGATGTAGGGCCCTGCGAACTCGTCTCTGGGCAGGCCAAGAAAATATTCACCAAGTCCACCCAGACCGGTGATGTCCACTTCATCCAAGTTGAGCTCTCCCCCCTCAACTTCATCGGTGTGAAACTCTCTTGGAATCTCTTCGGCCAACGTTGGGTCAGAGGGGCCAGTGGGAAAAGAGGGCTCCAGATCCCGGAGAGCGAGTTCATCTCCTTGTGAAGTCTTTTTCTTCTTAACTACCCGTTCAGCACTTTCACTTGCTTTCTTGCAAGTCCTCTTGGGAGCCTTCGGAGGTTTTGGAAGATTTATTTCCTGCCTCTCGGTCTCCTGCTCCACCACCTGCAAGAGGGTTGCATCAATTTGAACTTGGGCTGGCCCCTCTGGATCTGTTGGGGCATCCTTCTGAGCATCACCCACCACCTTTTTACCTCTTCGTCTGCCCTTCATTTTGCTTGGGGCTTTAGCCCGGGCAGGCAGGTAGAGGGTCCCATCCAGTTCGTGGGACCTTCTCAGCACAATGTCTTCATCAGGCTGGGTGGTGAACTCCTCCCAAGTTAGGTCTCTTCGGCCTGTGGTGTTCCACAGGTGGGACCTTGCTAGGTTTCCAGTGGTGAAAGCCTTGTGGAATCGGTTCTCCCAGTTCTCTGCAGCCCATGCATTGATTTTGCCACAGGTAGTCTGTCCGGCCTTCAGGTAGTCCCCGAACTCATTTGGCAGCTCTGTTAAAACAAAAGAGGAATTGGTTAGTACAAACTTAACTTAAAGAGAAAAGTGAGATTCGGACAGAAACTTAAAGTAAAAAACTTACGGTCACTCCTCCATCTACTCCTGAGAAGGCTTGGATTCTCTCCGGCCTTGATTTTCTTGCCGTTTTCCCATGAGCCACTGACAAACAAGAATTGGCTCCTCCATTTGCTCTCCGACTCTAGGAGATCATCAACAGCTTTGAGATCGTTCCCATTGTTAAAATGGTAGAAGGGGAACTGATGATGCTTGCACAGGTTGGCCACTGCTGCGAACTCTTCCATAGGAAGAGGAATCCCTGATAACCTAGACGCCATAATACATGACATTAGGGTGAACCAGCCATTGGGGCTTAGCTGTGTTGGGCAGAGCTTGACCAGGTGGAAGTAGCGCACGATTTCCGGGTCTAGTGGGAACCTAAGTCCCCAGTTAAATAGCTCCGTAAAGAAGACTATTTCGTTCCGTTTGCAGTCTATTGGGGTCTCCGGGTCAATAGGGATCCTTATCCTCACATTTTCGGGGATCCCCCATTTTGTGCGCATTCTACCCAGATCAGAGGTATGGATGAATGCGTACTTTGTCTTTTGCAAGGCCAAGAGGTACTTAAGCTCGACTTTGTGGAAGCATGGCCCCACTCTCCCCTCAAGGCACTCCGGCAGGTCCGGATGCCTCAGATACAAATTTTCTTTCCCTTTTTTGGCAACAGCAAGAGTGGTATCAGCCTGTCCGGAGGACTCGGACTCAAAGGGACCTCTTCAGTAGAGTCCTCCATTCTCTCCTCCATAATTGTTGGGGGGACTTCTGTGGAAGTGGTTCGGGGAGGATTGATGCTTGGCATAGCTTGCCCTCCGGACTGTTGACTGCCCGTATTTATCTGACTTCTCACCTCAAGTTGAGTTTCTGAGGCAGAAGATTCTCTGGGGGGTACTGGGCTGCTGGCCTCCGGACCGGACGGCCTCTCCCGGGGAGCTCTAATGGGTGCTCCAGACCCAGATTCACTGTTCTTTGCCCCCGATTTTGAGGGAGTATTTTTAAAAGTTACCCCCTTGACTAACCGGCTTGGCCTCTTGATGACTAATTTCTCCGGAGAATGGTCAGAGTCAGACCCCATGGCAATAAAAAATGATTTTTTCCTGACACTTGTAGCAGTAACTCCTGGTTCAACAGCAGGTATTGACTCCTGAACTGAGGAGCCAGATACTATGGGAGAAAGGGTGGATTGAAAGAGCTTTTTGGGCTTGGTACCTTTGGAAGAGGATGAGCCTCTATCAGATTCTGCAACAGAGGAGGCTGGTTTCTCAACAGGCGACGATGGTAGCCCTGCTGCTAGTCGCTTTTCCTTCTCGACCCTTTGTGCTTTCTCCAACTCCGAAAGGTTGAGCCAACCGCCTTTGATCAATGATGTTCTTGCTGTAAACATAAAACAGCCAAGGGAATTTTTGTTCCAGAGAAAGAAAGCTTTGAGTAAAATTGCAGAGTAAGATTTGAGAGAGATAGTAAAACAGTGAAAAATGAATGTGAATTTTTAGTGGATTTGAAGAAGAAGGAGTTGATTCCTAGGAGAATCCGAAAAGTTGGGTAATAATTAAAAGACGGCGCTGATGTCATTATTGGCAATTAAAGAGGTTACTTGTTAAAGAAGGTAGTGCAAAATTCGAGGTGAAAAAACGGCTGGAGTGGCCAATCAGAAAGTGACACGTGTCCCACTATCTTTGGCAAAAACCGTTTGAAATTCGTAACGTTTAATCTGTCCGAGTATACCCACAACTCTGTCCGGATTAAGAACCACTTCATGCAATCAGACTGTTTTTCAGTTCTTTGACAAGGACACTTGTTCAAACACCTAAAAAAGGGGCTCATGATGAGTCCGAATTCAGCATGCTCCCCGGAAGGGTAAATCAGTCTAAGTCTCTCCGAAAACCGGACAGGCTACAGGGATATAAATCGGACAGACCATTTGGACCGGACAAATCACTTCGAACATTTGGACTTAAGGCAGTTCGAACTATGACTAAAGTACTAAAAAACCTAAACACTTCCTAACTAAGCTACTTGCCCTCCTACTTAGAACTCATGGGTCTTTAAACATAACCCGGGTCCATTAAACATGACCCGAAAGCCCATAAGGGCCCAAACATCATACTATAAATACCCAACCACCAGCATTAACTATGGGTAATGAGAATTAACTGCTACCAAGCTGCTTAATTATCTCTCCACCGTTAAACACCCTTACACCACCGCTAAACACCCTTACACCACCGTTAAACACCCTTACACCACCTTGAAACTCCACTTAAAATCACTAGCCTACCCTGAGGCAATTATTTTCCACACCAATCATATTAGAAGCAACATTAATAAAACCCAGCTTAGTTACAATCTCATTCATCTTCTTCTTTTTTACCATAGGTTCTTTAATGGCTATAATCTTGATCTTCTCTTTATTGATTATAGATTTTAGCCTCTTGACTATAGATATGTTGTGAATTCCACGCACATTCCAATTAAGTATCTTTATAATTATATGACAAGGATTTGTAGAGTTTTTTATTACCTGAATATTTCAGGGACTTGATTACTAACTTACTGGGTTTTTTCCTTTTTCTCACATATTTGAGCTTTCTATTCAGGATGAGATTGAAATCAGGATCAGGTGAAGCAACATTCAACATTGGAGTGACAGAAGTACTTCCTATATTATCTTGATCCGGAGTGTTTCTTCCAGAGCAGAGATTAGCATAGTCATTTAATTCATTTTTTAAATAGCCCTGATCTAACATTTGTAAAGCTCCGGTGATTTCTAATTCTTTAGGAATTGTCGATTCTTGAATGTTTGCTTTAGATTTAATGAGATCTGTAGTAGCATAACTGGGAGATATAATATTGTCTTGAGATTCTTTTCTGGTGATATCTTCTTTTTCCATTATTTGGTTTCGTTGAATCATAATAGACTTGATTTTTATCTTGTAGACGATTTTAGAATTATCTTTGTTTCTTTCTTTATTCTTACTTAGAGTTTTATTTTCCGTATTGAAGTAGGGTTGAGATTTTGTGATTTTACATTTTCTATCTTCTTCTCAGTATTCTTGTTATGAGTCTTCTTACACTCTGAGTTCTTATGACCCATATGAAAACATAAATCACAATAATCATGAAATTTTTTGTAACTTACATACAACCAAATCCCTCGTTTCTTCCAGAGCCAATCTAAATACTATTGTGAAGCTTTCTCATCACATCTAATCATATCAACGTGTAGCAAGAATTTGTAGAAGCTCTATTTTTGTATGGTATATTTAGTTTATAAGGAACTCCAATAGAGGTCATACAAGATATTTAAATTATAAACATATTCAGGAATGTTTTCTATCCTGAACCAAATTAAAGCAAACGAACTATATTTCTTTATACTAAAATCAGACGTCCATCGTAGCAGTTTCATAACAGAGTTGTCAAAATTCCAGAATTTTCTTTCCCAGAATCTATAAACATCTTCATTTAAATCAAACTCAAATAATATAGGACAGGAGTAATAGATTTCCACGTTATATAACCCCTTGAACTTGAATGAATTCAAAAAATTATTCAGAATCGATTTTTGGGCAAACCATGAGTGAATTTTCCCACCAGAGTGATTTTGGCTTGTTGTATGAGAGTATCTTTAATAACTTTTGCATATTAGAAAGAGATATGGTCTTCTTTTTCCTTAATGCTTTCTGGGTTTAATTTCAGAATAGGATAAATGGAGTAGGGTTTAACCATATCGGCATATGATTTCTTGGTTTATACCTTATCATTACCTTCAGCTCTGTTTTTTTAAGGAAGAGCTGGATACTTTTCATTGTCAAAAACCTAATTACTATAAATCTTCATGGCAGAGAAATATAGAACGAAGAACGAAAAAAGAAAGAAAATAGACTGATCTTTCTACAGAACTAATAAGATTCACGAGATTGAATCCCTTCTTGGAGAACCATTCTTGGAGAAAAAATCCCCTTATAGCTCCTCCCTCATAGTTGGATTGAGCTTAAAAAATATTTTTTATATTATATTCTGAGATACTGAAAATAATGATGAACTGCACAAATAATTAGTTTAGATATCTACATAACTGGTATCAATTCCATCCAATGTTCAAGAAATAACAAATTTAACAGAAGTGAATAAATTCGACCTGAAGCATGAAGCCAATATGCTTAAGGACACCTCTCATTGGAGTTAACTCATTACACTTTACATTATTTTAGCAATTGTTGAACAAAATAGTATACAATTAAAGCTTTGCAAAAAATCGAATAACATAATATAAAATAAAAATAAAAATTCAATATTATGCACTATTTATTCGATCATTGATTGCTCTCGAGCCCATATAAGCGCAAAATATTGTTTGGCTTCCTACTATATATTGATTATTCAAATTTTCTAAAGTTGTAGCTTGTGCTCATCAACCGAAACTTGTGATAAATTATATTTGATATAGTCTGTTTGGGTATAGAATAAAACATTCATTGTTTAACACTATGATTATCTTTGTAAATTTATATTCTTTTTTTATAGCTGACCTAAAAATTATTTTAGCCATATCATCTCATATATATATATATATATATTAAACAACATTATACTCAACTTTTATTGTTAAAAATGAAAAACCTTTTGCAAATCAAAATCCATGACATAATCGTACCACCCAAGGTGAACAAACCATGTAATTTTTTTTTGTTATCAATATTATTAACAAGATTATCTATCATCAACAAGATCTTCAAGTTACAATGTGCCAGCACTTAAAAATAATCATGTATCTAGAGAAACTTTCAAGTAATTCAAGATCTTTTGACTAGCTTCAAATGTTATTTTCCTAATTTATTCAAAAACCTTCTCATAACTGATGATACACGAATGTTATATAGTTTGTTACAAGCCATAACATACATTCGTGAAGCAATTGTTGAGGTATATTAAGTCTTACTTATATTTTATTTATCTTCAATTATATTTGATAAGTGACATTTACTCAATCTAAATTGAATTTCTATTAAAGTGCACGCAATCTTACCCTCATCTATACTAATTATACAATGTATTTTTTTACATAATTCATCTAAGTTGAATTGGAAAACATCTCTAATTATATATATTTCAATATCTATAGGTTAAAAACAAACTTTTCAATTCCAAATCTTTTATGAAAAATCATGAAAATAATTTCTTATTTAAATTGTTAATATTATTTGAATTTGATCTTGTAATTATAATTTCATCAACCTGTAACAAAATATTATGACTTATCAAATTGTCTAACATGCCAATATCAGTCTGCTTGACATGTCGTGTATCTTGAACTATGCATAAAATTATCAAATCTAATATTTTATTATCAAAGAGCTTATTTTAGACCATACAAAATCTTCTTTAATTTGTAAATAAGATTTTATTTCCCGTATATTGTGAAAATATCTGATTTATGCATATAATGCTTTTCCTTAAGATCATAATGGAGTAATATAATTCTTACCTATAATGGTTCAAGATATAAATTCTTTATAAATATCATACCCATCACTTACCTGATTGTAGTGAGTTTTATTATAAGGAAAATTTATCATAATCCATGACCTATTTTTACTCATATCTTTTCACAAAAAGTTTTTTTTCTGGAGTTCTTTTTAGCCAAAATTCTTTCTATTAATTATATTTACCTATTATGAAATGCTATGTTTACTAGAAAGCTAACTTTCATACATGATTCCCAAAAAAATAATGTAACTCACAGTTCAACATTCACTCCCACGTGTGGAAGCCAACATCTAGTGAAGTCTCAAAAAAATATATCCTTATACATCATATTTTTATTAAAGATCATATCTCTTATTATTATTATTTTGACATTCTCAACATCCCAAAATATATAACCAAACGAATCATTTCCAAAGAAAATAAAGATGGATACTTTGTATTGTACCTTAACTTTACTATGAGTAGTAACATCAATATCAATATTAAAATATAATAAAATTTATTACATGTAAACTACTACCATATTTTCAGACACATGCTAATGTTGTTTTTGGTAAACCAAAATTTGATGTACCTAATTATTTATAACTTATAATAAACTGCTATGTTAACTATATTTGGTTATAATATTCTTGATAACCCATAATAAAACCTCAATTTTATTTTTTTATTGATGGTCATGTTCATATGTTCACCCATACCATTATGTTATGATGTTATTATAATGTTATATTTTTAAGTTTAACTACATGCCCAACATCATGACTTTGTAACTCTATTACCTATATATTCTCAATAAGTATCAGATTCTAACCTTTACACTTCAAAACGTGTTTCAGTCTCGATCATAAATTTTCACTTCTTACAAGTTTCAAGCACGTTTGTATGCATAAACTCTAGTTTCTATGATAGTAATGCATGTGTGCTTTTTAGAAAACATTTTTCTTGCTTTTTGTGATAACATAACGTTTATCGAATCTTATAATCAACATAATCTATCTTTAAAAGTTTACACTGAGACTATAGTAATTTTATGTCACTCCAACTTATATAAACGACCCATCGTATTAGAGATATTTTTTAGAGTTAAATCAATTGGAGATATTAAGCCAATTAGCCATATTATTATTCAATAAACAATAATGAAATCATAGTTGTTTTCTTTGTTTCTCATTTTCAATACGGTATTAGAGCATAAAGTTAGATATTAAATTAAAGTTTTTGTGTCTTCCATTGTGCCACCGAGTATGTGTTTTAACTGTTTGTTGGGAATTTCTTTTGATTGCCTTTCACTTTCTTGATCGTCACACAAATAGAGAAATTTTTTGGTTTTTGTATCTGTTGTGGGCATCCACAATCAACAGACGATATCAATAGGAAACTGGTATTTGTTTTTGCTGAATTTTGATAAGCGTATTCGAGACATCTAATCTTTCAATTTCATCGGTCAGATTGTAATTTGGCGCTACAGCTCGCGAGAAACTGCCACTGAAACAATGTAGTATTTTTGGTAATATTATGGATTCAATTTGGATTTGTTTTCTAGAGTTTTGTTTAGTATTGGTAGTATTATTTAACAGTTTTTATTTAGGATATCGATCTTGATTTTGAATTTGATTTTGATTTTGATTTTGATTTTAATTTTAATTTTAGTTTTGGATTTGGGCTTGGTGTTTGGATTTAATTTTGTAGTTGTTTTTCATTTTGGATTTCAATTTTGTAGATTCTGTTGTAGAGTTGGATTAGTTTACGCTTGGTTATGATTTTGGTTTAGTTTTTTAGATCTAACAATTTGAATATGGAAATTAGATATTGGAAACTAGGCGATGAGAATTAAAAATTAGGAATAATAAATTATTGGAAATTGAGAATTGGGAATTAAGAATTGGAAAATGAGAATTGAGAATTCATAATTGGGAATTGGGAATTAGATATTAAAAATTTGAAATTTGAAGTTTGAAATTGATAATTAAAATTTAGAATTGAGAATAAAAAGTTTGATATTTGATATTTGAGATTTGAGATTGAGATTGATTTTGATTTTTTATTTACGTATGTATTCGATTTGGATTTCGTTTTAAGTTTGGATTTCATTTGGTGTTTCACTTGGATTTCACTTTTAGAGTTTTGACGTTTGGCGTTTGGATTTGGATTTTGGATTTAGAGTTTGGTATTTGACGTTTAATTTTTGTTTTTGTGTTTGATATGTAGAGTTGGATTCAACCTTTTTGGCGCTTGACGTCTCGATTTTGGTTTTGAAATTTGGCTCTTGATGTTTTGATTTTGGTTTTGGCATTTGGCTTTTAGATTTGGATTCAATTTTGGTTTTGGATTGAGAGTTTGATTTGGATTCATATTTAGACGGTAACTTGGATTTTATATTTTAATTTTATTTTCTAATTTTTGGATTAGTATTGGTATTTGGGTTTGTTTTTTCATGTTTAACAAACTCGCAATGCCTACTAATATTGCATTATGAGTTTGAGAGAATGTGTTGGAGTTATTAAATCCATTAAAGATATTAGTCTCATTATCCTGTATTATTATTCTATAAATAGGGGTTGCAACTTCATCTTTATAAATAATAATAAAAGCGCAATCGCTTTCTTTGTTTCTTCCTGTCTATAATATTCTCAACTAGTAGATAACGATACTAATAAAAAACTCTACAAACATCATTAAAATTAAATATATAAATAGATAACTGATTTGTAATTATATTAAAACCAACTAGATATTGAAAAACTAGCACATTTTAGTCACTTTAAAATTAAACAACATTTTTATGAGATATACTTTGTTATTTGAAGAATATATAAATTATCGATAACACATTTACCAACAATGCTATAATAGTTTTGTATAATTTATAATCGTGTTGGTTTCTATAAAAAATGTTAGGATGGCAACCAAAGTCCCACATCCCATATCGGTTAGATATGGGAAGGATCAGTGGTATATAAGTAAGAACATACCTCAACTAGTTTGATGCCTTTTGGAAGTGGACCAAAACCAAATCTGTGCGAGCCTTCAGCCACCAAAGTGGACAATATCATACTAGTCTCGAGATCGGTTGTTCTTATGTGTATACGAAGACAGAATATATAGTACCTATATTCCCAATAAATGGTATCATAGCTCCAGGCCCAGACAGAACGCGATGGTGGTAAAAGGAACAAGACAGTTTGGTAGGTAGCCCCAACTTGATTAGAGTGGGCGGATGGAAGTCACTTGAGATGAGGCTAAAGTGGTACTTTGTTCGAAAGGAGGATTTGTTAGGATGGCGACCAAAATCCCACATCCCACATCGGTTAGATACTGAAAGGATCAGTAGTATATAAGTAAGAACATACCTCAATTAGTATGAGGCCTTTTGGGAGTGGACCAAAAGCAAACCTTTGAGAGCCTTCGGGCTCCAAAGCGGACAATATCATATTAGACCTTGCTAATATGGATTTTTATAACTTATATTCTTGACATGATATCGTATGCGTTGAATGCTTATTCTTTCTTTTATTTAGGAATTATGTTTTTTGCATCCATGAGAACAATAATCAAGTTGTCGATCAACTAGTTCAAATGAGTCATATATCAAATTCTCTACATGTTGATATTTTGGTGTATGATCCCATATTGAAGAATAATAATAGAGACGACTATTGAAATTATATGTGTTGTGTCACATATTTATATTTCAACACTTATAAAGGATTTTCCTATTATTTTTATTTTTATGAAATATGTGTGTTTGTTTATTGTGTTAATATTGTCTACATCATAAGTCAGCATATTCATGTCGAGTTTGAGAAAGCCGCATTGGCATGAACTCAAGTGGCTAATGATACTTGAAAGACTTGACTGTTGTAAGGTTGTGTTACAATCAGAAGGATACACGTGATATAATATTGAAAGGGTATGTGGACTACAATTATTCAGGTTGCCTAAACACAAGGAAGTCTACTTCATATTATTTGTTTACTGTTCCTGGAGGACTACTGATAATTCTTGGTTCTTAATACATAAGACGTCTTACCTAAAAAAATTAGATTTAATTTTCTTAATAGTAATCTATTGGTGTCATGCAATAGGTCATTGTAACTTATGGTAATTAAAAGAGAAAGTAACTTTAAATGTGAATCCACTTCCACTGAGTTATTAAATTTATAATAATTTACTAAGTTATTAAAACCATAAAAGATTATAACTTTAACATCCCGAGTAAAGTAAGCATATGTGAGTTAAGCTATGTACATGGTCCATAATTTATTTTTGTGTTTGAAAAATTATATAAAATTATATAAAATTACATAAATGTGGTTAATAAATTTATTTATCTAAATATAATTATTTGATTAATAAACTTGGTATAAAAAATTATTATTTAAATAAAATTAAATAATTATCTAAATATGAATAATAAACTTATATATATATAATTTATGTACTAAATTATAAAACAGAAAATAAATAATAATATTGTAACTATTTAACCATTAATAAATTTCTTTACATACCATTAATAGGTTTATATAAATTATTCATACACAAATTTTATATAAAAAAATCAATTAAATTTAATACAATTTATTTGCCAAATAATGATACCTTCTTTATTCCTTATGTTCTTATTCCTCTTAGAAAACTTCGGTAATTTTAATTTCTACTAATTAACAAAATCAAATATGTAATGAAGTATATCTAAAAAAAATTATGAATCTGCATAAAAACTCACAAAATCAATAATTTCCCAAAGAAGATAAACTAAATCAACTGAATCAGCGACCATCACAAAAAGAGAAACTAAAATTATTTTAAGAGAGACAAATCTCCATGTAAATCTCGTTCTAACTCTTTTTTCATTTTCTAAGTTTGGAGCAACTTTTTCACTTAGAACTTCGAACAAGTTATACAAAACAACTTAAGAACAAGTAAAAGAAGCACGAAACAAGGCTTATAATGACTAATTCTGAGTTAAAATTCAGAGTAACGAGTGAGACAAATAACTGTAGGAAAATAATGGGATATTTTGAGAAAATTAGAAAAGAATTAGTTTTTCTTGTTCTTTTTTTTTATTACCTCTTATTTTTATATATATATATATATATATATATATATATATATATATATATTAGTATAAGTAAGTTATTATGTTTTAATGATAAAATAATATCTTTTATTAATATAATATTTTTTTTAAAATATAAAATCAAATCACTAAACATATTCTTCCTACATTAAATAATATATTCTGAATCGTATAATATATATATATATGATGCAAAATCACTTTTATATTTTGTTCAAATATTTTGACTAATTAATTAATTAGTTCACTGAATTAATTAACTAATATATTTTAAGCTTAATTAATTTTGTTCTAACTCCTTTGAATTAAATTTGCTCTTGATTCCCAAACTTTCAACGTAACTTTTAAAGACTTCTGCACTTTGTGAATATATCAGCCATCTGATTTTTCGTCTTGAATTACTCAACTTGAACATCACCATTATTCACGAGCTCCTTCGGAAAATGATATCGAATCCGTATATGTTTTGTTCTCCCACGAAGAACTGGTTCTTTGTGATTGAAATAGTAGAATTATTGTCACAAAATAAAGTGGTTGACTTGACCTGTTTTCTTTTTAGACTCTCCAAAATTCCATGCAACCAAATCAATTGACATCCTCCATAAGATGCAGCAATATATTCTACTTCCATAGTCGAAAGTGCCACAACTGATTGTTTCTTTGTGCTCCATTAAACTGCACCGCTATCAAGGTGAAACACATACTCATAAGTGCTTTTTCTATCATCAATGCTTCATGCTAAATTACTATCTGTATAACTAATAAGATTAACTTATGTATTAGCTTCATAAAAAAATTCAATAGTCAATGGTTCGCTTCACATATCGTAATATTCTTTTGGCATCCTCCCAGTGATTATAATAAGGTTTTCCATGAATCTACTTATCAAACTAACATCATACACAATGTCAGGCCTTGTCAAAGTCAAATACATTAGATTTCCAACCAGACTTTTGAATATGCTTGAATTGACAAGTTTTCTTTCACCTTCTTTAGATAACTTCAGATCCGTGATGCATGAAGTAGTGACTGGATTATCAGCTTCCATATTGAATTTTTTTTAAACTTATTTTGCATAGATCTCTTGTGAAATACAAATTCATTTCTCAGATTGATGAATTAATGCCAAAAAATGATGAAGTTCTCATAAATCTATCATCTCAAATTTGCCATCATTGACTGTTTAAATTCTTCCAACATTATTATATAGTTTCCTGTGAAAACAAGATCATCGACATAATAACCACCATAAATATTCATTGTCGATAACCACCATAAATATTCATTGAGAATCACTTTTGATGTAGAGAGTATGTTCATATGGACATTTTTGGAATCCATATTTTTAAAAATAAGAATTGAATCGGTTGTACTAGGCTCGGGGTGATTGCTTCAACCCATATAATGCTTTCTTTAGCTTGTAAACTTCTTTTTCTTCTCTTTTCTTAATAAACCTAGGTGGTTGATCAACATATAATTCTTCTTTGAAAACACCATTCAAGAATGCGGACTTTACATCTATTTGGAACATCTTCCAATTATTTTGAGCATCAAGAGATATGAGAAACCAAACTGTCTCAAGTCTAGAAACGAGAGCAAATACCTCTGTAAAATCTTCTCTTTCTTTTTGCTTGTATATCGTTACCTAGTTGCGGTAAACTAGTCGTGATGACATTTAATTGTGTTTTCTATTTCCTAGCTACCGATGGATGTACGACTTACTTACCGGTGAAAAATACACCACCAAATTGTTAACGTAAGTAGACAATTTTTAGTTTTAAATGCATTTATTTATTTATTATCTAAATGCACACTTATTTTCAATGTCAAATTGTAGGTTGATTTGGTTCAATGTTCACCTTTACCAACTATAGATCTAACGTGGATGTGCATGGCTAGAGACGACCCTAATTCTTGGTCGATTCCCTTGTTAGATAGAGTCCGTATTTTTTCAAAACTACAAAATCCAACGCGGACACATTCCGTAGAATGTAAGCAACTTGTAGTGGAGTTAGCCAAATATTTCTAATTGTATTTATGTTGTAATTTTAGAATCTGATCGGGATTATTATTTTGTGGTCTTTATGTTGTAAACTATTTTAATTATGTATTAAAGAACCATTAGACTTGCAGTACCATTGATCCATGCATTATTTAAATATCTTATAATATATATTTTTTGCAAAAACATTTTTTACCCTATCCGACATGTCTGTGGTGTACATATCAAACACCACGCCAACGATAGGTGTACAAATGGAACTCTATGGTGTACATATGGAACTCCACGCCACCGTGGGCGTGGATGGAAGTGACCAGTCCACCACTTGGCGTGGACAGCCAAAGTGGCAAATATAGTCAGAGTTTGAGCTAAGACTCTGGCG
The DNA here is from genome assembly GCA_036936605.1 of Limnanthes douglasii subsp. nivea. Lineage (NCBI taxonomy): Eukaryota > Viridiplantae > Streptophyta > Magnoliopsida > Brassicales > Limnanthaceae > Limnanthes > Limnanthes douglasii. The sequence goes on along the minus strand of JAUPFV010000005.1, from coordinate 205,047,979 downwards.
TATTGCTGCCACGCCACAACGGAATGGAGGGACGGTCCGTCGAGGAGTGGCGGCAATAGACCAGATTATAAATTAATTTTTATTATTAATTTTATAATTTTTATTGTTAATATTAATATTATAACTATTATTATTGATACTAATATGGTTATTATATGGGTATGGCTAAAATAATACCCAATTTCCTTATAAAGAAACCTCAAAATCAAGGTTTTTTTTCACATCTTTGTGAAATATCTATTTATTATAATATGGATGATTTTATATTTTATAAGTTTCCAAAATTCATTTTGTTTTGATGAATCTTATAATTTATTCATTTAGCACCACTTCCAAAAGAATGAACGCCAAAAAAGTAAAAATTAAACATTGGATTAAAGAGGTCGAACAACTATTGAAGAAATCATAAAATCTCAAACAACAATAAAGGAAAGCGTAAACAAAAACAAAAAATTAGGTCAACATTTACAATAACTTCAACTAAACGAAGTTTATTTGTACGGCCATTTCCATTTTATCAACTGCCTTTCATCTTTCGCAATCTGGTAATCCACCGCAACAACACGCATTTCCTCTTCCTTGATGGTACATATGTCAGAATGGACATGATCCAGGTGAATATTCGTTAAAGTATCCATGAGTTGGTATTTGAAAAATTTAAATGCAACACGACATTCCAATTCATTGAGGTTAGAAACTAGGTGTACAGGAAATTTAACTAGAACAGACCATCAAGTTTTTATCTCATCCAAACACCTTAAAATCTTAGGCGGCTGTACGCCATCTTTGCCATATATGAAATACATATGGCATAGCATTTCCTCCCAGTAGTGTCTACCCCATTCTTTCTTAATGTTTTACCTACTTGGATGGATGCTTTCATCAAATCTTCATCTTCCAACTCACTCCGAAGAGACATTTTTAGAGTTTTTCAATTTTGAGTATTTCCTATTGTGTTGTACAGGAGAAGAGCATCTATTTATTGACCATTTAGTATTTAGATAATGTAATCCAAGTAGACTAATCTCTGTTTGGCACGTGTAAGATGTGGATAAAGTAATCCCATAACCCAATCATTTCGTGGCACCTGTTGGATGATAAAAAAACACATATCCCTATGTGCGTCAAGATAGACCATGTGTTTTTTATCTAGGTGTCAATACAACTTCACATAGTGGTTTTGGCAATGTTTTTAGCAATTCGCAATATAGATTGCAATAACCAATAGTAATGAAAAAATGAACGCAAAAAATGATAGAGTAAAAATTGAACAAAACAACATATAATATAAAAACTCCAACAACGACTTAGGAAACCAAATAACAGGTTAAACAACAACTGAGTAAAAAATAAATACTGAAGTAAAAACTTAGCAAATCGTAAATACTCAAACAACAATAGGGAAATCATAAAAACTCAAACAACAAGTGGAAAATCATAAAAACTCATACAAGAACAAAAAACACTTAGAAGTCGAAGTCATATCCCATGTTGTCTTCATTAATACCATTCTCTCTTTCTGCAATTATATCCTATAGATATGTTACCATGTCCATGGTTATGTAATCTATAACAGTCATGTTCCACATTGCAGCTGCATCTAGCTTAATTTTATAAAGCATGAACAACAAACGCTGGAGCAGTTTCACACGATTGTACCTAGATTTGAATTCGTCACGACTGCGATTTGGATGATTTGTTACTCCCAAAATGGCCATACCCAAAATACATCGTATATAGCACCCGATCGTAAAAATATTGCACGTATCATCGGACATTGTTGACGGACAAACTTCACCGACTGAAACAACTAGTAGTCCTCATCAACATTTAACTTCATTCCTAAAAGCCATTATGTTTTTTTGTAAATGTTTGGTGGATAAACTATCTGCCTAGGTTTCAAGTCCCTTTTAAAGGACATTCCAATTTGGAAAGTAATCAATATTTGGTGGGAACAAATGTTTGGCAGAAGTCATTGGTGGGTGGGAGCCATTGTTTGGAGGGAATTAATGTTTGGCGGGAATCAATGTATGGCGGGAATCATCATTTCGAGTGAATAATTTTCTGTAAGGAATCACTGTTAATTATAGTATAAAGTGAATTGCTAAAAAAACAACCAAAACTACTCGGTGAAGTTGTATTTTCAATATTATAAATATTTGTAAAATTTTGTTTCATTTAAAACAAACTCTTAAATTTTTTATGTTATATTTAGTCAATTTTTAACAAAATATGTAATTAAATATAGCTAAAAAAAATATGGTACATTAAAAACACATAACTAAATAATACTAGAAAATACAAATAAGACATAAAAATATCTTACCATAAGGATAAAGATGAACAATTCATTTTTAAAAAACATATTCAAAAATATAAAACACATTATAATCGAAATATAGTAAAAGTTCTATACAATTCGAAAAAAATGTAAAATCTAAGAAATTCGTTTGGCGATAGACATAACCTCCGTGTATGCCCCCCTCAAAGTACCAACATTACCGCCAAACTCATCAACTCCAAGAAACAATGACATCATACGCACACTGGTGCGCAAATGTCGTGTGATAGCTTCGTCTCGATCCTCGTACACATTATCTTCAAGCAAGTATATCACACTGTTGATGAGGTGGTACCAGCTAATCTTCTGATGGAGTAGAAGATAATCAAGAGTACAGAAAGACTCCATATTGTCTCTCATCGTCTCTCCTTTGAAAACCTCCTCAAAACCATAATCTCGTCAGTTTATTTAACTCTTCTCATCGAATGCATATGCCATCGTCTTCATTTTTATTTTGGTCTTCGACTGCATCTTCAATAATGGATACCGGATAAGCCTCTATACACGGCCAAACTGCCTCAACGCCCGCTCCGGATAATATGCTTGCGAGTGCTCTACACCGACAATGACATCGCGAAACCATGATATATCTTCAAACGAAAATGGTTGTGTATCACACAATAAGGATCAAACAGTACATGTACAAACCAATACAAACACAAACACATATAAGACTCGGTATCCATGTCGCTCAACCCAACCAACACAACACAACACACTACAATTATAAAACTATAAAATAGTTATATATTATTCAATTATCGCGATAGGTTAAAATATAAAACAATTATGTTATTTAATTAATAAAACTTACATCTGTCTCCTATAGGTTGTTGATGGTGATCTAAAGTTTCAGCTTCGTCCGATAGTCAGAAATAGCCGCACCTGAATCCCATATCGCAATAGTGGGCTGACGTTCCTTGTAAGTGGAACGAGTAACAAGGCCTAGCATAACAAAATGGTCTCGTATCCATGTGCCGAGCACGACGATACATCCAACCATAGTCATGTTCTCGTGAAGCGAGATCTCACCAAGATAGTGACACAAGTAAGCAAGCACAGCCGTACCCTATGCGGAACCTCTAACACCCTCCTTCGTCAAATCGCATAATGGAAACAAAACTTGAAATTAACGTACATGTTACTCTTTTCCGAGAATAGAACTGTGTAAAAAATGTGTACTATATAAGCACACGCAACCGCATGTACCATACGTTCAGTGTGGTCAAGACAGTCTTCATAGAACTATGGCCCACTAAACTAATTTCGCAACCATTTGTAACGCAAACCAGTGTGGTTATACGTGTGGCATGGTACAGGCTACCCACGACATACGTATGGCATGTAACATATGTGTAGGCCAAGCTGAAGGCGTACACATATGCTCACATGCCATACTTATGGCATGAGCACCTACTGTTTGTGTCACAGGTTGGTTGAGATTGAGTACTAGGTTGATGGATTGAAGTAGTTGAAGCAGACCTATTATGGCCCATATACTATACTTTTTGGTTTTTTCTACTGTGATTTGCTTTCCGACTTGGTTCAATAAACCTCCCCAAGTTATAGCTTTCTTCCGAGTTACCAAATCAGCCATCTCACCATGCATTAAACCTTGCCTTAATAAAGCAATGGCTACTTGCTCAAAACAATCAGCCAATCCATTCTTCGTATTTACAAAACGGTTGATGTAGTCTTCTAAGGATTCATTTGGTTCTTGCGCATAGTGGATGATAGTGTCACAATTTCCTTTAAGTTCTTTACTAACCACAAATTGTCTCCTGAACGCCATCCAGAACACATCGAAGCTTTTAATAGACCCTTGTGGTAAACTGTTATAACATTTTAGAGCACTCCCTTTAAAATTTTGCGAGAAAGCTCGACATAAAAACTTATCATCATCATCAAAGTTCATCATGAAATTCTTGAACTGCTTAAGGTGATTATCAGGATCTTTACTACCATCTTATTTCTCTATTTTAGAACTATCAAACCGCTTGGGAAAATTTGCAAAGAGATCTTGGAATACAAAGGTGACTATCTCTAGTTATGGTTATTGCTAAACATATAATCTTTATCATGAGTTGCAAAGGTACCTGGTTCAGATTGGATAACAAAATGATTACTTAACAGATGATCAATTTCATGGTCTGCCGATCCTTTTACTTTCCTTTGGTACTTTTTATTTTTTCCCTTGCCTTTTCTATCCCTCTTCTTAGAAATTTTTTTGGTTAACCTTTTTTTATTCTTTAGACGGCTGTGGTCACTACTTGAAGAAGAAGTGGAATTACCCGAATCAGACTTTGTGGCAGAAGTTTCAACTGAATCTGATGTGTTCATTAACTGTTTTGGCCTATATTCTTTCTTTGAGCTTATGTGATCCTTCAGAGATTGATCACGTTCATCCTGTTTGGGGTTGTTATCACGCTCGTCAGTCAGAACACATCTCATTGTGAATCTCCCTTTTAGCTCTATTTCAGATTTCCTTTGGGGTCTTAAAGTATCAATTTCATTCCTCAACTGATCACGCTCGTCTTGCATAAACTGTCTTCCCTCCGTATTATGATTAACATGTGAAATAGTAACATGCTCATTTTTCCCTCTTATTCCCTCATTATCAAGAGAAGGAACGTCTTGCTTATCGAGATCCATACCTCAAAAAAATTCACAGTGAAATCTACCACCAAGGTACGATCCACAAGTATGGCTTTGAATAGAGTTATTCAGGCAACTCACGCCTCTCACTATGGTCGCCAATCTGGTGATGGTGAAATCTGATTTAGGGGTAAATATGGAAGATCTTTAGGTTATTTGGTATTAAGTTTATAGTATAGAGTAGTGAGAGAAAGGAAATGTTTCTTGTATTTAATGTTTTGGATTAGTCTAACCCAATTAATGATGTTTGTTGAGTTATTATAAACTTTTGAGATCCATGGGCCATCCGGGTTGGATCTTTTATTTGGGTCACGCTTATGAGCCCCCAAGCCCATAATTCGATGTACTAGGCCCACAGCTGAGTCACCAAGCTTACTTAGCTTACTACTTATTCATCAAGTTTTGGCTATTGGGTCCAAATTACCCCTCGAAATAAAATCTGAACCACTTTACCTTAAAGGACATCCAGAAATATCTGATTCTATCAAATAACATCTACCAATAGACCTTTATCTCTACATAACATCTTACATGTTCCTAAAGTTAACAAAAACCTTCTATATGTTCAGCATCTTACTTTACATAATCATGTCTATATAGAGTTTCATAAAAATTATGATTTTGTCAAGGACAAGAAACCATGGATGGTGCTGCTTATAGAGACAACTAAACAAGGCCTATATCAATAGAGAATTTCACCAGGAACAACAAGTCCAGTATTAAAAGTTCTAGTCAGTTTCCAAAAGCTTTCATTATTTCTAGTTTACCTAATAGTCAGTCTAGTTCTAATGTTTCTATTTTCCTAAAAGAATGATGGCACATGAGACTTGGCTATCCTTAAGATAGAGTCCTAGCTATTGTGTTGAAATAATGTAACCTATCTTCAATTTTAAGGAATGAAAATATGTTTTCCCACTCATTACCATATAGCAGATCTGAGTCTCATTCTAAGCATGTACTAGACCTGATACATTCAGACCTATAGTGACCATCCCCCAATCTCTCTAAGACTCGTTTCAAGTACTACATCTTATTTGTTGATGACTACTCAATGTAAACTTGGGGCAACTTTTTATGACTCTCGAATGTTGTTTGACATTGGTCAGACCACTCACAAGCTCTTAATTTATTCTATAAGTCCATTAGAGGGGCCACCTTTTACGACTATCTTTTGTTGAACCATCAATAGTAATAAATAAAACCTATGAATGAGCGCAAATCCAAAAGTTTTGTTGGTGTTTTTTATTCTTAGATTACATGGAACTTAGCTTCTTCCATCATAAGTTTCCCACTGGTGATTTTGTGAGCTAGGAAAAGACTTCATCTTGGACAAACGAGCACTTCTCTTTCTTTACATAAAGATTGTTTTCTTTTAATGCTTGGAAAATGGTCCACAAATGTTCAACATGTTCTTCCAACGTATAGCTATAAATCACTATTTCATTAAGATAAACCATAACAAAATTTTCCAAGTACAGGTGAAGTATATTGTTCCTTAACATACAAAAAGTAGTGGTGCATTAGTTAAACCAAAAGGCATAACAAGGAATTCATAACCAACATAACTTGTTACGCATGACGTATTCAGTTTTTTGCCCTCATCGATTCTTACTTGATAGTACCATGATCGCAAGTCAACTTTAAGAAGTATCTCACCCTCTCGAGTTGATCGAACAAATCTGCAATGAGTGGTTCTAGCTACTTGTTCTTCACGTCAGCCTTGTTTGATGCATGATAGTAGATGCACAACCTCATCGATTCATCTATATTTTGAAACAACACTGATGCTCCGTATGGTTCCTTTGATTGTGGGATATAACCAACATCAACCAAGTTTTTGAGTTGCTTTTTCAATTCAGAAAACTTTGGTGGGGACATTCGGTAAGGTGATTTTGGAAGAGGCTTAGCACCATGCTCTAGTTCAATTACATGGGTAATCTATCTTTTTTGAAGTAACTCTTTAGGAAGATCTTTTATCATCTTACCCTTAAACTCTTCAAGAACCATCCTTACGTCTGGCAAAAAAAATTCGGCGTGGATTGTTGGTTTATCCTCCTTAATTATTGCTAGGAAGGTTATCTCGTCTTTAAAACCTTTTTGAAAAGTGTATCGTCGACGATACCATAGTCTCTTTCGTTCTTTTTGTCACCGGGACAAGATGGGTTGATTTTTTCTCAAATATGCACAAGGATTAAAAAGGTGGCATGAGGATGGCACGTTGGTCGCACATGAACTCTAACCCCCAACACCATATCAAAATTATCCATAAGGATCACCGATACATGTCATACTTTTTAATTCATCTGAGTTTACAATATTTACAATACCTCTCATTTGGTCATCTTCATGTTTAGTCGTAAATCTTCATTCTTTGACAAAAATTTGTGCGTGGCTCCTGTGTCCATAAAAGGAACATGATGTCTCTCATTCACGTTGACATCAACAAAAATTAGAGTTTTGTCCTTGTTTTTGGGTTTATCTACTTTAGTTAGGATATTGGTTAGTGCTTGGAGTGAGCACACCATGAATTTACGTTCCTATTTGGATTCAATCTTTATCACCAACGCACTAAATTTTCCCTTCGAGAAATCACGGATTATGATTTCCTTCACATTAAAAGCAAGAGTATAGAGACTTACTTTCATCTTTATGCACATGAGCTTGTCCTTCATCAAAAAATATGTTATATGGGCATGTTTGTCTCTATATTCTATTTCTCCCCATTTTTAGCATGACGACTGCTCGGACTCCATCCTTTCTCATCAAAGCTCGTACTCCTTGATTTTTTTCCTCTTTCTTCGAATTTTAGCTTTTTCATCAATTTTTTACTTCAATTATTTCTTCTATCAGCGTTCACCCATGATTTTCTCCACATAAAAAGTTGAAGAACTTCTCATCTTTATAGAAAATAGGTATTTTAACAAGTTTTTATATGTTTGGATATACTTTTTGATCATACTCGTTTGATGAAGATATTTCAACTTCACTTTCACGTTGTAAGCCGCATTAACCAAGTAAAAGTACTTTTAAGATCATATTTAAAATTAGATCAAGTAGATATAATAGTCATACCTTGTTGAGCTTCTTCACTTCAAATTATCCATCATGCTAAGGCATTTTTACTGAGAAACATTATTTCTCTTTTTATCTTCTTTATATCGTATACCATCTCAAAGTGTTTGAATTACCTCTTGAAACTCCTTAGGAAGGTATCAATCTCTTTCATTTCTATTTAAATCATATGGTTTTGGCTTGGGAGCATCATCTCTTGTGGTTTATCTTGATATACCGTTTATTGTAGTATTTTTACATAACACCAGTTCGCCACCACATGTTTTTATTGTTCCCTTCAATGTTTTTAGTTCTTGCTTGACTGCCAACAACCTGGTAGTCGCGGCAAATCCTCTATTTCTAAAAGTAGAGCTTCTACCTCTATTTTGATAGCATATATCAACTTAATTATGGCACCATCTATGGTATATTTCTACCTCTCACGAATTTCATTTGTTAAGAACTCTTTATCATCGCGCATAAAGAAATTGTACTTTTCTTTCCTCGAGGTTTGATTGTATATCCTTGGATTTTGTATTTTATTGTTTGCCCTCAACACCTTTATGAGTCATGACAAAGGTGTTTGTTGGTATTTTGGTTTTAAAATGACTAGTAATGGGAAATACAGTGCTGGATTAAGTACCATATTGTTCAATAAAGTGAATACTTGCGGGGTTTGTTTTCATATAGATGTGTTAATTCACATATTTGTGATGCATACAAGAAGCCATTTTCTTGTTTTCCAATATTATTGATCCATCGAATTGGCAGTTTGGTCAGCTATATGAAGGAAAATAATTTTAGTATTGATAGACCAAAATTAACATAGTGAGGTAAAGTGAGTTCTATAAAGATCTATTTTTAGTCTAGGAGGATAATAAAAATGTTATCGATTAGACTATGTAAAACAGGGGGTCAAAGTTTTATAAAAATATGTTACATTTGTGCCAAGTCAACATAATCCCAACAAAAAATTGAAAAATTTCCTCACACAACATGAGATTTTTTAACTATTCATCATACCTCATAATGTTTATGTCTTTTCTACATCACTATATCATACATGCTATCATTTCTTAGTTATTTAATATATATTGATATTAAATATATAATTATAATAATAATAATGTTAACAAAATAGAAAATATAATATTTATTTTATTAAAATTAAATTATAAAACTAATTTTGGTCTGATTGATAAAAAATCTAAATTTTTGTTAGAAACAATAATTTATATTTTAGAAAAATAACAGAATATTATAGATCACTTGAAAAGATAATGTACATAAGTAATTGTAAACAAAATATAATAAGAAAATATAAATTTTCAAGCACACAAGAAAAAACAATAAACATTGATGAAGTAGAAAACTTCAACCGAGGATTATCCTGAATTTGTTCCAAATGTTTTTTGTAAGATCTTGCTTAATTGAATATGTTTTCCCCTATCATGTAGTATGACTCTAGTTAAACCTTCGACATGCATATGTAGCCAAATATTCTTTTGAGTTTCAACAGTGAACGATGAGCTTGGTCCAGCACTTCTCTTCGGTTTGAAATTAATATTTTCCTACCTTCATGAATATAAATATCGTTCATAATCAACTATCATGTTATGTAAAATAATGCATGCTTCCTAAAGGACTTTTCTATATGATTCTAAATGTGCCTTCCACATCCTTCCTACATGAATTTTCTGTTTTGGCGAACAACTTAGCTTAATTGTCTTAGTGCATTTGAATTGACTGAACAAATTTGGGTTGTTAGAGATAGATTATGTCAGTATAATGGTAATCTATATTTTATTAATTTTCATTCATATTGTGTTCACTGTCGGGGGGATACCAGACTCAATACCGTCAAACACCAAAGACTTGTCTAGTATATTTATGTCATTCAAAACACCAAACATCTTAAAAATCATGTCATATCCACAAATCCTACAAAGTCAATACTCTAAGGGTAATTGTTGCTTTGTCGTTGTGTCCATTAGTAAATTACCTTTGTCGCACCTTAGGAAAATTCTTTCACGTCTGGTGCATGCAATCGATATTTTTAAGGATTTCAAGAAAACCCCAATTCTCACCAACTTGTAGAAACCTCTCCAGATCGACCACAATAGGATGTCAAAAGAATTTATCTTCAAACAATGCAATTATACACTTGTAAAAATCATTAACATAATCAATAACAGTTGTAAGTCAAATGTTGATATTTTTAACACAAGCATTCACTATATTTCCGTTGGTAAGCATGCGCATAACAGCTGTGCACTCCATGATACATGTTAAGCCGCGTTTAGCTGTATTATTTATATTTTAGGTAAACTAGTTATTGTAATTTGACAAGCTTTTTACAATTCAAAGGAATAATGTCCTCCTCATACAAAACTTTCTTCTAAATTGTTTTTACTGTATATGCATGGTTTATCGAAATAGTCAGAAATTATCATATGATGGACAAATGGATTATCTTGCATAATAGTTATTCTTGTGTGTGGATTATTTTCTAGCTATCCAAGCTCCTCAATAAGTTTCTATTTCATATTGAGCATTACTTCTTTGAACTCCTATTATTCTTGCGCATCCATAATTTTATTTTGCGAAATAATAATTTTAGAGCCATTAAATGAGTAGAATATATACTAATAAGATATGAAAAAGATAATATAAGAAGCAAATATATTTTTTTATTTTCATATGATGTGCAATAACATTTTTAAAATGAGTTTTCTCTAGATTCCAATATTATTTATCAATTATATTTAATTTATAATCAGTAGAGGGTTGAGACATGTAAGAAGAAATTGTATACTGTCATAAAGCATGATCTTATCTTGTCAAAAAGGTAGTGGATGGTCGAACCAAGTAAAAAAAATCTTACCTTGTCATAAAATATGGACTTATCTAGTAAAAATAATAATATGAAATATGGTGTGAATATTCAAACCAATCATGGTCTTATCTTGTTGTTTCCAGATTTCTAATTTAGTTAGATTAAATAAATTCAATTTGTATGTAGTGGATGATGACAAATAATCAAAAATAAAAAACAGAACAAACATGCTACTTCACACACAATAATTGAAATGGGCATGTTCAACAACAATTGAAAATAACAAATACAACAAACATACTACTTTAGAAATGTTTATTTTACTAACATTTTGGTATTCATGCTTTAGTCATGCTTTATTTCTAAGTTTCACTTTGGTATTCAATTTATAAAACTAATATTTACTTGGTAGTCATGCTTTATTGCCGAGCAACTTTCAAACCCTCTCGCTCGTCCTAAATTAAATTTTTTATTCTTTTACCTCTCACTTTTTTATCCCTACCTTCAGGACGTACAAATAGAATATATAAGGAATCAACTAAGTCATTATCATTCTTTCTCTTTGATCCACTACTAACATATTCATTTTCTCCTGACATATATCGCGATTGGTGATGGACTAACTTCCACTCTTTAAGTAGCTGAAAATCTATACCTTTCGACCCTTGGTACATATTTACAACCAGAGAAATATATTCATCATCAGACCAACTATTACATCTCTCTATACATGTCGTACCGTAATGGCCAATAAAAAAACTATTTTTTATTGATCACTTGAAAATGACTTTTGGTTTGTATCCAGGTTCGTAGATTTCTAGTCTTTTCAGTTACAAAAATTGCAACTTTATCCCATAAAGTTTCACCATTTTAGTTCATCCTAATAATACTTTCATTACTAAGAGCATCATTAGCAGTGTAATTATAATATTTTTAAATATAGAAAGAATTTTGGTAATCTATAATACTAGATTGTTATTTTTTCCACTAGAAGAGGCATAATTTAAGTAGTAATTTTCTTTTTTAAAATAGTGTGAGAAAAATAAGTAGTATTATAGATAGTGTGTATCCGCAAGGTAAATGTAGCTATGCAACTTAAAATAATTAAATTTACATATTCTTATAAATTTATGGTTGGAGAACCTTTTTTTAATAAAAAAATGTATTTTTACTATTAAGTGTTAAATAAATAGGTTGTTGAGGATGCTCTAATGTGAAAATAACCACATAGTAAAGATCTATTATCTTATGTACTCCAAACTTGTATTGTTTTTTATTGGTGGATTTTTGGGTTGGAGCTACAAAACTAGTAGGGGTATCCCCTTTATTTTCCACCGAGAGATATTTGGGTTGAAAATTATGGGATATATAGGTTTTAAGTGTTTGAGTAGTTCATATGAGCAGGAACATAACTATTTCTGGACATATGTGGGTATCCAAAAGGCATATAAGGTTGGTTGTAGGGATTTTACGCGTGAAACTTAAGAAGCATGCCATACTGCGAGCCAACGGTAGGATTCTACTAATTATTTTGAGATTTTATTGGGCGTTGAAGTTTTGGGTATGGTAATAAGATATTTGAGTTTTGAGATTGGTTAGTCCATATTGTGGTGGGTAAAAATTGTAATTTCCTGAAGGATCCAAGAAGGAAATTGAAGATGACAAGAAAAAGTTGGGAAATACTAAAATAATGTGTAAAAACGTAAATTTTTATGGTGTCCAACTCATACAAATCAAGTCTATATTTATAGATCTTGAAAAATAATAATAAGTTTCTCACTAAAAGTCTGCTACATGGTGTATGTAATCTGCTATTTGGTATTGTTGGATGTTTGTTTTACACGCTCGTAATTTACAACCTGCCAACGCCCACGTGGTAAGCCGTTAGTGGACGGTTTAAATTTGATACGCACGAAAAAAATGATGCTTAATTGAAGAAAGAAAATCTTGATGCCTTAATTATACTTGTTTTAAAACAGTTACTAAAGTTATATTTCTATCAAAATCATCATTTTTGTTGTTTTGTTTCATCCATGGTCACTCGCTGTGACCATATATGCAAAAAAAGACCAAAGATACTAACCCCATAAACCAAATATTCTAAAAGTATTAAAAAATGAAAATAAAAATAATTATTTTGAAGAATACAGTTGGAGTAAAACCGACCTTATTTAAATATTATTTATTTTCCCTCCGTTTTGCTCTTTATTGTGTAAGTACCTCCAAATTTAAGGGGTACATATTTACATGTTGTGGTACAAAATATTATATAATTTTTACTAATACTTATTGTTATTACACATTACTTTCAAAAATTGACCAATATAATTTAAAAGAAAATTGCATCTAAAGTAGTCACTCAACTATTACATTGTCATCTAATACCCAGGTTTTGTTCTATTACTTCTTAATACACATCTCAACTACCTAATTACCAATTAACACCTAACATTATTTTAATATCCTAACTACCCTCACCCTTCGTCAACAACCACGTAACCAAAATTTATCTTTCTTACTTTATCTTTTTATTTTACTTTTAAAAAAATCCATATCTTTCAAACCGGAGCTCGGAAAATATATATGAAAGTACCATCGCTTTTGTTTTTTTAAGATGAACAAAACTAGATATATTGATGATATTTTTTAATTTTTTTTTAACAAATAAAATTTCACCAGTAACAACTCTCAGGAAATCGAGAGAGTTGCAAACAACTATCAGGTTAGTTTTTCAAACAACTATCAAGTTAGTTTTTCAAACAACTCTCAAGTTAATACTGGTGAAAATACTAACGAGTATATATAGTTGGGATATTTTTGTCCAAAATTCAATTCCAAGTACCATGTGACATTATCTAAAAAATGGATATTAATGGATAATTAGGTAGTTGAGTGGATATTTACTCGTACTTTTCTCTAATCTTAAACTGCACGTGATTTTTAAAATATTATATAAAAACAATAAAATAAAAAACATACCACATCAGGTTAAACTCTCGTAAAAAGATAAAAGAGAGGTTAAACTCTCGTATAAAGTCAGGCTAGGCCTCCTCACAATATACGGATTAGGAAAGATCGAGTTTTTAAAATAAATCCCAACCTGCCCAAAAACAGATCAATATTACATGGCCCATCCCCAATCCAAATTTGTTTTTAGAGAAAATATACAATGGTATATCTTAAATTTACCAACTTTATACACGAGGGAAGAGAATACACATTTATAATCCTGTTGAAATTTGACACCAAATATATTTAAAAATATTTTTTGTAAAGATAATGTAATTAAAATAATGAAATTATATTTAATAAAAAAAACAAATAACTTAATGCTAACTCACTTTTGGAATTTAGGACGTTTAACCTATAAGTTAATTGTACATGTTCTGAGGCAGAGCACACAAATTTTGCCAACCAAATCACAAGACTAAGAATTTAGTTGGTAAGACAGATTGTTCATACAAGATTGCTCAACATTCAATACTTTAATCGAGATAAGAGTTTCAATTACGCGAGGAAACAAAATTTATACTTCAACAACATTAGGATGTGTCATGTACAAAATTAAAAATAAATAATTCATAACGAAACTGATAATGGATATATCAAAATATCTTCACTAAATATTTGAATACACGACGAGTGACGTGAGGAAACAGCATGCCACCAAAAGTGAACAAATACTATAATTCCAAAGAAAAAATAACTTTGAACTTCTAAAATTTGTAAAAGAACACAACCGCCGCTAAAATTTAAGTCCTCCTTAATAGAGCTTCTAAGTTTGTTTTTGGTTAAAAGTTTCAAAACGAATTTATATTTTATCCCATCCAACGATTTTGAATTAGAAGTGTTGCAACTGGCGGCAAAGGACTGCTATGTACAGGTAATTTGTCAAAAGTTATAATTAATCAAGCAATTTTGGTTGATGAGGACAAGCTACAACCTTGGAAACTTTTTTTTTTAATCAGAAAAACATAATTTATTAATGAGAAGCCCAAATGGAATAGTTTACAAAATATAGACCCAAAGAGTAAATAGGCCAAAATAAGAGAATATGGGTCAAAATTGACAAGGGAGTCAGTCTAAACCCTAACCCTAAAACAAATACAATTCCAAACCACATCGTCTTCGTCTTCGATCTCCATCTCTTCATCAGAACAAAACCAAATCCCAACAAACCTTAAAACCATGATATCAACTGAATCTTCAAGGTCGACGCCACCTTCAGGACCATTTCTCTTCCATTGAAGAGAAAGGTTTTGAACTGGGTGAGTGCACCACCGAAGGCTCAGGGGATCATCAAACTCTGACCACCAGCTTTCCAGCTTCAAGCAATCAACAGCCCGAACAGCATCCTCCATTCTACCACAAACACCAGCTTTTCAGCTCCGATCTGATCTCACCACTGCACCCACGAAACCTCTTCGAAACCATCCAAAATAAACAGCCACAATCTTGCCAGATCTGCAAAGAAACAACGAAACTAGCAGTACACATTACCAGTCAAGATATCCTAAGTCTAAGCTTTCGAGAAACGAAATAGCGAGCAAAGCTGGAGGGACATTGCATTGCTGATAGAAGAGCATCTGTTTGCACTTAAGGGTCCATTTGGCTAGCCAATCGGCAGCCTCATTTTGGACCCTTGAAATGTGCTTGAGAGACATGCTACTGTCCAAGAGATTTCTACAGTAGCTCGGATTCTGGTCCTCAAAATCAGACCTGGAGGCAGAGAGCTGATTGACAAGGACGAGAGAGTCCGTCTCGACATCAACACAGGACCAGTTTTTTGTGAAGCAAACAGAAAGACCATAAAGCATGGCTAAAGTTTCAGCCTGAAGAGGAGAAGCTTTACCCATAAGAAACCCATACGCAGCAGAGATGTCACCATCGGAGTTTCTGAAGACTATTCCAGCAGCAGCCTCCCCATTGAAGATGCAAGAGGCATCGACATTCATCTTAAGACGAGCATTATCAGGACGTCTCCATCTCAGGTACACAGGTCTACTCTTTCTTATAGAAGAATTGCATTCTAAAATAGTCCATGTATTGTAAACACTCGACCAATGCTTAAAACAGAGACCACCCTTACTGTCTAAACCCTTAACAATACATATTATGTTATCAATAGCTCTGGAAACACTAAAGAGAACCCCTTTATGCCTAAAAGAATTCCTAGCCTTCCAAACCATCCAACAAATCACTTGAGGAATGAGGTGAGAAACATGGAACTTAGCTTTAGAAAACGCAAACCAACACCTAAGAATGTGAGTAAGGACCATAGTTCTTTTGATTCTTATTTTAAAAATGTTTGCAAACCAGTTCCACAACTGCCAAGCAAATGAGAAACTTACAAACAAATGATTCACATCCTCACAGTTTTCACAAAAAACACATTTTGAAGCCATGCTAAAATGTCTTTTAATCATAATAGAATCAACAGAAATGAAATTCTGTAAAAGCTTCCATGTTAGAAATGAGAACTTCCTAGGCACTTTAGAATTCCATAGCTTAGTATAAAGACTAGAACCATTATACTTATCTCTCAAATGCTCCCAGGTATCCTTCAAATTGAATCGACCATTATCGGAGAGAGTCCAGGAAATGATATCATCCTTATCAGAGATGTGAGTACTTTTAATTTTAAGCATTCTGTCATTATCTATACTGTCCTGCACATTATTCAAGCACCAGAAATTATTATGCCAAAATGTGTTAACTTTAACATCAATGTACCAGGATATGTTATGCTCAGAGGCTATTGCAGGCAAGCCATGCCAGGAGTCCTTCCAGAAATCGACATTGCCTCTGCCCAGGGCCCATGTAATGTTCTTCTCAGCCTGATGCCTAATACTACAAAGTATTTTCCATACAAGAGATCCTTTTATGTTAGTATATAAAGGATGGGAAGATTTACAGTAGATGTTATTCATAACATTAGACCATAAACACCCATTACTTCTAAACTTATACCAAAGTTTCTGAGAAAAAGAGTTTTGAATGTCCAATAATTTTCTGACATTTAACCCTCCCTCACTGAAAGGCTTACAAATGTAATGCCAAGAAGACCAATGAATAGACCTTTGACTCTGCTTAGTTCTCCATAGGAACCTGTTAAGAGTCTGCTCAATCTTATAAATAACAGACTTATGCATATCACAACACTAAACCCAATAATACGCAATAGGAAGCAAGACATTAGTAATTAAGGACAACCTTCCACCAAAGGACAGAATCTTAGTATCCCAATTAGTTATTCTATCATTTATTTTATTAAGAATAGGAGTAAAAACTTTAGCTTTGTTGTTGTTAGATATAGTAACACCAAGATGAGAAAGAGGGAGAAAATCGACCTCAAAACCAGTCTGCAACCTAAGATCTTGCAGCCTAGAAGAATTAAGCTTAAGAGACACAATTAGTTTAGTTTTGCTTTTATTAATAGCCTGACCAGAAGTGACCTGATACAGATCAAGAAAACCACTAAGGATATTAATAGAATTAGCATTACTATTAGTAAAAATCAAAATATCATCAGCAAACATTATGCAAGGGATGACTAAAGAGCATCTAGAAACATAGCCTATAGAATGATTAGCATTATACAATATACTAAGGCCTCTACTAAAACATTCTTCACCAAGAATGAACAGGCAAGGAGAAAGAGGATCTTCTTGCCTAAGACCCCTTATCATCTTAAAATAGTCATAAGTGTCCCCATTAATTAACATAGAAACATGAACATCAGAAATAAGTCTTTTAATAAGGTCAACAAATTTATTATTAAAACCAAAAGAGTGCAACACTTTAAGGATAAAAGGATGAGAAATTCTGTCGAAAGCTTTCGACATATCTAACTGGACCACCGTGTAACCATTCTTAGGCTTCTTATTGATATCAAACAACAATTATTTAGCCAATAGAATGTTATCATGAATGAGCCTACTCTTTACAAAGGCTGATTGAGAATTAGACACAATTTTAGGGAGGACACTAGACAACCTAAAGTTTATAAGGCCAGAAAAGATCCTGTTAACAAAAGTACACAGACCAATAGGCCTATAACTGTTCCACCAAGTAGGATTAGACTGCTTAGGAATCAGGCAAATGCCAGTAGCAAAGAGACTAGTAGGAATAGAACAACCATTAATATAAGAGTTAAAAGCATAGCAAAGATCCTTTTTAATGATGTGCCAACAGTGCCTAAAGAAAACAAGGTTAAAACCATCAATACCAGGGGAGCTATCCTTCTTCATCTTACTTATGATTGACCAGATCTCCTCCTCAGTAGCATTGCTAAGTAACATGTTGTTGTCCTCAGTAGTCACAATAAGAGGAATACATTCAAAGCTCTTGTCATTCAGCAACTTGACTTCTTCCTCTTTGTCTTTGTAGGGATCAGAAGTGAGAATGCTCTTAAAGTAAGTAGCAGCAGACTCCCCAATAGCTTTCTTGTCATAAATCCAGGTAACCCCATCTCTTATACTCCTAATTTCATTCTTCCTTTTCCTCTTAGCAATGTAATTGTAGAACATTTTGGAATTGCCATCCCCCTCATGAAGCCAGCTATTAAAACACTTTTTCCTAAGAAAAGAATCTTCATTTCTTAAAGCCCTTAAGTACATACCATTAACCTTAGATAAGTTATCAGCAGACTGAGAATCATTATTAGTATAGTGAATTATCTCCATGGGCTTGACCTTGCAAGCAGCTTCCTTAACACTATCAAAGACATTACCAAACTTATCCTTGCTCCACAGCTTGAGACACCCTTTGAGCCTTCTAAGCTTATACCAGAAAGTGTTACTAGGATGACTAATAAGAGGCTGATTCCAATCCTGTTCAACCAAACTTAAGAAAGAATCATCATCACACCAAAAATTAAGAAATCTGAAATTCTTTTTCCTGTTAATAGCATCATTAGAAATGTTAGTATTAGCAATGATAAGGAGAGGAGCATGGTCAGAACAAGTTCTGGCCATGTGTAAAACCTGAGTATCAGAGAACATGGACACCCATTTATCATTAATTAAAGCCCTATCCAGCCTTCTCCACTTGTTACTTCTGGCCCAAGTAAACTTTGAACCACAATACCCAGCATCATTCAAATTACAACATCTTATAACGTCATTAAATTCATCCATGCTAGCTTGACAAGAAGATAAACAACCCAACTGCTCATCATGAGCAGAAATAGTATTAAAGTCCCCAACACACAACCAAGGCCTATCATTGTCACAGATAGCCTTAAGGCAACTCCAAAGCTCCAACCTTAGAATTCTACTACATTTAGCATACACAACACTTATATAAAGCTTATCATTTATACCAGGATAGATTAACTCCATATGAATACATTGATCAACATCAAGAACAATATTAATGTTAACCTCAGCAACCCAAAAGACCCACAACTTATCAGACCTATTAGCAGCATAATTATCAAAACCAAGCACCTCAGCCACAACCTTAATCTTATCCCCTTTAGACATAGGCTCCTGAATCACAAGCACTTTGATATTTTCAGAACTTTTCATAGATTTAAGTCTTCTCAAGGTGGGCTTGTTAGTCACACCTCGAGCATTCCAATTAATCACTCTGATCATTTTCAGAGTAGGATTTGTAAACTTTATCTCTTAAACTAAGAGACTTAATGGTTAACCTGTCTTTTGATCTTCTTCTTTTTTGCAACCTTTAATCTAGAAGAGAGGACTTCACTGAAATTATGCTGTGGAGAATGCCTTGGAGTAGGAGAGCAGCTGCCTGTATTGGGATCAGGAGAACGACATTGAACCACATCTATCTTGCTAATTCCCATATTACTTGTATCGTGAGAAACATCTTCACCATATGTAATATCATCAATCATGTTAATGGCCTCAATCACATCATTACTTGTATCAATTCTTGTACCCTGAGAGCCAACCTTATCATTATCAGAATTCTGTTGTGAAATTTTATCCACCTGAATATGAGAAACACTTGATTGAATTCCATCTTTATTTATATCCATCTTTCCTTCATCAGTATCTTTTTGCATCACAATTGATTTGAGTTTACGTCTATATACTTTAATAGTATTTCTTGAAATATTCATATCAACTCAAGGATCTTTACAGTTCTCCTCCTTCTTCTCAACCATGTCTTCATCAACCATCTTAGCATCTTCAAGAACAACAGCATTTTCCTTAACAGCTTTCTTACACATCAATTGAGAATGACCTATATGATAACAACTTGAGCAATACAATGGAACATTCTTGTAACTAATAGATATCTAATATCCATCATTAAGACCAAATCCGATCCACATCCTTCTTTGCAATTTCTTCGAAATATCGACTTCCACTTGAGCATAGCATGCATTTGCATGAGCACGATTTTCATTTGGCACAACAACCTTATACACAGGTCCAATAGCAGAAGCAATGCCGTTAATCAAAGATGAATCATATAAACATTCAGGTAAATTTTCAAACCTGACCCAGACCAACACAATAGGGTCTTCAATTTTCTTGTTAAAATTTTGCCTCCATCGCAATATACGCATCACCATGTCGTCGAACTTCCATACATTACGAGACCAGAACCTCGCCACATCCTCCTTCAAGTCGAACTCAAAGAAAACATGATGAGAGTCCCAGACTTTGTAACAGAAAGATCCTCTGAATTTCAAGGTATCCAAGAAGGCGTCGAGCTTTTGTTTTTTCGGAATCCCAGTACTAAACTTGCCTATTAGGGTTGTTCTTGACTTCGTAAGCAGAGACTGCTTATCATGTTCACTAAACTGCACCGAGAAATGGTGCTCCGTTTCTTTCACAAATTCCGGCTTTAAAGAAGATGAGTCTTCCACCAATTTGAATAACTCCGTAAACTTCTTGCAAGGCTGCTTGGCCACACTTAAACCAGGATGAAGAACGGGGAATTCCTCGCTAGACTGAAGATTCATGATGAAGAAAACAATCAGAATGAACACCCTGTTCTACTGATTTTCCCGAAATTCATTAAAGAGCACCAAAACCAATCCAACTCTGAAGGACAGAGAAAAAGATGCTAAAAGGAGCAAGAACCAGAACGAAGACCGGCGACGGCCAAATCGGCAAACTCGCAGCCTCTGTTTTCACAGAACGACTCTGTTTAAAAAAACTCAGAAAAGCAAGAAGGTTGCGGCTGACGAAACAAACTCTGAAGAACAGAGAGAGACAATACAGAAAGAGAAGAACGAGAACAACCAAGACCGGAGACGATCAAATCAATTCCGGCGAAGAACCGAAGAACGAAGACTAAGCTTTCTTGGAGCGAAAACTCCTCTTCCATCTTATATTCAGTTGTTTGCACATATCCACAACCTTAGAAACTTTGAATAATCTATGGAAGCCCAACAATATTTTTTTCGTTTATATCGGCTCGAGGGCATGCAACGAGTGAATAAATAATGTATAGCATTATATTTTTATTTCATATTATGTTATTCGAACTTTCGGCAATGCTTTAGTGGTATATAATTTTGTTCAGGAACGGCCGAAAGAATGTAAAGTGTAATAAGTAACTCCAATCATATTGGCTTCATGCTTGAGGTCGAATTTTATTGAATAACGGATGGAATTAGTACCAGTTCTGTACATATTTCAACTAATTATTTGTGCAGTTCATTTTTATTTTCGGTATCTCAAAATATAATATTAAAAAAATTGTTTAATTTTATTTGGAAGCTCAATCCGATTATATCAGACGAAGTCAATTTATCCTCCAATTTTTATTTTTTTTATCAACAATAATCAAACTTTAAAATTCCCTAAGAGTAAATGTGATTTGATTACAAGAGTGCTTTTCTATAACCACGCAGAGAGAGTCTTTCAATTTGGAAGCAGGACCTTTGATAATAGAGATGATTTTCAGTTTCAGATATAAAAACTGCCCGCGCAGAGTTAAACCACAGAAGTTTCAAAGCTTTCTAAATCTGACTCCGTTCACCATTCTCTCTAGCTACTTGACTACAAAAGTCTTCCATTGCCGATTCTCGCTCAAGGTAAGTTCGTCGTTGTCTATGTTTATCGATTTTCCTCAGCTATCAGTTCAGGATACGATGAGTAACCCTAGAAATAAACCTGTAGAGTTCTGATTCTCTTCGTATGCTATTTGTAACTAGAAATCGCATGTGTCTATGTGCATATGTTCCTCAACTTTAGTGAGAATTTTGTTACTATTACCAGTTTGTGATCAGGCGCTCTTTGTTTGATTGTCGCGTTTCTAGTGAATGCTAAGCACACTGCAATCGATAACTAGTTTAGGTCAGAGACACTGATGATATGTTACTTATCGGTCAGTGAACAATGGAAAAGGATACTCGATATCAGCATTTTACTTGCATCTCTCTTCTGCACGAAGCTTTATTGTTGTTTTTTTGAATTTATACGAAAATTCCATAAAAGATGCATCGATCTATTTGTTAGATATAGTTGTTCGTCGATTCCTTTTCTATAGCCCTACATGTTTGCTCGCTTCTTATCATAGTTGCTTGGTGCATGCTTTCTGGATATATGTTTATCTCTTTACAGTACTACTTCTGTTCCATATTAGTATGCGGAAAAAGCATGGTGATGAATATGATATTGTTCTCAAGTTTGTTGCACGAGCTGGTGCTCGCTGATAGATTAAACCGCACAAGGACACTTTAACCATATCACTGCATATGATGTACTTTGTTCTTGAGATTTCCTTTTGTTTTGCAGCTCTTGTAAGCTACTGTTAAGATGGACACCGAAGGAAGGAGTAATTTGAGGAAACGCATAAAACCGACTGTATGTGTCTCTGCCTTTGCTTTCCAGATTTTAGAGTAGTAATACAAGTTTTTTTTCTCAGTGTGCGAGTCTAATTGTCTTTAAACTTTTTTAGATGGATGAGAATGAAGGAGACGTTACAGATGAAGCACCCTTGGAGATTGTGGCGAAGGAAGAAACTGAGGCTAATCTTATGGTGTCTGAGGAGATGGAACTTCATATTGGTCAAATTCATGACAAGATAGAACGCTTTACTCAGCAGGTAGCTATCAAACCATATATGTCTTTTTCCCATACAGCATTCACTTATGAGCTGCAGCTGAGGCAGCATTGAATTTGGTTTTGCAACTGAAAAACAATTGTAAAGTTGATTTAGAGGCACTGCTAGGTCATGTCTTGTAGTATGATCCATGGACATAATGACATGCAGATGCAGCGCTCGTGTTTCTGATGCTTATTAACTCAACATATTGTCTGTCTTTCTTGTAGGTGTCTGAGGTATTAGAATCGGCCAAGTCAATGTTCATAGAACTCATTAGCGATTTTGAAGAGCGAATGATCATGTGAGTATGGAGCTGCAAATTGTTGTCAGCATTCACAACATTATAATACTCTTAATTAACTTACATAATTATAACTGCAGGACGCACAAGGAACACATTGAAAAGTGGCAGTTTGAGATCAAAGAAGCCCGTGCACTCGATGCTTCAAATGAGGAGGCCAATAGCGTACTGCAAAATGCTCGTCATTTGCTTCCAAACCCAGATATGGAGTGTTGAAGGTTATTCTCAGTGTTTTATTTTCTGTTCTTCGCTCGTAGTATGTATAGCTCCTCTTAATTTCACCTTTTTCTGCTAATAGTTCCTCTCAAATTCAGAGAGTTAATAGTTCAACTAATTCTAGAAAAGAAATGTCCAGTTTAGTTGCATACTATCACTACTGAGTATTGATTATAGAGTACATAACTAATCCGCGTAGCCCAAGTAAATTTAGATTTTAATTAGAAAAATGTATAAAGACAATGACATTCGTAGGCTCAGAACTGCATGTCAAGAGTGGATAAGTTATTTGAATGATACTTCTGCAAGCTGAGTCAATAATGAAACAAGCCCATTTATTTCTCAGTTGAACTTTGAATTTGGCTTGGCTGGCTCATGAGAAATTATAGAACAAGACTCAGCAGGTGAACATGCATGCCTTATAAAACAACTAAATAATTCGATAAAAGCTGACGTTCAGCTCAGCTACATGGTGTATTTGAAAGTTTTGCTCATGACCAATTTCTCTTCCAAACTAATAAGTCGATGCTGTCCTCATTTGTATACAGGTCTTCTCGGACTATGGATTAAGGGCTAACTACTCGTTTCATTGCCTGTGAACTCAAAATCTGTTATTTCTCGTAAAATACTCATGAATCCTTCTCGTAAATCTTAATAACCTTGAAAAAAAAATAGGAGTAGCTTTAGTTTTGTAGGGAAATTCTTTACGGTATCCAGTTAATATGTTCATTGTCGACATTTACGATATAAGTATCTTAGAGACAATCTAACTCTCGTAAAATCTAGCTTTTAGTAGATCCTATCCTAGAAACTTTTCATTGCATTATACTTTTCGATATGCAAGTGTTTCATTTCCAAATTGTTAAGTCTGCTAGTTTTAAATTAATATATCAGCATAATAAATGCTCATTTGTTCAACAGCCCATAGTACAACCGAAGTACATTCTCTGTACATTATCTTTATCATGGGTTCGCAGCATTAACAGAATTAGTCCTTGCCTTTGAAGATACACTATATCAATGTGGTTTTTTCCTTCGATGAGAATTCAAATTGTCAGTATCCAGATTGGTTTATTATTCTATTTTGCAAATAAATTCAAGAATGTGATCCCATGTGTGGCATCACCCATGTGTTGTATAGCCCATTTACATTGACATTCCCATAACACATGGCTTGATCTATGGCACATTTGACATGATCAATTGATGCATTTACTTGATATAAAACTACAAGTGTATAGGTTGACTTATATAATCTCTTCGTCCGATCTTATGAATATGTTATTTATTGATAACCAAGTTACTATATCACCGTACTCAATGATTGAATTCACTTATTTGAATTATTGAGTTTCTATAGAAGGTTTTATATAGAGTTTCTTTCTCGGATTATGTAGTTAGTTCATAGAATTCATATATTGTTTTGTCAACGTAATATATTGGCATAATGCAACTTTTTTTTAGTCTTTTAAGTTAGTTCGGCACTCTGTGTACTTATTCCACTGTTGGTTACTTTTGGTTCTATACAGATAACGAGAAAATGTTTAAGACCCCTATAATAATCGACTTAACTTCCATAGCTCTGACTTTTTTTTTTGTTTTTGTTTATAGCCATCACTAAATCTAGTTGGGCTCATAAATTTCTTATTTTAACTTATGACAATATAATATAATAATATAATAACGGGTTTGGCTAACCCGTGCCATTGGCACCGATTACAAGCATTTAATGATTGCTTTTATTCGAACGATTAGTTTGGTTTTTGACACAAATATTAATGATTGAAATTAAAAAATATAAGGACACTCTTACCCTTCTGTTTTATACTAACTCGGTTGATAAATTGAAAGCGTTTTATTATTATTTTTATTTTATACCAACAAATTATTGATTCAAAATTATTATTTTTATAGTTAATTGAATTAATGATTTGAAAAATATTTTTAACAAATAATGGTTAATAATATAAGAAATATACCTTTTAAACAAATAAAATCAAATTATTAAAAAAAATTAGAAAAAACTTAATTAATCAGCCTTCCAACTTTTTAAATAAAAAAACTAATTTGTTTAAAATACCCACTCAACTATTCAATTGTCACTTACCACCCAAGGATCGATCAATTGTTACTTAATACCCAACTCAACTACCTTATTGTCACTTACAACCTAATATTAATTTAATACCCTAACTACCCTTAACCTACTATGTAAACATAAGTTTCTGTTTTCTTTCTATTTTTTATAGCTTTTTGAAGATTTGAATTTGTTATCCGCTCTAACCACCTAACCCTACCAACCACCACGAGACCGGTTGAAATCACATTTTCCGGCGAACGGAAGCTGCTAAAGGTTTGTTTCTTTATGTAGGTTGTTGTGTTAGACCTGTCTAACCTCTGTTTTATACGTACATGAGTTGATCGTCGCTTTTTAGAATCTTATAGCTTACAAGTAATCGTGTTGCGAGCTTTTTAGGTAATTATCTACCGATTTTGAAGTTTTTTATTGGTTTTCTCTGTTGGAATAGGTTCTATTCTACTGTTTTTAGATGCCATTGCCTGATTTCGAGCTTTTCTCTGTTTTTTTTTTGTTATAGTGATCTGTTATTTTTTAGTTAATATTGTTCGTTATATAGTTATGTCCTTGTTGTCTGATGTTATATTCTAATTTGGTAGTGCTTTAGTTTTGTCTTAAATGTGTAGATTACGAGTTTTTAGGTCAATTAGATTATTGTATTTCGAAACAAATATCAGGACTTTTTTTACATAGAAATACCAGGACAAGATGCGAATAGCTTTATGTAGGTATAAACAATTCGCAAGATAGGATGCGAATTGTTTGATGCAGTAGTAAATAATTTGCATATAGTTTTTGTAACTAATAACAAATATCAATATTTTTTTTACCTACAAATATAAGGACAAGATGCGAATAGGTCGTTGTAGGTATACACAATTCGCAAGTTAGGATGCGAATTATTTGATGCAGTAGTAAATAATTTAACAACATAGTTTTTGTGACTAATAACAAATCTCAGGACTTTTTTACCTACAAATATCAGGACAAGATGCGAATAGCTCGTTGTATGTATACACAATTCACAATATAGGATGCGAATTGTTTGATGCAGTAGTAAATAATTTGCACATAGTTTTTGTGACTAATAACAAATAACTTGTACTGTCCAGGGTAAGAGATGTCTAAATCACGAGTTTGTATTTTTAAATATGGTCACCAAACTACAATTGTGCCTTTCACGGAGTTTGAAAGCTTTGAAAGTATCCAAGCTTATGTAGAGAACACATGGGAGGAGCTTGCCACAGGTGACTACCTAATTACTTACTCCTGCGGGGATCACAATAATTGTTTCTTTAATAACCAGAATGATTTTGTTGGGTTGGTGTTATATCTTGATTTGGAGCGTTTAAAACAGGTTAGTTTACTCATAGAACAACACATCTTCGATAAGGGTTCTGGTAATAAAAGTTCTGTTGATAAGAGCTCTGGTGGTAAGGATTGTGGTGTAAAGCGTAAAGAACGTAGCTTGATTTTGGGAGAACCATCTCTTGATCAACTAGTTAGCGGGGAGAGTAGTAATGGTTTAGTTAATTCTGATCAGAGGAAAAAACAACTTGCTACTACTGGTTGGGCTTATGCTATTACAGGTGTAGGTCAAGCTTTTGAAGAAGGTGCTGCCGGTCTGAGGGTATCTTTGTGCAAGTTTGCGTTAGAGCAGGGTTTTTCTTTCAAATACCTGCACAACACAACAAATAAGATCACTGCTTATTGTGAAATAAGCTCACAAGCGGGTGCAAATGGAGGGTTTATGCATCTATTGACTCAAGCACCGGCCTTATGACGATCAAGAAGTATGTCCCGTACCATACTTGCAGTCCTGTTTTCTCCTAGAAGCATAAGCATAAGCGGCACAAGCATTTGACATCAGATTTGATTGCAGAGGAAATTCAGGATTCTCTCCGGACCTGCCATTCGTTGACAGCCAAAACCATACAATCGACTGTCAAACAAGAATACGGTCTTGACATCTCTTATCGTTTGTCATGGAATGCTTTAGAGAAGGCTAGGAGGGGAGTTTTTGGAGATAGTTCAAGTTCTTTTAGTTTACTAAGCGGATACTTCAAACGCTTGAAGAGCCGGGATATTACTTCAAACTGCCAGTTGGAGTTGTCAGCTGGAAACCGATTCAATCGCTGTTTTGTAGCATTCGGTTCGTCCCTTCGAGGTTTTCATTCATGCCGTCCAATATTGTTTGTCGATGGAACCCACTTATATAGCAAGTACAAGGGTACATTGCTCACTGTTGTAGCAAAGGACAGAAACAACGGTTAGTTACATTTATCTAGTTAATCTGAACGATGTTTTTTTTTTGTGAAAATACTGATGCAATTCGCATCAGGTGATGCGAATTAAGCAGTGTTATGATCCTCACATTTCGCATTTGAGGCTGCGAATTAGGTATTATCTGAGTAAACTGTACTTACATCGCAGCTTGAGTTACAAACAATTCGCATGACAAGCTGCGAATTGTTCATATGAGCAATAAAAATGTCACACATAATTCGCATGGAAAGCTGCGAATTGTGCCAGGACAGCATGCGAATTTCTTACATTTTTTATACGTTTGCATACTGTTGTAGTGTTCATTTGATCTGCCTTTTTCCAGGACTATTCCCTGTTGCTGTTAGTGTAGTTAGCATTGAAGATTAGGACAATTGGATGTGGTTTTTGGGGTGTTTGAAACCACATTTGCTGGATCGCCAGATCACATTTATTTCAGACCGTCATTCTGGTATTGTTAATGTTGTTTCTGTCTTGTATCCAAACTGCTATCATGCGTACTGTTATTTTCATCTCATGCAGAATTTGAAAGCCAAACTGGAACATACTAACAGGGAGTATAAAAAAAGGATGTTGAGTTTCTTCCATCGTCTTGCTTATGCTCCCAGTCAAGAGCTTTTTAAAGATATACTAACAGGTTTTTTATGTGAAGGTGGTGAGAGAATGAGTGATTTTCTTGCAAATTTACCCCCTGAAAAGTATGCGCAGGCTTACGTAAAAGGGAAGCGATACGGCTCTATGGCTTCTACCGCAGCTGAATCGTTTAACAGTCAGATTAAAAAATATTGCGGCTTACCAATTGTTGAATTTATTGATTGGATTAGAGTCTTGCTTATGACTCAAGTTTCACGGAGATACAAAGAAGGTCTCAGCTGGAGTACTAATTTGGTTCCCGAGTACGAGAAGAAGCTAAAGCAGAATGTTGACATGTGCTGAACTTGGGTAGTACGTAAGTCCTCTTCCGCCATGTTCGAAGTCTTTTCGAATCCTGTTGCTGTTGTTAATCTGTTGGATTTCAAATGTTCATGCGGATCATGGAAACAAGAGTGTTTTCCATGTTCTCATGCTCTAGCGGCATTACAATACACCGACCAAGATCCATTGACTGTAATAGATCTTTTCTTTACGGTTAAGAATTACAGGGAAAGTTACTCTTTCAGCATACCAGCTATAACTGATTTCGGCGAAGGGTCCAGCGTTAACGATCCTTCTTTTGTTGAAGTTCTGCCTCCGAACGTTAAGAGACGCTCCGGAAGGCCTAAGAAAAAGCGAATCCCTTCTAGAGGAGAAATCTCAACCAAGAAGTTGAGGTGTGGCCGATGTTCGAAATCAGGCCATAACCGGAGGACTTGTGATGTTCTAGTTTAAGGACAATTCTGGTTGGCCATATCAAATTTATTTTTGTAGTACAGTTATTGTTCTGTACAGCAAACTAAACATTCATACATTCCTGTGTTTTTGTATTGCTATTATTGGAGTTGTAAGCATTTCGCATCCTATGTTGCGAATTATGTACAATATGTTGGTATATTGTTGCAAACATCTATCAGGATTACATGCGTTTTTATGTGAAATTTTACCAGGATGCGAATCGCTAGTAAAATCATATCAAACATTTATTATATCAAACGTTTCGCATGATATGCTGCGAATTAGGGCCCGAATTATGATGCGAATGGCGAACAATTAGAAGTCCTGATATTGGTCATATGATAAGCTGTGAATTGTGCTTTAATAACAATACCAGGATATTCATTAAGGTTGAAAATAAGTAATACAGCAGGTTAACATGCGAATGATGTGCAAAATGTATTTGATGCGAATCGTTTATATCATTGAAACTCTGTAAACAAATTGGATTACAAAAAAGAGGATTACAATATTTTCATGCACTAACAACTGTTTACACATATCACTACAAGCTACTGGTGCTAGTTAGTTGCATTCCAAAAAAACAAAAAACAAAAACCAACTCTAGCAGTTGGTAGAGGATTCATCACCATCGTTTTCCTGTTTCTCCTCTTTGTGCTGATCATCTTTGTCTTTCTCCTCTTTCTCTTCCACTGAACAGTTCGCATCCTACCCTGATATTCATTTGTAATACCCCAATCAGTTTTCTAACACAAATCTCATGTTATGATGCGAAATCATTATAAGAAGGCCTAAGAAAAATTGAATCCCTTCTAGAGGAGAAATCTCAACCAAGAAGTTGAGGTGTGGCCGATGTTCGAAATCAGGCCATAACCGGAGGACTTGTGATGTTCTAGTTTAAGGACAATTCTGGTTGGCCATATCACAGTTATTGTTCTGTACAGCAAACTAAACATTCATACATTCCTGTGTTTTTGTATTGCTATTATTGGAGTTGTAAGCATTTCGCATCTTGTGTTGCGAATTATGTACAATATGTTGGTATATTGTTGCAAAAATCTATCAGGATTACATGCGTTTTTATCTGAAATTTCACCAGGATGCGAATCGCTAGTAAAATCATATCAAACATTTATTATATCAAACGTTTCGCATGATATGCTGCGAATTAGGGCCAGAATTATGATGCGAATGACGAACAATTAGAAGTCCTGATATTGGTCATATGATAAGCTGTGAATTGTGTTTTAATAACAATACCAGGATATTCAATAAGGTTGAAAATAAGTAATATAGCAGGTTAACATGCGAATGATGTGCAAAATGTATTTGATGCGAATCGTTTATATCATTGAAACTCTGTAAACAAATTGGATTATAAAAAAGAGGATTACAATATTTTCATGCACTAACAACTGTTTACACATATCACTACAAGCTACTGGTGCTAGTTAGTTGCATTCTAAAAAAACAAAAAACAAAAACCAACTCTAGCAGTTGGTAGAGGATTCATCACCATCTTTTTCATGTTTCTCCTCTTTGTGCTGATCATCTTTGTCTTTCTCCTCTTTCTCTTCCACTTTCTCTTTCTCTTCCACTTTCTCTTCAGCTTCAATATCTACGTCCATCATGCTTAAAATTTTTGTCCTTGATGGACCAGCTTCGTCTTCCCTCTTCCTTTTGTTGTTTCGAACCTCTGGTGTTTGAGGTTGTACATTTTCTGGCTGAGGTGCAGCAGGAAGCATTGGAACCTGTTCGGGCTGAGATTCAGCAGCAACCAGTGGAACAACTTCCACTGGTTCAGAGTCAGCAGAGTAGTAGTCATCATACATGTCTAGTTCGAGGACAGAGACTGGGTTGGGGGGTGGTACTGCTGGCATGATCAACTCATCACTCCAGTTGATGGTTATGGATGACCAGGAGTCACCTAGAGAACCGAGTGAACCAGAGTTTGAGTATGAGGTGGTGGTTGTGGTGGTGGAAAAAGACATGACTGTTTGCCTTTCGAAGAGAGAAGAGGTGTTTTTAAAAAAATATGGAGTTTGGTGTAAAATTAGCCTCCGTTGGTAAAGAATAAGAAGGTGATTGTGAATGTTGTGCTTTTGTCCCAGCACAAGTTGGTGTTGGTTGACGAGGAAGAAGTTAATGGAAGTTTGGGGGTAATGAAGGTATGGATGCCCTGGTATTGGAGAAGGTGAGGCTTATAGTTGAGACGTCTGAGGTCGTGGTTCTCGATGAAACCCAAAATGTAGGGGTACCGAAAAGGCCCCAAGATATTGAAGGATTAAAGACAAAGAAAATGGTGATCCCTGAAGAACTGGCACAAAGAATGAAGGATTTTGTGCAGGGGGCAGGGTCAAGGTCCTCGTTTGTGAATATCGTATTACCTGAAAATATGCCTCAGAAAGTGCAGAGTAGTAGTGTTGGAGGAGGTTCCCGAGGTGACGAAGAACTTCCATCTTTAAAGTTAGCCATGTCGAAGGCCTCTCATGTGATGATGGACCATCTTCGCCATTGCCCTGATTTGTCTTTCTATGATACGATACCGATAAAAGAGATCTTACGACGGTAATTGGAACTGGAAATTGAGGTATGTGATGTTTAGTTATGTTAGTCATGCCGAGCTATGATTTGTTAACATTTGTGTGTGTTTGAGCAGGTTCATCATAACTCTCATGCGCTAGCCTATCGTCGGATGACATCAGTTGATTGCTCTTTGATGGAGAAGTGGAAATTAGAGTTGATGTTTTTTGGCTCGGTTCGTGGTTGGACGACCGAGTTGGCTCGATTCAAGACTTCTTACGGATCGGTAAAGCAGCGGCTGGATAAAGTTGTAAATGAAAATGATGATTTGCACAGGTAGTTGGTTGGGATGTGTGATGAGAATAATTCCACACACGAGCATAGCTTGGAAGTTATGAGCAGCATTGCCTTGCTCATCTCCCAAAATAAGGATCTAGTGAAGAAGAACGACACCCTGATAGCCCAGAATTCAAAACTCTTGGATTAGAACGTGAGTCAAGCTAGCCGGGTGGAACGACAGGCTGAAAAGATAGCAAGGTTGAAAGTGGAAGTGGCTGAAATGAAAGTGATGCTAGAAAACACTGATGGAAAATGATAGTCAGCGTACGAACTTAATGAAGAAGGCTGATGCGGATTTAGAAGAACTGGAGTGCCAGGTTATAGAGGTGGCAATGGGCATGATTCAGAGGGATAAGAAAAACTCGTGGTTGATCTGGTGGCATTGAATCCGCATATTAACTTGGGCCAGCATGAAAAACTATTTCCATGTCAAGAAAAGGCGAGTGTCGGGGTAGGAACGACGGTGCCTACAGGTGCTGATAAAATCATTGCGACGACCGCAGTGGTGCCTGAGGGTGTAAACATTGAAAAAAATAGTGAACATGATGTTACTCTGGATCATGTGGATCCATAAGTGTATTTAAATTGTATGTTGAAGACTTTATTTTTTGTGATTGTTGGCGTGGTTATCCCAACTTGTAGTACGATTTTCTGTGGAGTATATTTATGTTAGAGATGGAGTGAATGCATGTGTTTTACTTATGTTTGTTTTGTTAACATTTCCTTGCAAGATCAAGCACAGTGTGACTCATTGCGTGGCCGATGCAGATTTTTTATGCCTTGGCAAAATTCACGGAGCGACCAGTTCGGCCAATTGCGTAACTCAATGGGTTTGGAGTAATTCGCATAATTAATATCGTAGTGTGGTATTGGACGCAGTATGGCCCCTTAGATCATGTCTAAATATGGCACAGCATGGCCCTCATTACGTAGCCCGTGGGAATGACCTATTCACGGAGTTGCAAGGAACAAGTATAATCGAACGCATTCAAGTGGCAAAAGAAATAAATTTGCTATTAGATGGGGAAAATATGTAGATTCCCCGTTAAAGAAACTCCTCTGCGCCATCAGAAGACAAAAAGAGCGCATCAGTTATTACCTAGATTGATGATATAACTTAAAGTGACTTATATTCCAGGGATGTTTGAGGGCTCTGTCATCTTGATCAGCAATGCGATATGCACCCTGGTGGCCTTTGGTAATATAGTGTAGGGTCCTTCCCAAAGAGGTCCCAATTTGCTAGTGTTTTTATCTCTGACACCCTTAAACACATTTTTTATGACTAGATCTCCCACTTGTAAGGCGCGAGGTCGCAGTTTGGAGTTAAAGTGTCCCCGCATCAGGCTTTTGTAGTGTTCTTATACATGATTTATCATGCCTCTCCTCTATGAGATCGCCATTAATTGCTCGGTCAGTATCATTCGAATATTTTGAGTAATTGGTAATCCTATGACTTGAGATTATGACTCTCACAAGGACCACCATTTCGGATCTTTAGACGAGGGCGAATGGTGTCTCACCGGTGGCAACACAGGGGGTGGTGCGGTAGGCCCATAAGACTTTCGAAAGTATTTCTGGCAATTTGCCCTTCGCCCCTTCGAGTTTTTCTTGATGTCATCAAGGATAATACAATTAGTGACCTTGACTTGGCCGTTTGCTTGTGGATAATATAGCGTGGAGAAGTGTTCGGTAATACTGAAGTGTTTGCAAAATACGGGGACTATCGAATTTTGGAATTGGGGCCCGTTGTCTACAATCAAAATTCGAAGTATGCCAAAGCGATTTAGGATTCAATGGTGTAAAAAGTTGCATATCTCTTAAGATCCGGTTCTTGATAGTTCATTGGCTTCTACCCATTTAGTGAAATAATCTACCACTACCACTAGAAAATGTGGCTTGTAGGTTGCCATTGGCAGGGGGCCTATAGATCGGTGCCCCATTTATCGAACGGGCAAAGGATGGGGCTGGCGACAATGGGTTCGCTAGGGAGATGTCAGAAGTTAGTGAACTGTTGGCCGGCATGGCATTGCTAAATAAATTTTTATGCATCATTTGCGAGCTCAAGCTAGTAGTATCCTGCAAGCAAAAATCAACGGATGAGGCTACGATGGCTGCAGTGCTCTCTTGCCTCGCCTGAGTGCAAGTCGTGGAGGATCGTGAATGCCTCGTCCTTACGGAAATAATTCAGCAAGGGTCGGGTCACACTTTTTCTGTAAAGGACAGTGTCTAGTACACAGTATTTAGCTGCCCATAACTATAGGGCCCGGGCGAGTGTTTTGTCCGATGATAGCGTACCTTGGTTTAATTAGAGCAATTAGGGGTCCCTCCAATTGATGGTATTGTTGACCGTGCAGATGGAGACTAGTTGGAGATAGGTTTTCGTGCTAAGGTGTTCCTGAAAAATTACCAGCGCATCCTTCTCGTACCGAACGTCTTGAAATTCAGTCTCGCATTCCTTTAATATTGTGAGATAATTGTGAGTGTCCTCTTGCTTCGCATTATACGCCCCTGTAGCTTGATTAATTACTATATATGAATCAGATCGTACCTGGAGTGTTGTGGCCCCGCAGATACGTGTTAATCACATGTCCTTTATTACTGCTTCGTATTCGGCCACATTGTTTTTTACTAGGAAACCAAAGCGGATTGCCTGCAATCTCCTCTCTTTTCGGTAGCCTAAGAACAACTCTGGCCCCTCCCCAAAAACACTTGAGGCTTCATCGCCTCCAAATATCCACTTAGTTGCTTGTCTTACATTGTTGGTGTCTCTATTGTACGGTTGAGGTGTGGAGAACTCGGTTAAGAAATCGATGATGGCTTTTCTTTGATCTTCGTTCGTGACTCAAATTTGATGTCATATTCCCCTAGTTTGACCGACCATTTCGTAAGGCGCCCTGAGACGTCTGGCTTTTGCAATATATTGCGCAGAGGAAATGAGGTTCTAACAAATACTGTATGGCCTTGAAAGTACGACCGCATCATTCGGACGGCGACCATCAATCCGAGGGTGAGTTTTTCTAAGTTCAGATAAAGGATCTCAACATTTACCAATGTCTTGCGGGTGTAGTAAACTAGGTTCTGGACGCCCTTAGCTTTCCTGACGAGAACCGCGCTGACAACAAAATTGGAAACTAATAAATAAAGGTATATCAGTTCTCTTTTCAGTGGTGCAGATAGAATTTCAGGCAACGTGAGATAGGTTTTTAAAGCAATGAATGCTGCATCACAGTCCGTATTCCATTCAAACTTTTTGGCCCATCGCAAAAGTTCAAAGAATGGGTGGCTCTTATCTGAAGCATAAATAAAACGGAAGAGGGGTGCAAGGCGCCTGGTGAGGCACTGAACTTTCTTTACATTATTCGGTGGCTCCATTTGCACTAACGCAATAACTGGGTAGGGTCGGCTTCGATTCCTTTTTTGCTGACCACATATCCTAAAAATTTCCCTCCTCGCACACCAAAATAGAACTTCAAAAGGTTTAACTTTAAGTTGTATTTACGCTAAACTTCAAATACATTGTTTAGCACTTCCAAGTGTTGTATTGTGACGTTGGTCTTAACGATCATGTCGTCAATGTAAGCTTCCATGTTGTGGCCTAACTGGTCTTTAAAAAATTGTTTGATCAGACGTTGGTAGGTAAACCCCGGTTTTTTTGTCTGAAAGGCATGACGGTGTAGCAATATAGCTCGCGTTCTGTTTTAAAAGATGTATGATCTTCATCGTTCTGGTGCATGCGGATTTGATTGTAACCTGAATAAGCGTCCATGAAGGACATACTCACAACCTGATGCCGAATCTACTAATTGGCTGATACGCGGTAGGGGGAAGGCATCCTTCAGACAAGTCTGGTTGAGGTCGGAAAATTCGACGCACATACGTCACTGCCCTCCCTTCTTCTTGACCAACACTAGGTTCGCTATCCAAACAGGCTATCAAGCTCACCGAATGTGCCCGAGGTCGGAAAGCTTGGCCACCTTGTTATTGATTGCTTCTTGTTTTTCGGTAGAGAAAGATTTACGCTTCTGCGGAATTGGCTTGGCATACCTGTCTATAGCCAACTCATGACAAATTACCAAGGGGTCAACCCCCATTACGTCCTTGGAAGTTCATACAAAAATATCTACAATTTTGTAGAGTGAGCAAAGAAGTTCTAAAAATTGAATCTAAAGATGTATCGATACGATGGGTTCGGCCTTCTGCCACCGGTTCGTCTGAGGCCCCCTCCGAGTTATCATATGGTTGGGCATCTTCTCGAGGATCGTCTACTGCGTCGGATGAGGAGGCAACTTGAAGTTGCTCACTCGGTTCCCCTCGCTTGATAATTGCTATCGCATGGGTTTGATGAGATCAACGGTGACGAAATAACATCTCAGGCAGTGCGCTGGCTTTCTCAAATGATTCCCACAGTGTTGTTGATTGGATACTTTATACACTGACGGAAGGTGCATGGGATGGTTTCCATCCGGTGCAGCCACGGCCTTCCAATAATGGCATGATAGGAGCAAGGCGCGCCAGAGATCATAAAAAGGGCCTGGATTGCTTTTTTGCTAGTGTCATGTCCTATCTTGACCATGAGCTCTACCTCACCTACACACTGGGAAACATTCCCTTCGTATCCCATCAGGGTGCGCTGTGTGGGCTTATAATGTGAGACGTCTAACATTTGGTCGTACCTAGCCTTGAAGATTATATTGGCCGAGCTGCCACCGTCGACCAAGACTTTAGTCACCATAACACCTCCAATGTCCAAGTTGATTGTTAGTGCGTCTTCGTGTGGGGTGACCACACCCGTCAAGTTGTCGTCGTTGAACGTTAAGTCGGACAAGGGCTCCCTATATGAGTTATATGAAGAGTCGTCTATCGAATGCACTAACTGGTCTGCCATCGACCTTTTCCTGGCTTGTTGGTCTGCCTCGGTTAACATACTGTCGTCGAAGATCATGAACAACCATTGTTGTTTTCCCGGGTCTACCCTCTTGTCTTCCGTTATGACAATCATTCGTTGCGTGTTCGTGGTCGTTGGGGTATGAACAAAAATACTTTGTTGACCGCTTGTAGCTGGGATCCGACATCACTCGAGGGGCTTGATAGCCTACTATGTCTTTGGTTCGATCATAGATTAGCGAGATCCTTTTTTTCAACGAGGTGAATTGCCATGCAGGATTCTCGTAAGGTGCAGGTCTCTGGCGGGTAGCGCCTTCCGATTGTTCCTTATGAGATCTGTCTTCCATTCTTCTTTTTTCGTACATTACCGCCTTTGGGTTCCTTGCTGTTGCTCTTCCCCGTTGCTTCGCTACACTTATCACGCTTCGAGGACCCCTTGGCTGCTCGGCTAGCTTCAATAGTTGACCTTGGTCGAGGTTGGCCCCCTTTGTGAAGCTTTGTCGTTAGTGCATTGATAGCATCACATTTGGACTAGTGTTGCTTGGGCAGTCTAATCCTTGGCCTCCTGGTCGCGTCTTGCTTTTTGCTAGGCTTGCTGCATATAGTCAATTTGCTGTTCCAACTGCCTAACCTCCGTCGACTTGTTGGGAACGCCAGTTCCCACCGGAGGGTCGGTCAGATCTGCCACAATTCTGGTTATGACAGGAGCTAACGGTGGGTCGACAGGAGCTAGTGGTGGGTCGAACAGGAGCAGGTGTGGGACTTGTATGGACCTCTGTCGTCTTGAAGATATAATCACTTTGAGTATCAGCAATCGAAGACAGTTGGTTGTTCGGTCCAATGGGTTGCTCCGTCTCTTTAGCTGGGTTTATCATCGTTTGGTGTCTTTCGATGGGGTCTATTTCAATCCCGGACCTGGTCACTACCATTAGTGCTCTGAACACCGATAAATATTTTTAGTGAATTCCCACGCACAATACGAAAATATGTTAACGAGAAATCGCAACAAATTAATGCCAAAATAGTGAATTTTATTAGAATTGGAAAAAAGTCCTTTTTTGTATCATTTACATCTCTCATTTATATATATATATATATATATATATATATATATATATATATATATATATATGACGGTTACCATTTTCCCACGTAGACTATAGTTAATACTTTAGTGGCCTGAATTAACGTCTAAGATTACAGTGTTATTGGTCGTGTGAGACTGTGAGTTCACTTGACTTTATTAATATTTTTTAACTCCGTTATTTTTATAGCATGGTCGGTTACCTATGATCGGATTCACCTCGGGTCGGTGTAGGGATCTGCTCGACTTCTCTGGTGTTCAGATTTTCTTGCTTTGCTCTATTCCCGCTCAGCTTGGACACGGCTTTGGTCGGCTCGCCTAAGCAGGGTTCGGTTGCTCCTCTTGTTGGTTTTGTGCTTTAGTCTTTATTTAGTACTGGTTCGACATATTTTTCGTTTAAGCAATCTGATCTCTTCTTTCTTAATGTCTGCTACCTTTTGCGTCGGTTAGACTTAGGCCGTTTCTGTTCGGCCTCGGCCTATACTTCACATCTTTCTACTGGAATCGGTCGGGTGTTCCCGACCTTTATCAAACGGCATTTTTGATACACATAACCTCCGGTGACTAACCATTATACCAATATATTACATTGGCAAAACAAAATATGAACTAACTACATAATTCGAGAAAGAAACGGGGTATAAAACCTTCTATAGAAACTCAAAAATTCAAATAAATTCACTCATTGAGTACGGTGATATAATGACTTGTTATCAATAAATAACATATTCAAATAATAGGAGGAAGAGATTATATAAGTCAACCTATACACTTGTAGTTTTCTATCAAGTAAATGCATCAATCGATCATGTCAAAGGTGCCATAGATCAAGCCATGTGTTATGGGAATGTCAATGTAAATGGGCTATACAGCACATGGGTGATGCCACACATGGGATCACATTCTTGAATTTATTTGCAAAATAGAATAATAAACCAATCTGGATACTGACAATTTGAATTCTCATCGAAGGAAAAAACCACATT
Organism: Limnanthes douglasii subsp. nivea; assembly: GCA_036936605.1. Lineage (NCBI taxonomy): Eukaryota > Viridiplantae > Streptophyta > Magnoliopsida > Brassicales > Limnanthaceae > Limnanthes > Limnanthes douglasii. The sequence goes on along the minus strand of JAUPFV010000005.1, from coordinate 205,008,996 downwards.
GATATAGTGTATCTTCAAAGGCAAGGACTAATTCTGTTAATGCTGCGAACCCATGATAAAGATAATGTACAGAGAATGTACTTCGGTTGTACTATGGGCTGTTGAACAAATGAGCATTTATTATGCTGATATATTAATTTAAAACTAGCAGACTTAACAATTTGGAAATGAAACACTTGCATATCGAAAAGTATAATGCAATGAAAATGTTTCATTGTTGACTCAACTTGCAGAAATATCATTCAAATAACTTGTCCACTCTTGACATGCAGTTTTGAGCCTACGAATTTTCATCGTCTCTATACATTTTTATAATTAAAATCTATTTTACTTGGGCTAAGCGGATAGTATGCAACTGAACTGGACATTTCTTTTTTAGAATTAGTTGAACTATTAACTCTCTGAATTTCAGAGGAACTATGAGCAAAAAAAGGGCTATTATTAAGAGGAGCTATATATACTACAAGCGAATAACAGAAAATAAAACACTCAGAATAACCTTCAACATTCCATATCTGGGTTTGGAAGCCAAAGACGAGCATTTTGCAGTACGTTGTTGGCCTCCTCATTTAAAGCATCGAGTGCACGGGCTTCTTTGATCTCAAACTGCCACTTTTCAATGTGTTCCTTGTGCGTCCTGCAGTTATAATTATGTAAGTTAAAAGTATTATTATGTTGTGAATACTGACAACAATTTGCAACTCCATACTCACATGATCATTCGCTCTTCAAAATCGTTACTGAGTTCGTTTAACAACATTGACTTGGCCGATTCTAATACCTCAGACACCTACAAGAAAGACAGACAATATGTTGAGTTAATAAGCATCAGACACACGAGCGCTGCATCTGCATGTCATTATGTCCATGGATCATACTACAAGACATGACCTAGCAGTGCCTCTAAATCAACTTTACAATTGTTTTTCAGTTGCAAAACCAAATTCAATGCTGCCTCAGCTGCAGCTCATAAGTGAATGCTGTATGAGAAAAAGACATATATGGTTTGATAGCTACCTGCTGAGTAAAGCGTTCTATCTTGTCATGAATTTGACCAATATGAAGTTCCATCTCCTCAGACACCATAAGATTAGCCTCAGTTTCTTCCTTCGCCACAATCTTCAAGGGTGCTTCATCTGTAACGTCTCCTTCATTCTCATCCATCTAAAAAAGTTTAAAGACAATTAGACTCGCACACTGAGAAAAAAAAACTTGTATTACTACTCTAAAATCTGGAAAGCAAAGGCAGAGACACATACAGTCGGTTTTATGCGTTTCCTCAAATTACTCCTTCCTTCGGTGTCCATCTTAACAGTAGCTTACAAGAGCTGCAAAACAAAAGGAAATCTCAAGAACAAAGTACATCATATGCAGTGATATGGTTAAAGTGTCCTTGTGCGGTTTAATCTATCAGCGAGCACCAGCTCGTGCAACAAACTTGAGAACAATATCATATTCATCACCATGCTTTTTCCGCATACTAATATGGAACAGAAGTAGTACTGTAAAGAGATAAACATATATCCAGAAAGCATGCACCAAGCAACTATGATAAGAAGCGAGCAAACATGTAGGGCTATAGAAAAGGAATCGACGAACAACTATATCTAACAAATAGATCGATGCATCTTTTATGGAATTTTCGTATAAATTCAAAAAAACAACAATAAAGCTTCGTGCAGAAGAGAGATGCAAGTAAAATGCTGATATCGAGTATCCTTTTCCATTGTTCACTGACCGATAAGTAATATCATCAGTGTCTCTGACCTAAACTAGTTATCGATTGCAGTGTGCTTAGCATTCACTAGAAACGCGACAATCAAACAAAGAGCGCCTGATCACAAACTGGTAATAGTAACAACATTCTCACTAAAGTTGAGGAACATATGCACATAGACACATGCAATTTCTAGTTACAAATAGCATATGAAGAGAATCAGAACTCTACAGGTTTATTTCTAGGGTTACTCATCGTATACTAATCTGATGGCTGAAGAAAATCAATGGACATTGACAACGACGGACTTACCTTGAGCGAGAATCGGCAATGGAAGACTTGCAGTCAAGCAGCTAGAGAGAATGGTGAACGGAGTCAGATTTATAAAGTTTTGAAACTACTGTGATTTAACTTTCCGCGCAGTTTTTATATCTGAATCTGAAATCATCTCTATTATCAAAGGTCCTGCTTCCAAATTAGAAGACTCTCTGCGTGGTTATAGAAAAGTAGATAACTATGTGCACTCTTGTAATCAAATTACGTTTTAGTACAAGTTTATTTTTTAGCTATTTCATTTGACAATGGAAATTTTAAAATTTTGATTATTATTGATAAAAAAAATGGAGGATAAATTTACTTTGTTTATCATTTTAATATAGTTGGATTGAGCTTCTCAAAAAGTTGTTTAATCTTTTTTATATTATATTCTTAGATACCGAAACTAAAGATGAACTGCACAAATAATTAGTTGAAATATCTGTTATGGTACTAATTCCATCAGTTCAAGAAATAACAAAACTAACAGAAGTGAATAAAGTGCGACCTCAAGCATGAAGCCAATATGCTTAAGGACACCTCTCATTAGAGTTAACTTATTACACTTTACATTCTTTCAGCAGTTGTTGAACAAAATTGTATACAACTAAAGCATTGCCGAAAGTTCGAATAACATAATATGGAATAAAAATAAAAATTCAATGGCGTGCATTATTTATTCGATCATTGCTTGCTCTCGAGTGGAGTCCATATAAGCGAAAAATATTGTTTGGCTTCCTACTATATATAGATTATTCAAATGATTGTCCCATCCTTAATAGTTGTGTTTTTCAGTATCACAGTTATACCAGACCGAATATAGAACCCCTCTGATGGTCTGTCTGCCTCCTCCACTTTCTGCACTCACCCAAAAGATGAATTGAGTTTAAGGTCCGTCTACCCAGCCACAACAAGTAGAGTCCGTCCTTTTCTTTTATGGAGAATAACTACACTACTATGCAGAGAGTACTTACATCCTTGTTAGCAATGAGTACGTTCTTTCCGATTCTTGCATTCATGTCAATTATACAGTTCCTGCCGGTACAACAAAGTTCCGACAAAGTAAATGAATCTAATCATATAGAGAAGAGGAACTTCAAAAGAAGTAAACTACAGTGTGCAAAACTTGCCTAATTTTGGTATCTCTTCCAACACCTATTGGAACTTTGACTTCTCCTAAGGAAGCTGATCTCTCTGCCTCGGTTTGGTAGTAGTCAGCACCCATCATCATAGTATCCTGTAGAATGTAGTAAGCAAGTTTTTTTACAATTGAAATTACATGACATTATTCTAAAAGGAATAATGGGAAAGAATAGTGCCTTCAACTCCACTCCGTACTCAAGTCGTGAGCGAACACCCACTATGGAGTGCTCGATACAGCACTCCCTTAAGAAGCATCCATGAGAAATTATAGAATCTTTAATCTGCAACGAAGTTGAAACTTTCTGTGATAATTAGATGCTAAAACGTAATGAGAATATCTTGTTGCTATGAAAAATATATATTGAAACCATACCCGGCACTTTTCAATTTTAGACGGTGGAAGAAACCGAGGAGATGTTAGAATAGGCGCGGACTGATCATAGAATTGGAATTTGGGGTACTTCAAGAAGAGTTGAATCAGAGAACGCACTTGTAGTGTTGTAGATATGAGACCACATTCGGTAATATTATAGACTTACCTTTTCTGTGAGAGCTAAATTAGCATGGAAAAAGGATTTTATAGTCCCAATATCTTCCCAGTAGCCCTTAAATGCATATGCCTGTACAGATTTGAGTAATGACAGCTGCTCAAGATATAACTATACAATAACCAGATTTTGTTGATAAAAATGTTGATTTTCATTATTCATGTTAGAGGGAGGAGCGAAAGAAATAAAATCACCGATAACTCCTGCTGCTTATGAAATAAATATTATATATAAAATTGCTGCATGTTTTGTCACCCCTTGCTTCCTCATTAATTATAAATTTGATAAATTACCTGTACATTGTAGTCTTTTGCAGCCAGTGGCAACACTTCTGATCCAAAATCGTTGGCTTCTGGATACTGCCACCTAGAGAGGCATATAATTAGTGAAGAAATATGTACACTTACAGGTACTTTAATGCAGTGACGAGAATCGTAATTTGACGTATTTGACTTCTGAAGTACTGGCTCAGTGTAGGGCTCTGACATATCAAGAACACTTTAATCTAAAACGAAAAAGATAGTTCCACAAACCATTGACTGAAACATGATCAGAAATTCTTCCATTCCAGAAGATTGAAGAGCAACACAAAGACGTCAAAAAGCTAAAACTGGTTCATAATGATTTTTAAGTGCATATGTTTTAAGATTCTCAAAAACAAAACAATAGCATAGACGTTCACCAAACAGTCTTGAGCAAAACATAATTCACCAACAATCCTGGTAATAGTAGAGGTAAAAGACTTTTTTTGGTTTATCATCTGTATACAAGAGAAGTAATCTCGGGTCTGATACTGCTAAGCCACAGAAGCTGACGCAATACCGGGACCCTTATCTGCGTCAGAAGCTTAATTACCTGAGAAGTTTTAGTAGAACATCTGTTTTGAACATGTATATACCCATAGAGGCTATATAAGGGAATTTCATTGCCTGTAGACATGACAAACCTAGAGTAGTTGTATCTACCATCTGAAACAGAAAAGTTAATTAATCAGATGCCAGGCATATTATTTACTATTTTTGAAATTACATGACAACACGACAAAGAAAGAAGCAACAACCATAGATTTCAAACTTTCACCATTTGGTTTCTCTAAAAACTGCTTTATCCTTCCTCTCTCATCAGTTTTCACCAATCCAAAATCAGAGGCCCGACTACGACAAAGAAAAGCTTGCAATTTTGTTGAAGGCATTGAAATCATAGATACAGGTCGATACAGAAAGTAAGATATATTAAACTTAAAAGGATTCACCTGTCATCCACAGGAAGACAACAAACAGACACGTCAGCACCTGAATCAAGGTGTGCCTGCACATTGTTTTTTACTATAAGACTTATAGATGTGCAACAAGATAGAGCTAAGGAAACACTTTTCTGAAGATGTGGTTCCAACCTGGAGAAATTCCATATAATCCATTCGATAGAGGTGATCCCCAGACAATATTAGAATATTCTCTATGTGCCTATGCTTGACATCCTAGGAAAATAAATAGAAATATGTCACTGAATCCTGAAACCATCAGGCTGTATATCATATATAGCATAGTCACTTTCATAAAATGAACTCGAATTTAAATGAATCGGAGAACTGAGGAAACCCGACTTCGTCTGAGAAAGGTGGCAGTATACCTCAAACAACCAAATAAATTGTCTTACAGCATCTGCCGTACCCTGAAACCATTTCTTTCCAGATTCCCCAGATGTTTGAGTAGCTGCAAGTACCTAAAACACACAATGTGGAAGATTTTGAAGATGATTGTGTTTGACTGACAAGTACTTTTCTTGTATGGCTTTCATGCCATATTGCCGAAAAAAATGGCTTGGAACGACACTTAAAATAATGTTAACCCCGATCTTCAACATACCTCGAAAAAACCATCATCAAAGTTAACACTTTTACCCAAGTTATATGTATGGGAAATATGCTGATTTAGAGATCGAGAATTGTATTGGGTCAGGATGTAAATTTTGTTAAGCCCACTATTCAAGCAATTACTCATTGGCACGTCTATCAATCTGTAGCATCCGCCGATGGGGACCTGCAGACCCATGTAAAGCACAAAATATTTCAAGATGATAGTTTAATAGATCTGAGCTGTTAGTAATCTTAGCTAGCTTACCGCTGGTTTAGCTCTTGTTTCAGTAAGTGGAAAAAGTCGTGTCCCAGCTCCACCACCTAATATGATAGACGCAACAGATTTTGGGTCTGCTACTCTTTTTTCAAGATCTCCAGCTTGAAAGGTCTGCATTGAAAATTCATTATACGATTTTTTTTTCCAGTAATTTATGCCTTGAGATAATTCAAAAGAAACCAGGGAAAAACAAGCATGCAAAGTAACTTAGAAGTCATGCACATATGAAGGTTGTTGACGCCAAAAAGAAATATAAACAGAAAGGATATAGAACTCAGCATGATAAAACGTTTGTTCTTGAAATGATATAGGAATATAAACATATTAAACTACATATAGGTAGAAGAAGTGGTGAAAGTTACCATAAAACCGTTAGTAACATCTGCAAGAGTGTTAGTAGCAAAGAACCTTTTGTTTGTGGCATATCTCCTCCTCGGAACACTAAAATGACCAAGCTGCACAATATCCGTCGTGCAGTTTAGAGAGTCACCTTGTACAGAACCTCCAAAGAATGAAGTTGGTAGTCGGTCGACTGGAAACTTTAAAGATTGTGAGCAGCTAGAAGCCAGCATTACGCCGGTTGAACAAAGATTATGTTTTCAAGCGAAATAACAATTCTCAGTTTGGCTACAAAACAATAAAGGCAGACCATATCAAAATCTGACTGCTCTTTTTATATAAAAAAAGTACAGTGAGGGGCTTTTTATGAATACACGTATAACAAAGGATGCATAGGAGTATATAATTACACTAAGGAGACAAATTAATAAGTCTTGGAAACAAAAGAGATTACATTTCAAGATCAACGACATACAGAATACATCATGTGCTGAGACTTTAAACCAGGGCCAGCTATTTCATGATTTGGATCGACATATTCATTGGTCATTACATTACATTACATTACATTCCGACATGTGTAAAGTCTGAAAGAAACATCTGATTGCCTCATGATGGAGCAAGGAATGGCTCTTGCAACAGTAGTAATCCATATTTGGCATCTCACATTTTTAAACCAAGTCACTTCAGATTCTCAAGATAACTTTCGATTAGAGACTCCTTCAATATCAGACAGATGTGTATATATATAAACATGTGAAACTGTTTATTTGCATGAGAATCAAAGATAAACCTAAAACGAGAAAAGGAACCAGAATCAATGACCATATGGATTTGATATCATATAGTCGGACAAGATCGAATACCTTTGATTATTGAATCCCGAAATCGAAAGTGGGTTTTCTCAGTCAATTATAAAATGACTCCATCGAACAAAAGCAACCGCCAACAACCACTAGCCGCGACCATTGTTCTTCACCTCGTAGTTCAGATTCACTGTGCGCTTGCTAATGTACATTGTGAACCCAAAATGGCGTTTCTCTTCTTCGATTTTCGTATTCGTAGGACAAACGAAGAAGGCATTGTTTGAAAGTCCAGGTGTCGATTATCGGCTATTGTTAGATACTTTTTATTTTTTTAATTAGTGATAGTTTAACTTGATTTATTATAAGAATTATCGTAATCTAAACGAATGATGGATAATATGGCTACTTTGTAACTTTCAAAATTAAAAATCCATACTAAATTGAGATCTCATTTGGCTATAACGAGACCCCTATTTGGGTTTTGGGGATTTAGTTCGATTTTGGGATTAGGGTTCCAGAATCTGGAAATGGCGATTTTTATAATTTTCATAGTTTTCATTATAATTTTTATAGTTTTCATTGCAAAATGTTACAGTTTTTGGCTTGTTTAATTCATTTAGGAAACTTGTTTATGAAATTATTCTCATCGGCCACTGTTAGACCTTCGTTCTCGTCGATGTAATCAACACCGATCGCTTGGAGTACCTGCGCTTCAGCAAAATGACCGACACGAGCTCGTGCCATCACCGGGATCGAAATGGCGCGCTTTATGTCCTTAATAAGAGACGGATCCGGCATCCGTAGAACGCCATTGACTCCCTCTGGACGCGGTACTGATATAACGACTGCGCAGGCTCCCGAAGATTCGGCTATCTTTGCTTGCTCGACGCTGGTGACCTCGATTATTGCGCCACTGCGGAGCATCTGAGTAAGTGCTATTTTCATGGAGAGGGAGTTCTTCTTGGACTCTGTAATTGTGCCTCCGCCATACACGGTGACGGTTCCGCAATGCTCTGCCATTGAATTCTTTGAAAGATTTTGCTAGACTTAGGATTTATTTTCAGTTTCCGATAGGGAAAAAGGAAAATCAGAGAGACGAGGACTGTAAATAGAAGGGAGAGAGAGACCAGAGTTGTTCTAATTCATTTAGGAAACTAAAACAGTGAAGCTTTTCTTATATGAATACTTTAGTTAAGTCTTTATGAATGTGCATTGAAATACATTTAGTTAGTATTTGGCTTCATTATATAATAGATGTTTTGGTTATTTTTTTTAAAAAAAAAAAGTTTCAAAAAATAATGGTTTTTCTTTAGAAAGTTGGATGAAGGGCAAAACGGGTATTTCATTGAAGAATTTTTTTTTTTTGAATTTGGGGTCTCATTATAGCCAAATGGGGTCCCAATATAGCCTTGCCCATTATTTTATCTTATCTAAAAGTAACAAAACACTATCAAATGCCCTCAAGGTTTATCTTATCTGAATTTGAAGTTTGTTTTAATACAATATGGACTGTGTGAAGTTTGTTTCAATACAAAATGGACTGTGAGATATTTCAGAGACTAATATTGAAATGGAGAATTTTTTTAACGTATTTTTATTTTGATAAACAATATATAAAAACGGTTATAAAAAATTAATTTGTTAAATATAAAAAATTAATTTGTTAAATATAAAAAATTTCTTATTAAATTAAATTTGAATTATCAAAAAGATGAAAATAATAATGGATAATTGGGTAAACAAGTCCGTCTATATATCAAAAGATGAAAATGTTTACTAAAAATTAGGCTAAAATATTGTATTAAATAAATATCAATTTTTTAATATTTGAGTGATATTTGTTGTCACAACAATAGAAAAGATCGTTCGTCTCTAAAAATCGAATCCAATAAAATCTATAAATAAAAGAATATTTAAGATGTCTAACCCTGTGTAATTGAATCAAAAATCTTTTGATTCATGTTTGTTGTTTCTTATTCCACTCCAATCGAGTTCAAGTTCAGGCGATTCAAAGATCATGCCCTTCTGAAAAGAGTTATGGCTATTATTGAACCAATTTCGAACTTATCAATTTTATCCATCTTAAAATTTATTTCTTTATCAACACAATAATTCACATCTATATTTCAAAAACACTGCAGTAAGTTCTCTAACAAAATTTATATCAACAAAACTAATGATATAAGTCTCCAAATTTGTTTACCGTAAAAAGTTAAACAAATAAATAATAACAAAGATTATGAAAATCTTACCGGAACTCTGAGCATAGATAACACTCACACTATATCTATATCCCCTCCTAATGAAAACCCACGACGACAAATCGGACAACGTTTGTTTTCATCTAACCAATCTAGAATACATAATTTATGGAAAACATGATTGTATCGCTCAAGGATCATAAATTCTACACCTTGATTGAAATCCTCCAAACAAATCGCACAAGAATTATCTCTAAATTTAAACACCGAACCCATCATAACAGAACTACTCCTTTCTCGAAATTGTTAGAGCATGTACAACGAAAGTGTTAAATCATGTGTTAATTTGATTTTTAGTTAAAACACTAAAAAATCTACTCGAGTGAACGTGTTAAGATTGAAGTTAGATGACGTGGAAGTAATTTTTGTTAACTCGTTTGTTAAATTCTCAGAGCGAGTTAGCAGATATATCCATTGTTAGAGCATGTACAACGGAAGTGTTTTCCCCAAGGGGGTAGCCGAGTTGGTTGAGCATGGCATTCTTATAACCAAAAGGTCATGAGTTCGAGTCCCTCTGCATACGCTTTCTCGGCTGAGCCTGTCACCTTGTGTGGTTTACCTTCTGGCGTTGGTTTGCAGGCTATCGCGTCAGACTGAGGGTTTACCCTGTGCGCACTCATTGCACTCTGAGTAGCGGCTGCGGGTTCCCTCCGAAAAAAAAAAAAAAAAAACAACGGAAGTGTTAAGTATGGCATTCTTATAACCAAAAGGTCATGAGTTCGAGTCCCTCTACATACACTTTCTCGGCTGAGCCTGTCACCTTGTGTGGTTTACCTTCTGGCGTTGGTTTGCAGGCTATCGCGTCAGACTGAGGGTTTACCCTGTGCGCACTTATTGCACTATGAGTAGCGGCTGCGGGTTCACTCCGAAAAGAAAAAAAAAAAAAAAAAAAAAAACAACGGAGCTAGTTAGCAGATATATCTATTGTATTTTAGCGGTTATTTTTCCTTTTTTTTCTCCTCCACTCTCTCTTTTTTGTTATTTTATTCGTTGATTAATATCTTTTGATATATACGACTAAAGCCCATTCAAATTAGTTAGCTAAAAAATAGGTAAATCATATCTTTTTTATCCTACGTGTCACTAGTTAACATATAATTTTAGATTGAAGTTAGATGACGTGGAAGTAATTTTTCCTTTTTTTTCTCCTCCACTCTTTTTTTTTGTTATTTTATTCGTTAACTAATATCTTCTAATATATACGACTAAAGACCATTTAAATTAATTAGCTAAAAAAAATAGGTAAATCATATCTTTCGATCATACTTGTCACTAGTTAACATATAATTTTAACATGTACCACTATACATTGTACATGATCTTACTCATATAGGGTAAAAGATATTAATTAGTGAATAAAATAAGGGATATAGAAAATGGAGGAGGAAAAGAAGGAAAAATAACTGTAAAAATACAAACAATCTATTTGTTAAGCATGTATACTCGTTGGTCTTAAAATTGTGTGTTAGTGGATGCCACATAGGATATAGAAACATCATTTAGCATCATTTTAGTTAACAAACTTAATTTCACTTCAATGATACTTTTTAAAATCACACGAATGAGAGAAATAATATTATTTTTAATATCTTTTATTTTATTTTATATAATTTTAGAGGTTTATACCAATTGGGTTATAAAATTTACACAATTTATCAATAAGTCCAGCCTCAAATAAGTTTTACCTATATATACCAAAATATGATTTTATTTACCTATTAGTCCAAATATAATTTTTAAATACAATTTTATCGTTATGAGTTTGACAATGTGACAAAGAGAATTTAAGGATACCGAATTGATTTTGAAATTAGGACCGAATATTTTGATTTGGGGATGCAATTGTTTTATTTTTAGGATTATTGAGTCTTTTTTTAATGAAATGGATCTGTTGTGGTATGATTCGGTAAATAAAAACATTTTTTTGACTCATTCTGTAAGTCTCCCTATATTTTAAGGTATTATTTAAGATTATCGTATAAGATTTCAAATATTTTGTTTCACTATCTTTGTGTTGGAAAAGAAAATCATAAACTTTTTTTTAGATATTGAAAAGATGAAAAAAAAAATGGAATAAAAATGTATATCAAAATTTATAAAAGATATGATTTGTTAAAAAAATATTAGATAGTTGAGAAAAATAAGGAAATGCAATCATTTTTTTAGTTTTATCATATCTTTTAAAATATTTTAAATATCTTTTAAATAACAACTTTCATTTTATCTTCTTTATTAGTTTCAAGATATATTTTGATTATTAATATATTTTCTTTTAAAAATATTTGATTTTATTCAATCTATTTTATAACCATATTTTATAGATAACACATTTTTATTTATATTTGTTTTTAAGAATATCTTTCAAAATTAAATTGGATTTTGTTATATCCTATTTTCAAAAAAAAATTAGAAAAAAATATATTAAAATTTATTTTTTATTTTATAAAAAATATATTTAATTTTTGCATTTATAAACAAACGGTAAAAATGAAAAAAATATATATAAATAAATGAAAAAATAAAATAAAAAACAACGACATGGCTTACATGCTCTAACATTTTAACAAGTTCATTAGAGCATGTCGTTGTTGTTAAAATGGTGTGTTAGTGGGTGCCAACTAGGAGTGAGAAACATCATTTAGCATTTTTTTAGTTAACAATCCTAATTTCACTCTACTAGTTTGTTTGTTTTTTTTTAACTTTATCTTTTAAAACACTTTTTAATTAACGATTTTAATTCGTTTTTATCCATATATATCAAAGATATTTTAATTATGTTTGTTCTTATCCATATATAATAAAAATATTTTTTCAAATGTATTTTAAATAAAAAATTTACTTTGGTGGATGTTAATCAATATATATCGAAACTATTGATGTTTGTGAATCTATCATAAAAAATTGATGGTGAATAACTATGATAAAAAAAAACCGCAATAGGAAGAAGATGAATCATGAAAAAAACATTGAAAATAAAAAAGATATTAAAAAAAGGGAAATGACACACTAAGTACCCTTTAGCCAAACCTATTACAACCTAGTGCCCTTTAATGGGTTAATGCTTACTAAATACCCATCTCATTAAACATATCCACTTCTAATACCTTTTCTTTTTTTAATACCAAGATTACCCTCAACCTAGTATATAAGGTTGATTTGTGAAAAAAAGGACCCCTTTTAGCTCCAGCATCTTCTTAATCACTTTTGAATTTTGAATTTTGAATTTATTAGCCTCCTTTCTCTCTCCTCTCTCCTAACCTTTCAAACAACCCATTTTTCAAGAACGTTTCTTCATTTAAAAAAACTACGGCTGATCACACCACCTCCGGCGACACACTTGAACCACCATTTACCTTACGTTACCACCGGCGATCCATCTAGGAGCCTTATCGGAGTGTTCCGATCACCGGCGACTTTCAGATAACAATTTTAACGTCGTCAGCCTCCTGGGTACTGTTTTGCACCGTTATATCCTCCTAGCTCCGATCTTGCACCGTGTCTCAGCCTCCTAGACCACCGTACACAGCCTCCTAGCTCCGGTTGATAGTTTCGAAATCGTAGCCTGTCGTTACATTTTACAGGTGAGTAACAGAGTCGAGTTTTCAGTTTCGAAATCGTTTTCCCTTTTCGAAATCGATTATAGACTCTAATATAACGTGCGTTAATTCCAGGAAGCTTATTTCCATCTGCTTCTGCTCAATCCAAAGTATCCAAACCGGCTCCGATCACATTCCGGTGAGAATTTTCATTCCCCCACCTCTGTTTGAACCCTGATATTTATATGGTTGCTCCTTGCGATTTTACGCCTGCAATTGTATGCTACAGGTTGCTAGATTACTACATACACCCTGATATGTTAGATTTGTTTGTACATTAAACCTGACTGCATACACCATGCTATCTTAGTTTTGTCAGGTTGCTATATGTGTTGATAAATAAACCATGGCTCCATATACCCTTATAGTTTAGGTACTTGATATTGCTATATGTTTCCAACCATTTCCTATTGCTGCTATGTTATATATAACATGTTGATATATGTGTTTGAAAACAGATTATTAGTCCATATACCCTGATAGTTTAGGTATGCCAGTTTGCTATTTTGTGCTGAAAATTGACCATCACCGATATACCCTGATAGTTTAGGTATGCCAGTTTGCTATTTGTGCTTAAATTGACCACGACCGATATACCCTGATAGTTTAGGTATGCCAGTTTGCTATTTGTCCTGAAAATTGACCACGACCGATATACCATGATAGTTTAGGTATGCCAGTTTGCTATTTGTCCTGAAAATTGACCACGACCGATATACCATGATGTGTTAGACATAGTATATTGCTATATCTGTTATACTATCAGTAACACATTCAGTAGTTCTACACCAACATTAAACAAACTAACCAAAAGTCCTATAATTCAGGGTACACAATGTCTAAACCAAAAGTTTGCATTTTCAAACTTAGTACGGAGACAAGTATTGTTCCGCTGTCCGAATTCGTAAACTTCGAGTCATTTCAACAGTACGTTGAGCAAACATGGCAAGGGCTTGTTAGAGGCAACTACAGCATTACGTACTCTTGCGGTGCTCAGAATAATTGTATTTTTAATAAGGAGACCGATTTCATCGGGTTGGAATGTTACCTCGATATTGAGCGTTTGAAGAGTGTGTCATTTCTTATCGAAGAACATGTACCTGATAAAGGCTCCGCCGTTAAACGTAAACAACCCGTTCAACTGTTCGAAGAATCCTCTCACATACAACGAACCAGCGGTGAAAGCAGTACCTGTTTGGCCATTACAACCCCGAAAAAAAGACATCTAGCTACAGCGGGATGGGCGGAAGCTATCATCGGTGTTGGACAGTCATTTCCAGACGGTGCTCAAGGTCTTAGGTTATCCTTATCCCGTTATGCATTAGAGAACGGTTTTGCGTTTAGGTACATGCACAATACCTTTAACAAGATCACCGTTTATTGTGTAAACAAAGATTCGGATGGCTGCAAATGGAGGCTTTACGCTTCTGTCGATTGTAAGACCGGTTTGATGACAATTAAAAGATTTTTCAGTACCCACACGTGCAGTCCCGTATTCACAAAGAAGAAAAGCCGGCATCTGTCGTCCGATTTGATTGCTGATGAAATTCACGATTCTCTACGAAACAGCCATTCTTTAACAGCTAAGACTATACAGTCCACCATCAAGCAAGACTACGGTTTAGACGTTTCATATCGTCTATCTTGGAATGCGTTGGAGAAGGCCCGTCGCGCTGTATTTGGAGATAGCAATACGTCTTTCGGATTGCTAAAACCATACTTCAAGAGGCTAAAGAGTCGGGACATCACTACGGACTGTCGTCTCGATTTGGCTCCCGGCAATGTTTTTCGTCGCTGTTTTATAGCATTTGGGGCGTGCCTTCAGGGTTTCCATTCGTGCCGCCCTCTACTCTACGTTGACGGAACCCACCTGACAGGGAAGCACGGTGGCATGTTGCTTTCAGCAGTGGCAAAAGATGGAAACAACGGTCAGTACAAATACGTCTCAATATACATTTGATCTGATAAATAAGCATACATAGTTTGCGATTTAATAACACTGTCTGATAGTTTGTATTACATGCTCTGGTATTTTAGCTATTACTGATTGCTAGCTTGGTAGGCTTTGTTTGCTAGATTTGGTTACACAGACTGCGATTTGTTAACTATTACACAATCGAACAAAACATCGTTCTGTTACTGTAGTTCTGTTTTTAATCTTCTTTTCCATACCAGGTCTTTTCCCCGTTGCTTTTGGTATATGTGGTAGTGAAGACTCGGACAACTGGTTCTGGTTTTTGGAAACTTTAAAACCTCATCTGTTAGGGCGCCAGATAACTTTCATTTCAGACCGCCATGCTGGTATTATTAGCGATGTCGCAATTCTTTATCCTACTGACTACCACGCTTATTGCATCTTCCATCTTATTCAGAACTTGAATAAAGCTCTTGAACACACTAACAGAGTCTACAAACAAGATATGCTAGCGATGTTCAAGAGCTGTGCTTATGCCCCTACGGTCGATCTTTTTAATGAACGTTATGGTCAGTGGTTGCGACAAGGCGGTAATCGTATTGAAAACTTCGTCAGGAATCTTACCCCAGAAAAATGGGCTCAGGCATATGTCAAAGGCAAACGGTATGGGGCGATGGCATCAACAGCTGTTGAATCGTTCAATGGCCAGATTAAGAAGTTGTGCCATCTGCCTATAGTCGAATTAATCGACCGGATTAGAGCTCTTCTGATGACTCAAATGTCTCGACGTTTAGGAGAAGGCCAAACTTGGAACACACATTTGTGCCCCGAGTTTGACAAGATGTTCAAAGATAATGTACAATCCGGTCGGACATGGTTAGTTCGCAAGTCTTCTGCGGCTTATTTTGAGGTTTTATCGGACCCAGTCATGGTGGTCAACATACTGGATTTCAAATGCACATGCGGCTCTTGGCAGCAAGAATGTTTCCCGTGCGCTCATGCGTTGGCTGTAATTGCATCTATAAACGAGGATCCTATGACGTTGGTCGAGCCGTTTTTCACTACACAAAATTTCCTGTCCAGCTATTCATTTAATTACCGGCTATAACGGAGTTTGGTGAATCCAGTAGCGCAGATTATGATGGAGAGCCCTTGGTGCTGCCCTCTAACGTTAAAAGACGACCCGGTCGTCCGAGGAAGAAGCGTATTCCATCAAGGGGCGAAGTTTCCAGCAGCCAGTCCCGTTGTGGTCGATGTTTGAAATCGGGCCATAATAGGAGGTCATGTGATGCTCCTTTCTAAACATTATTAACCTACTTTTTTGTAACATTTTACATATCAAAGATAAGCACTCCTTATCTTTCGACGTCTGTTTGTACAATTTTAACATTTACATGTTCCATTTCTGTTTCTTATCCCCTATGATATCTGTTCTCGTGTACATTGCTATCTTTGAAGCTATACTATGATAGCGACTATTATAACCATTGATAGATTCTAGATATTGCATCTGACAGATACATCAAACGTATGTTTTTTGTTTCGGTTTACATCCATCTGATGCTTTGCTCGCATTACTTATACTTGTACTTCAAATTATTCATGCCATGTTCATCTCAAAGATAAGCACTTCTTATATTTCCACTTATGTTTAGTCCCCTAAAAGAATTGCCATGTTCATCTCAAAGATAAATCCATCTAACATGCCTTAACATCTAACAGATACATCAAAGTATGTTACTTACATTTATTTCGGTGTACATTCATCTAACGGTACCTTTCGACTTATGTTTTTTTACACTTTTAATATTGACATGTAACCTGTCTGTTTGGTTCAGACTCTGATATCTATTACGAGCTACATTTCTATACACGCTTTTGTACTATGATAGACAAACTATGAAACATTGATAGATCGTCGATTCTACATCTGACAGATACATAAAACTATGTTTTCATACCTCCGATATGTTACTAGTCATACAATGCGATTTTGTTAAATAACTGCAGTTAAAACTGTTTCCTCAACTGCAACATATCTTATTATATCATACTGAGAATAACCATAAAACTGAAAATTCATTCAAACGTTAACATTAAAAACAATGACTGCTACATATAGTCCAAATACACCAGCCCCCCTAAAAAAATAACACTTCTGCACAGGGTTGGTGCAAGTTACAGTCCACAAAAAAACATAAACATAAGTTAAAAACACCAAAATAGAAACAAACAGGGCCATGAAACTACATCTAGAAACCTTCTAACCTAATCGGAGTCGTCTCTGTTAGAGCCCTCGTCCTCTTCTTCGTCTTCTTCTTCTTCTTCTTCTTCTTCTTCATCTTCATCTTCATCGTCAGAGGCCTCGTCGTCTGCCTCTTCATCTTCATCATCGTCTTCCTCATCCCAAAATGGGTTAATGCTCTTACACCTCTTCCTTTTTGGCAGCTTCTCATCGTCAGAAAGATAACAGTCGTCCATGGACCAAGAATCCCATGATCCATAAGGGTCTTCTTGTTCCTCAGACCAGACCGACCATGCATCTTCTTCGTCGGAGGAGTACTCCGACGTCGTCGTGTGCTTGTAGGCCTTCTCGCATGAGTAGTAGTCAGAGGACCAGGCGTCGTCGCTGCTCTGGTGTGGGGAGAAGGGTGATGAAGGAGCCATGGTTGGAGGAGCAGCCGTTTCAACTTAGGGTAGAGGTTCTGTGTTTTTTTTTCCTTTGCTTGTTAGTTTGTGAGTAATAGGTTGACATATGCCCCTCTATTTATAGCAAAACCCAGCTCCCAATGCTGAGTCCCCTTAAGCAACCATATTTTCTTTCACAACTTTAATGGCACACGTTCATTAAATGAATGTAATCATTCTACTTCATCTACCCATTGTCTTTTCAAGTTCAATCTAACCAATGGTTTTAACACATTAATGTAGTACTGAGTAATGTGTGTGGTTAACAGTCCTTTCAACAAATTAATTGCATTTAGTGCAGTCCATATATTTTAATTTTGTGCATCACCAACCTGTTATATGATATTTGCCACTAATTCTGAATGATATTTATCTATTTTTTCTGAACGATATCTGAAACTATACTTTATGGTTCGTAACCAAAAAATTTATAAATTACGATATGTTTCGCACTACGATATTTTCTTGTTTAACCCCAGATAGATCTTTCCTTAACCCCAGATAGACACTTTGGTGAACATTGATAGTTTTTCTTATATATGCAATATTGATATTTTCGAACAGTGAATCATTATTAATGTTGATTTTGTGTAAAGATGGTGGCGTGGTGCTTTCGGGAGTGGCTAGAGATTGAAGCAACTGTCATTGCTAATACGTTTCAGTATACATTTGGTCTGACAAATATGTTTACATATTTTGCGATCAAATCAGACTGTCTGATATTTTGTATTATATACTCTGGTATTTCAGGTATTCTTGATTGCTAGCTTTGGAGGCTATTTCAGATAGCTTAATTTAAACAAACTTTTCTTTGATAACTTTTTCACAGCCGACTGCATCAAGTAAAAAGTGCTTTTACATGTAAATTTCAGTCTACAAACATAAATCATAGAGGTATTGCTACATTCACACATTGCTAATCTATGCGAAATATACAAATTGGTACCAAAATATAAGTTACATACTACCAACGTCTGTTTGTGTTACAATCATTCAAGAAATGTTTGAATATTTTAGCTCTTGTTACTGCCGGCATTTCATCACCATATTGCCTTCCAACCGACCCTTTTGTAATTATATCTTCTACGTATTTGCAAACGAAGACACCGCAGTCGTAGCTGCCCCTCTTTTGCTGTGGGATGTTTAACATGGTCTTAATTTTGTACCCACCTTTAACATGCGGTATATATTTCTTCTTCATGCAATAGGCCAGCTGCATTGATAGATACAGTAGCAGTCATTGATATGCATTACTATACTGTTTGCTAGATATAATGTTCGAAATAGCTAGAAATGCAATCAACATAGTTTACTTGGAATGACTCATTCCTTACCAGAGCATCGGCTGTGTTTCTTGTCTTATCGGGAATGAATTTGCTCCACGGCAGCATTGGGTTGTAGCTTCTGGCAGCCCCATTCTCCATGTCTATGACCAGGAGCGTCCAGTGGTTCACGCCGTCCGTGTTTACAGTACAGAGGGGGACGAATGCAACATATGTGTCGCTGGGCATTGTCTCAAAAACATTGTCCACAATGGCAGACATATCTCCCTTGTTAGCCAGTGTCCCCTGTAAATTTAAGACATTAATACAGGAAGTAGATGTACCTAATATAAAACCAATAATCCCATGGGAACTTACAGTTGTAAACCCAGTTATTTGAATGGCGTTGACAGGAAATGAATACTTATTATCAAACCCTTTCACAGGGACTTTGAAATCTGAATCCTTTAACAGCTTATATATCCAAGCATCTATTACCTATCAGAACACAATTACAATCCCAAGTCAGTTGAGCAACCAACAGCTTATTGGTTGACACAATGATAGTTGCTTCAATTACTAATGATAGACGTATACAGACCCGTTGGTAGACGTACAAGCACAATACGATAGATAGATCCTAATATATTTTTACCTTGAAGTCCAGTTGAGTTTCGTTAGGAAGTTCCATTATCTCTGTCACACTTACGGAAAGCCTGTAAGAGAACTCTGATGTTGGCAAGTACCACACTTCTGGATCTTCCTGGGTTTCTACCTGTTTCAGTTTCAGCACTTTTTCGTACTCACTTACATCGATAAGTTCTGTTGTCTGTGTCTGGAACGGCCAAGCTACAACTTCAGTTCGCTGTTGTTGAACCTGCGTCGGAGTAAGTAAGTTGAACCCAGGCATGTCATCAATGGGTACCTAAAAAAAAGCAGCATGGTTGTAAACTCTTAACAATACAGTTTAAAAGTTTATGGAGAATACCAAATATCTACTTACCTCAACGTTCATTTGTTCTTCCTCGATGGATTCGAGTGTACGTCTCTTCTCGTTTGAAGTTTCAACAGCCTTGTCAACTTCAGCGTAAAATGATTGGGTGCAGTCTATGAAGCTATCGTCACCCAACGGTGTAACCGACTTGACAATAAGACCCTTCGATGCTGCTTTCTGTTGTTCTGGTGTTGCGTACGAAGATGGCTCAACCTGTGACACTTTTTCGATCTTCTCTGCGGAATGATCTACTATGTTGGAAATTTCTATCACCTTTAATGGAGACACAGCTTGTGATAGCTGTTCGCACTTTGCTGCTGTTCCGGTGCCAGTGAATAGAACTAAGCTAGAGTTTCGTGTGTCTTCAGGCTCCGCTGTTTCGACTTCCTAAAAACATACGATTGGAAACCATTCATTGCGAGATCAACTATCAATCATGTATGATATTCAAATACAACTTTAACATCCACTTACATTGTGAGAGACATGTTCCGGAACCACTGGTTCGGTTGCTGCTATCTCCAACAATGTAGTTGCTACTACTATGTCATCTTCTCCTTTGTCCTCACCGATGATGGCTGCCTTATTTCCTTCATCGACGGCTTTTGGCGACTCCTCCAACTGTCGTTCCATTGTTTTCGTTATATCGTTGGATACTTCGTCCAACAAATCATTTCTATCCACCACCAGCTGCTGTTGTTCAACCTCGTCGTTTCCGACTCCAGGTCCCTGTGCAGGTACCAAAACTACATTCTGCGCACCGGCAGCATGAGTTAGGGGTGGTATTCCTTCTGCCACATCCCGTTTCCCATTACCAGCGTCACAACCACCTGTTGTAGTCCCTTTCGGCTTCCATGACACATCAACAGCAACAGCATCCTGTGTAGTACTTTCTTCCAATGGTTCAACAAGTGTTTTGGATTGAACCCCACCTCCGTCAACTTCTTCTTTGTCCTCCTCTGATTCGTCCCTTTCATTATGCTTAGCTTTTTCAACCTCCTGTCGTTCGTCTGTTTTATCCTCCCCATCAACGCCCTCTTCTTCCGTTGCTTTTTCTGTTTCAGTTACTACAGGCCTCCGGCTTCTTTTGTAAACTAGTGTTTCCTTAACCAACTTCTCCCCAACGCGTGCATCTATTGTTTCAGTAACTTCCTCATCAACGCGGCAAAATGACGTGGACAAGGTCAACATCAGTTGTTGATCCTCACCATCCATTATTTCACCTGCCAGCTCCAGCTTTTGTTTAAGGTCCTCCAGATCTTTCTTCAAAATTTCAACCTGATTCAAACGAGCATACAAAATTCATTCATTATTTATAACAACGATAGTTACATAATACTTCTTTGATAGACATCTTCATTTTAACAAACATACAGATGTTATTAGTTATACTTGTCATGCTAGCACTAACCTCTTCGTTTCTTTCATCAAGGCATGTTTTAAGCCTCTTGTTCTCAACTTTCAACCGGCGCAACCGGCTTCTTTTTTTTCAGTTTTTTGCTGTCGCGCAGTACCAACTGCGACAGCACTCCAAAACTAGGAATCATACTCGACCTACGTTTTTTCCGGTTCTTCAACCTCTCCCCTTTGATTTTACCAACTCTTGCCTTCCTCTCCACAATGAACTCCCCCAACGTAACATCATCTTCAACCTCAATCATCGAACTTCTTATCTTCTTACTACCAGCTCCGTCATCTTCTTTCCTTATTGAACTTCTGCTCGCAATAGATTTCTTTCTTTTCCTACTCTTCTCTTCGCTTGGTTCACCAGCCCCTTCCCACCTTATCCTCGAATCATTGACTCCATAAACAAAACATTCTGATGCTGTAAACACCAACTCCCCGCCGACAACCTAGGAGATACAGTATAATATTCATTTAGCAACAAAATATTTTAATCATAACTGATATATGTATTATACTACTACGATATATCTACTATACCACAACATACCTCGTCGTCCCTGAGCTCACCGACCATCTGGATCATTTCAAATATAGACTCCTTGCCCTCCAGCCCCCATCACTTGTAACATCTAGGTATTATGTAAGGCCTCGGTATGTCGACATTTATAGAAATATGTTCCATAAGAAACGGCTGCACAGAACATAACTAACCATTAAAAAAAACATTTTCCTAACAGACATGCTAATTATAACACACTATACTTACAAAAAGCAGAGCAACGCATCCGATAACTCTGGAAGGATGCCCGGCCTTAATACATTTGTCCAGCGATTTGTGAAGCTTATCCAAGATGGCTCCAGACCAGTCATAGTCGTTTATCTTGTCCAGATTCTCCACGTAGAAGATTGCTGTCCACCCGATTACATCGCCCGACACTGAAAAGAACAGTGTCAAGCATATGAAAAGTATCAGTAGCCTAGCCACATCCCTCGCTTCATCCTCCCCTCCTTCTCTAACTGCTTTCTCGATTGCTTCCTACAAAAACATCCAAAATCATAACAACAATATAGAAAGAACAATCAAAGGCATCCACAACTAATAAGACATTACATATATGATTGCATACATACCATAGTTCTTTGTAGACATACTCTGATATCTATACATGTTTACTTTGCTATCTATGATTCTACCATCTGATATCCAATCTATTCAAGGCTGATACTTTACAGATCTGCATACATCAGGCTTTGTTTTCTGTTTCATATTTAACATTACTTACATTTGTTACATACTCTGATAACTATCCCTGACTAAATTGCTATCTATGCTGGTACAGTCTGATATTTGGTCCATTCCATCTTGCTATCTATCCACCATCTTATAAATTCGGTCTAATTTATCTGTTCTTTTAATGTTACAATATCTATGATATCTTAGTGTTCCTATATTGCTATTTATAGCAATCTTTTTATAGTGATGTGAAAATGTAACTGGATTCCATCAAACAGCACAGCATGCAGTAAGAACTACAAAACAACTGCATTCAAACATACTCTATTTACCTTTATTAGCGCGTTTAAAACTGATTTGTCGTTCGTTGGCCCGCTTTTCCTCGTCCTTGGACTCAAGAAATATTTCTTCATCAAAGTCGACTCTAGCTCTGCTCCTTCGGCGTACCGAGCGATAAATCCACCTGATTTGCTCATCGGCATCTCTTCGTTACCGTGTCTGAGGCCAAAGATCGCATGAACGTCTTTCTTGGTAAGCCTAACACGCTTCTGTCCAATCTTGAAAGCCTTCCATCTGACGTCGTATAAACCACAGATCGCCTCGATCAGGTGGTGGAACTTTTTAAGCTTCAGAGTTTCGTTCCTCAAGTCGTACGAGGTTTTGAGGAATGTGTAGAAAGGTGTTCCGCGAGCAGCCTCGATGTGTTCGGCTTTGATTATATCACGTCTCAAGACATTGATTATGCCAACCAATCCCGAGCGGTAGAATACTCCTGTCATTTTAACCTGTCAACATTTACATAAGCTAGTTACTAATTTAGATTTTAACAAGGTGCAATAACACTTAGCAGCCACTGCATTACAAACACGTTGAAACTTATAATTATCGCCTTGACGTCATGTCTTACATGTACATCTCTTATCAGACCCTGATAGTATTTACAATATAAATTGCTATATGTATGACGACACCTACATACGCTCACAACATTTGGAACAGCATCTTATAGCTGTTGCACACGATCAAACACGTTAACGATTAAACCCTGCCAGGTCCAAATCGATTGCTCAGGGCAGTTAAACTATATACTGATAGATGTGAAAGACCATATTGCTAGATATGGGGCAACCCTACGCAAAATCGAAACCCTACAAACATCCTCCTAGCAGTGCTATCAACAACACCATACTCAGTACCAATACAACTACCATCGTCCGGTCGACCAACAGTAAGACAAACGCTTACTATTCCGTTCGAAACAACCACTGTACGAGAAAAGACGTCTAACACCCATCGACAGACAATGTAAAAGAACCTACACATGGAAACAGAGACAGATACCTGGTTTGGTTCGAACGAGACTGTTTCGTTCGACGGAAACTTCGTTGGAGTTGGATGCTCGCCGGTGGTGGTTCCAAATGTCGAACAAGAGACAGAGACACTGGTTGCTTCAAAGGTTAGGTTGCTTCTCGGCGGTGGTTCGCCGGTGCTTCTCGATAATTTCGAAACGGAGATGAAAACAGTGGTTAGTCTTCGTCGGTATTTCACCGGTGGTTTTCAGTTCTACCGGAGGACGTTCCTTCCTGTTCGCCGGTGATCCGCCGTGGTTGTAAGGAATATTGGAACAGAGGTGCAGAGGTGTATTGATATCGCCGGTTGTCTTTTGGTTTCGCTCTCGTAAAACGTGTTTCTCTCTCCACAAATTTAGAAATGTGAAAGTGGGGGGAATTGGAACCCAAAAGTCTGATTTGAAGGTGAAAAAAGGGGGTTTCAACAAAAAGAACCCCTTTTATACCCCAAAGGGTATAATTGTCCAAAATGTGGCTTTAGGTAGTTTATGAAACTAGTCCAAAAACGGGTACCATCTTGGTATTTGATAGTTGAGAAGGTATTTAGGGGTACTTTCCTCTTAAAAAAAAGACATTCACTTCAAATACTTTTTATTAAAAAAAAATTAAGATTTAACGTATGCTCTTAGCATCCACAAAAGATACTCTATTTTTTTAGGTAAATATAGATAGTATTTAGGTAATGTAAATTTTAATATTATTTTTTTCTCCAACAGATAATATATAGAGAAAAGTACCTGAAAATACCCACTCAACTATCTTATTACCCGGCGGTACCCGCTTTTAACATAGTGTTACTTAATACGCAGACTAATAAATTGGACAAAAATGTCCTTCCACTATATATACCCATTTTTCAATTCCAACCCACTTTTTCGACCTTCCTATCACCCTAAACAAACGCAAAATTCTAATTTTAGAAACCACCAGAAAACAAATTGTTCGACTTCGTGATACTCTCTCTCTCAAACCCAAAAACCCTACAGCTTCTCACCGTTCGCACCTTCTACACTATCGCACCGGTCAGCGTGTTTTACTAACTCAGACTACACACCTTCAATCTCGTTCGACAAAGTTGTCGTGAAGTCGTCTCTGAAAGCTCCAATCTCGTTCTCCGACCGGTGAAATTTAACAGGTATGCATTATCGTGGAAACTGTACTTTTTTTTTGCGTTTTTGACGAATTTGAACCACTTTTTTTTCTGTTAATTCACGATAGGTGTTGCTTTTTATACTAGAATGAAGTATCTACTGACGATAGTTGCTCAGTTTATGGGTTTATAGTCGAAGCCAGGGTAGAATTTTAGTTGCATGTAATACTAATACTCTCCTGAGAAATATTATGTATGTTAGATCTGCATTAGGTAGTTCATTGTTGATTTTGGTGTTTGTTGCATAATTCCCAGATCCCTGCAATGTGCATGTAAAAAGTGTAACAGTTCGCATCCTGATCGCCCACTATTCAAGCAATTCGTAGCTCGATTGTATGTTTATGCTTATTTACATTCAATTCGCAGCTTGAGCGGCGAATTGTCTGCTAAAACAATATTTATATTTATACAATTCGCAGCTTGTGATGCGAATTATTTGTGACATTCCATCTGATTTGTGAAAGTGCAGAAAGTATGACAACAAAACCTAGCTACTACAGATCAGGGTTGGTGAGCCTTCTGAAGCTACTCAAAGACATGGGTATTACAAGGGCCCACACTGAAGCGTGTAGAAACACACCCTTCTACACGCTTCTGAAAACGGCGTTCGAAATCCGTAATGAGGAAGAGCTGCCAAGGAAAAAATTCTACCAAATCATTCAGTATATCATCGAGAAATTCTCTCTGGAAAGAGACGCATTTAGGATTGGCAACAAGTATATAAAGCTAACTGAAAACGATATCAAGATCATATTCGGGTTGAGGCATGGCACCGAGAAAATGGAGTTAACAAAAACCGGAGCTTTTCACAACAAGTATGCATCCGGCGAGGAGGACGAATCAAGGATGATGAAGAAATACTTCATGGGTAAAACTGGCAGGAAAGTAGCAGCTAGTAATACCAAAACAATAACAAATTCCATTATAAAGGTACGTCTAAAATGGACTTCATCTTTATAAAGCAAGATTCTGTACATTTCTAACATATCATGTTGTCATTGGTTTTACAGGAGGGTATAAAGAAGGCCATAAACGAAGGAGGGGAGCATGCATTGGAAGACGTGGCGAGGTTGTTGATACTGTTTTTGTGCTCCACGCTATTCTACTCCGTGTCTGGAGATATCCTGGGCTGGAGCACGGTTTATTACGTTGAAGACCTCAACAGAATAAACAATTATGACTGGGCTGGATCAATACTGTTCAAGCTTCGACAGTCTATCAGGAGTTGCTTAGCAGTAAAAAGAGCTGATAAAGTCGTCGGCTGCGTCGCCCTTGTAGTTTAAAGATTGATATGTTCAATAAACTCAAAAATTAGTTATGTACATAGCATCGTGTTGATAAAACTTGTCCCCATGCAGCCCTTCATCATGGAGCACACAACAATCGGCCACGACGTAGCGAAGCAAACCTCGATACCAAGGTTATTCAAATGGTTGGGGTTAGAGTGCCAAGCATCAACCATGACATATCTTCTTAGAACACCCTACCTGGATAATGACCAGGTATAAGCTTTATATGTGTATTGAACTGGGGGTGCATACAGTTCGCAGCATATCATGCGTTTTGCTTAGGAAAATGTATCAATCATTTCGCAGCCTGATATGAATTTTACTTCGCAGCTTCTTTTCCAACACAGTTCGCATCATATGGTTTACACTTAGTTCGCATCATATGGTTTACTCTTAGTTCGCATCATATGTTTTACATATAGTTCGCAGTATATTGTCTCATACGCATTTCGCAGCCCATCATGCGAAATGTGATTTAAAATCACACATTTCGCATCATATGATGCGAACTGTTTATAAAAAACAATTTGTTTGTCTACACCCTCATACTTTCGAAACAATTAATTTACTTACATGTGCATCTGTTGGTGTCCATTACAGCTTACCGAGGCTGAAATTGAAGCTTTCGGACCACAAGAAGATAATGAAGATGCAGAAGTAACGGTATCTACTTCACCGGAAGAAAGACCTAGGAAGAGGATAAAAAGCACAGCATCAAAACCAAAACAAAGGAGACGAGCATCACAGAATATAATGAATAAGGTGATGTCTCCCAGACCCAAACAACCAACACCACCCGAGCCATCGATTCCACCACCAAGACTCCCCAAGAAAACGATTCCACCACAACCGAAAGGCAAATCCAGGCAGGAGCCCTCCGACACCGACACAACCAATATGAGTGAAACAATCGGTCAGTATGTAATCAAACTCAGAGATCCTAATCCCGATATTGCTGCTCAATCTAAGCGTTTGAAGACATACGTCGACAAGAACACGTACGAGCGAAAAATAGAAAAACAGGCCAGAGAAGTAAGTATGACTTGAACCTTAAATAATCACTACAATAAGCACTTAATATGTTTATAAAAATTTTGCTATCATTTTTGCAGCTGAAAGAATTGAAACGCAAGATAGCGGAACTTGAAGCACAACAACTCCACAATGCTATCTTTCAGCCAATTTGCCGTATTGAAAGCCCAATAAAGCAGGTACCAGCAGCAGTTCCAGAGAGACAAGAATCCACTGATCAGCAAGGGACGATGATGCCCACAATTCACCCACAATTCACTGATCAGCAAGAATCCACTGATGGAGTACTGCCGGAAGAAAGGGACGATGATGCCCACAATTCACCCATCATGGAGACACATACAGAGGAGGTAGATAATGTAAGTAGATGATATGATGTTATCAAACAAATATCAGGACTCTTGTGTAGTCCTGTCCAAACGTTTCGCAGCTTAAGCTGCGAATTGTGTACTAAACTGGTGGGTTGGTTATAACACAATTCGCATGCTGAGCTGCGAATTGTTAGGAATGTATAACATAGATATCAGGTCAGGATGCGAATTATGCTCAATAATAATTAACTTATGCTTAACCCTTCCACCCTTTTGTTTTTTTTTATTTTTGTATGAAATAGGAGATTGAAAGACAACAACAACACCAGCAGAAACAGCAAGACCAGCAGCAACAACAACAACAACAGCAACAACAAGAAGAACACCCCCAGCAACAACAACAACAACAACAAGAACAACAGAAACAACAACAACAACAGCAACAAGAACAACAACAACAAGAACAACAACAACAACAAAAAACCCAACAGCAAGACCAAGAAGAACACAACCAGCAACAACAACACGAACAACAACAATGAGAAGAACACCCCCAGCAACAACAACAAGAAGAACACCACCAGCAACAACCCCAGCAACAACAACACCAACAGCAACAACATCAACAACAAGAAGAACACCACCAGCAACAACAACAACAAGAACACCACCAGCAACAACACCACTAGCCACAAGTTCAACACGAAGACCGGCAACAAGAAGAACAACAAGAACAACAACGAGAGCAACAAGGACAACAAGAACAACAACAGCAGCAACGGATAACCTTGGCGAAGAGAGAAAGGCTAACTCAAGAGATAACACCTCAAGAGTCAGAACCTCAAAGACCAACGGTGCTGTCAGCAAAGTCAGAATTGCTAAGCCAACGTCAAACTGTATGCCCAGTAACAAATCAACTGCCAGCTCCAGAGTCCCACGATAACACAGTAGGTTTACCCGATGCTTTTGTTGATGGTATTAGTACTCAAGTTTCACAAACATTTTTAAATGAAATTGATAATGTATATTACGATTCTATAATATAACGGTCTTTGGAGAACATATCGGAGGATGACTTTAATGATTTCTGCCGACACGATCCAGATCATATGCCGAACAAGTCAACGGCAGTGGTTGTCGCTGACTTTGCGGTAAGGCCTACTTATAATGATTTCGCATCATAACACGAGATTTGTATCTAATGCTGATTGGGGGATTACAAACGAATATCAGGGTAGGATGCGAACTGTTCAGTGGAACCCCGAACAGTTCGCACCCTACCCTGATAGATACTAATAAATTTATTTAACTGGAACCATACATTTCACAGCCTAAGTTGCGAACTGTTTGGACTCGTTGCACTTATAATCACTGACGCCCTTCTACTTTTGATTTTTGTTATTTACTAAGCTCGAGCCCAGTAAAGAGATAGGGGAGCCAAGTTTTGCGTTACTGACACAAACGGAGCCTCAAGTGGCAGAGGAAGAAGAAGAGTTCGTAATAACAATACGGGAACCGCCAGTAGTAGAATACATCGACTGGCCAAAGAAAACAAAAGTAACTAAACGTATCGATCTGGCAGGATACCACAAAATACAGGTAGTTAAAGCCTACGAGAGCGACACCCCTGATCCAGTGGTATGGTAGTTACCAGAGTCCAAGTTTACATACGGAATCAGGGTGCAAGCGAGTGATGTCATGGCACTACCTTTAGAACTGGAGCTGGACGTAAAGGTATCCAATTTTCAACCAATTTTATTTTCAATGTTTCAAATATTTATTATATATTTAACATATATCTACAACTCCTTTGTTAGGTTATCGATGCTTGGATTCGAAAGATGCTTGAAGATGCAGACTTCAAAGTTCCATGCACTAAAGCTAAAGGAGAGCATCATGACGCCGTACTGATTTCGGGCATGACTGCGGTAAGTTTAGCTCAGGTAAATTGAATAAAGTTCTCAGAAAATGTTCTCATTTTAATATTCTCTTGCTTGGATGCAGCATCAAATGAAAGCAGGCTGGCAAGTAGAAAATTTGGTGGACATGGCTTTTAGAATGGGGCGCAAAGATGCCAACATCATCATGGTTCCAGTGTGCACCGAGACGAAGGATAGTGTAAACCACTGGGCGTTGCTCGTCATCGACATCGATGCCAGGACAATTTCAAACTACAATTCACTTCTGCCTAAGCTTCGTGCCACAGACACCACCACAAGGACACCTGCACTACTGGTAAATATTCCAAACTGTACACTTAAAATTAAACACATTTTAAGTGCTTATGCTGCGAACTGTGATCTGGTATGCTGCGAATTGTGAGTAAATCAACTGTTTTTTCGCAGCCTATCCATAACTCAATTCGCAACATATGATGCGAATCGTGTGACATGCCCATGTTAGATTTGTTGTCATACAATTCGCAGCCTAAGATGCGAATTATGTTGGATTCATTGTCATATAGTTCGCAGCCTAAGATGCGAATTGTATGACACCAACTGTTTTTGTTTTTGTGCTTATTCCTAACATTAATTATTATACACAGATCAAATATTTGTTGGATAGAGGATTCCTACCTAAATATAATACAGGGTGGAAGGTGAAAGTGGAAAGAGGCATCCCACAACAAAGGCGAGGCACCATGGACTGTGGTATCTTTGTCTGCAAATATGCAAGAGATATCATTGAGCATGGATCAGTGCAGAAAAAATACGATGCAGATATGGTAACTGCCTTCAGAGCAGAAATGTTTTATTACTTTTTAAATGACAAAGACCGCATCGCATATGGCTGATTCGTGTATTGCTTGTAAATACATTTGTTGCTTGTAAATACATCTGTTGTAATTTTTAGTTTTGTTGTGCATACATAAACAAATTACTTCTTCAGAATTTTGAATATTCTTTAGCTTATAGTTCGCATCATAACCTGATATATAAGGGTTGATTAATACTCGATTAATTCCAACCAAATAATTCGCAGCAAATCTCTGGTATGTATGAACAGATCGCAGCCTAACCTGTATGAACAGTTCGCAGCCTAACTTATCATCAAATAGTTCGCAGCCTAACCTGATAGATGGTTATCACTACACACACAGTTCGTAGCCTGGCATACCAGCTTAAAACCAGTTCGCAGCCTGGTGCATAAATAAAAAATAAAAAATACAAAGTTCAAGGATACGAACAGGCTATGGCTTATGCCTTGGTAAACATTTTCTCCATTAAGCACACAAAAAACAATCTAATCAAGTACATAATTCATTAAATGTTGATTGGATATGGAGGCTATGTAATCATTACCTCATTTCCCTATAAATACCTCTAGTAACCAAAGGCTAACTTTACACCAAACTCTATATTTTTTTAAAAACACCTCTTCTTCTCTTCGAATTCAAACAGTCATGTCTTTTTCCACCACCACCACAACCACCTCATACTCAAACTCTGGTTCACTCGGTTCTCTGGGTGACTCCTGGTCATCCTTAACCGTTAACTGGAGTGATGAGTTGATCATGCCAGCAGTACCACCCCCCAGCCCTGTCTCTGTCTTCGAACTAGACATGTATGATGACTATTACTCTGCTGACTCTCAACCAGTGGAAGTTGTTCCACTGGTTGCTGCTGAACCTCAGCCAGAACAGGTTCCAATGCTTCCTGCTGCACCTCAGCCAGAACAGGTGCAACCTCAAACGGCATAGGTTCGAAACAACAAAAGGAAGAGGGAAGACGAAGCTGGTCTATCAAGGACAATTTTTTTAAGCATGATGAACGTAGATATTGAACCTGAAGAGAAAGTGGAAGAGAAAGAGAAAGTGGAAGAGAAAGAGAAAGTGGAAGAGAAAGAGGAGAAAGACAAAGATGATCAGCACAAAGAGGAGAAAGAGGAAACAGTTGGTGATGAATCCTCTACCAACTGCTAGAGTTGGTTTTTGTTTTTTGTTTTTTTGAAATGCAACTAACTAGCACCAGTAGCTTGTAGTGATATGTGTAAATAGTTGTTAGTTTCTGGAAATATTGTAATCCTCCTTTTTGTAATCCAACTTGTTTACAGAGTTTCAATGATATAAAGGATTCGCATCCAAATACATTTTGCACATCATTCGCATGTTAACCTGCTATATTACTTATTTTCAACCTTACTGAATATCCTGGTATTTTTATTAAATCACAATTCGCATCTTATCACATAGCAAATATCAGGACTTTAATTGATCTCCATTCGCATCACAATTATGGCCCTAATTCGCAGCCTATCATGCGAAACGTAAGATATGATAAATGTTTGATATGATTTTACTAGTGATTCGCATCCTGTTGAAATTTCACATAATTGTACATAATTCGCATGTAGTCCTGATAGATGTTTGTAACAATACATCAACATATTGTACATAATTCGCAACACAGGATGCGAAATGCTTACAACTCCAATAATAGCAAATACAAACACACAGGAATGTACAAATGTTTAGTTTGCTGTACAGAACAATAACTATGCTTCAAAAATAAATGTGATATGGCCAACCAGAATTGACCTTAAACTGGAACATCACAAGTCCTCCGGTTATGGCCTGATTTCGAACATCGGCCACACTTTAACTTCTTGGTTGAGATTTCTCCTCTAGAATGGATTCTCTTTTTCTTAGGCCTTCCGGAGCGTCTCTTAACGTTCGGAGGCAGAACTTCAACAAAAGAAGGATCGTTAGCGCTGGACCCTTCGCCGAAATCAGTTATAGCTGGTATGCTGAAAGAGTAACTTTCCCTGTAATTCTTAACCGTAAAGAATGGTTCTATTACAGTCAATGGATCTTGGTCGGTGTATTGTAATGCCGCTAGAGCATGAGCACATGGAAAACACTCTTGTTGCCATGATCCGCATGAACATTTGAAATCCAACAGATTAACAACAGCCACAGGATTCGAAAAGACTTCGAACATGGCGGAAGAAGACTTACGTACTACCCAACTTCGGCACATGTCAACATTCTGCTTTAGCTTCTTCTCGTACTCGGGAACCAAATTAGTACTCCAGCTGAGACCTTCTTCGTATCTCCGTGAAACTTGAGTCATAAGCAAGACTCCAATCCAATCAATAAACTCAACAATTGGTAAGCCGCAATATTTTTTAATCTGATTGTTAAACGATTCAGATGCGGTAGAAGCCATAGAGCCGTATCGCTTCCCTTTTACGTAAGCCTGCGCATACTTTTCAGGGGGTAAATTTGTAAGAAAATCACTCATTCTCTCACCACCTTCACATAGAAAACCTGTTAGTATATCTTTAAAAATCTCTTGAATGGGGGCATAAGCAAGACGGTGGAAGAAACTCAACATCTTTTTTTTATACTCCCTATTAGTATGTTCCAGTTTGGCTTTCAAATTATGCATGAGATGGAAATAACAGTACGCACGATAGCAGTTTGGATACAAGACAGAAGCAGCATTAACAATACCAGAATGACGGTCTGAAATAAATGTGATCTGGCGATCCAGCAAATGTGGTTTCAAACACCCCAAAAACCACATCCAATTGTCCCAATCTTCAACGCTAACTACACCAACAGCAACAGGGAATAGTCCTGGAAAAAGGCAGATCAAATGAACACTACAACAGTATGCAAACGTTTAAAAATTGTAAATAATTCGTATGCTGTCTTGGAACAATTCGCAGCTTGTCATGCAAAATATGTGTGACATTCTAATTGCTCATGCAAACATTTCACAGCTTGTCATGCGAATTGTTTGTCACAACTTTAAATAATACCTAACTCAAGCTGCGATGTAAGTACAGTTTACTCAGCATAATACATAATTCGCAGCCTCAAATGCTGCTTAATTCGCATCACATGCTGCTTAATTCGCATCACAGCGAAATGTGAGGATCACAACACTGCTTAATTCGCATAACATGCTGCGAATTGCATCAAAATTTTCACACAAAAACATCGTTCATTAACTAAATAAATGTAACTGACCGTTGTTTCCGTCCTTTGCCACAGCAGTGAGCAATGTACCCTTGTACTTGCCATATAAGTGGGTTTCATCGACAAACAACATTGGACGGCATGAATGAAAACCACTAAGGGACGAACCGAATGCTACAAAACAGCGCTTGAATCGGTTTCCAGCTGACAACTCCAACTGGCAGTCTGAAGTAATATCCCGGCTCTTCAAGCGTTTGAAGTATCCGCTTAGTAAACTAAAAGAACTTGAACTATCTCCAAAAACTCCCCTCATAGCCTTCTCTAAATCATTCCATGACAAACGATAAGAGATGTCAAGACCGTAATCTTGTTTGACAGTCGATTGTATGGTTTTGGATGTCAACGAATGGCAGGTCCGGAGAGAATCCTGAATTTCCTCTGCAATCAAATCTGATGTCAAATGCCTGTGCCGCTTATGCTTATGCTTCTGGGAGAAAACAGGACTGCAAGTATGGTACGGGACATACTTCTTGATCGTCATAAGGCCGTTGCTTGAGTCAATAGATGCATAAACCCTCCATTTGCACCCGCTTGTGAGCTTATTTTCACAATAAGCAGTGATTTTATTTGTTGTGTTGTGCAGGTATTTGAAAGAAAAACCATGCTCTAACGCAAACTTGCACAAAGATACCCTCAGACCGGCAGCACCTTCTTCAAAATCTTGACCCACTCCTGTAATAGCATCAGCCCAACCGGCGGTAGCAAGTTGTTTTTTCCTCTGATCAGAAATAACTAAACCGTTACTACTCTCCCCGCTAACTAGTTGATCAAGAGATGGTTCTCCCAAAATCAAGCTACGCTCTTTACGCTTTACACCACAATCCTTACTACCAGAGCTCTTATCAACAGAACTTTTATTACCAGAACCCTTATCGAAGACGTGTTGTTCTATGAGAAAACTAACCCGTTTTAAACGCTCCAAATCAAGATATAACACCAACCCAACAAAATCATTCTGGTTATTAAAGAAACAATTATTGTGATCCCCGCAGGAGTAAGTAATCAGGTATTCACCTGTGGCAAGCTCCTCTCATGTGTTCTCTACATAAGCTTGGATACTTTCGAAGCTTTCAAACTCCGTGAAAGGCACAATTGCAGTTTGGTGACCATATTTAAAAATACAAACTCGTGATTTAGACATCTCTTAACCTGGACAATACAAGTTATTTGTTATTAGTCACAAAAACTAGGTGCAAATTATTTACTACTGCATCAAACAATTCGCATCCTATCTTGCGAATTGTGTATACCTACAACGATCTATTCGCATCTTGTCCTGATATTTGTATGTAAAAAAGTCCTGATATTTGTTATTAGTCACAAAAACTATGTACAAATTATTTACTGCATCATCAAACAATTCGCATCCTATCGTGCGAATTGTGTGTATCTATATAGAGCTATTCGCATCATGTCCTGATATTCCTATGTAACACCGGTCCTGATATTTGTTTCGAAATACAATACGCTAACTGACCTAAAACTCGTAATCTACACATTCAAGACAAAACTAAAGCACTACCAAATTAGAATATAACATCAGAAAACAAGGACATAACTATATAACGAACAATATTAACTAAACAATAACAGATCACTATAACAAAAAAACAGAGAAAATCTCGAAATCAGGCAATGACATCTAAAAACAATAGAATAGAACCTATTCCAACAGAGAAAACCAATAAAAAACTTCGAAATCGGTAGGTAATTACCTAAAAAACTCGCAAACGATTACTTGTAAGCTATAAGATTCCAAAAAGCGACGATCAACTCCTGTACGTATAAAACAGAGGTTAGACAGGACTAACACAACAACCTACATAAAGAAACAAACCTTTAGCAGCTTCCGATCACCAGAAAATGTGATTTCAACCCAGCTCGTGGTGGTTGGTAGGGTTAGGTGGTTAGAGCGGCTAACAAATTCAAATCTTCAAAAAGCTAGAAAAAATAGAAAGAAAACAGAAAATAAGGTTTATATAGTGGGTTAAGGGTAGTTAGGGTATTAAAATAAAATTAGGTTGTAAGTGACAATAAGGTAGTTGAGTTGGGTATTAAGTAACAATTGATCAAACCTTAGGTGGTAAGTGACAATTGAATAGTTGAGTGGGTACTTTAAGTACAATTTCCCTAAAATATATTTAAGTTAGTTGCCAATCTCCTTCTTCGTTGCAAGATAAAAGTTAAGCAATGTCATCATGACAAGGTTATATTCCAAATGGGTGAGTACTACGCGATGATAAGATATATTTTTTCACTTGCGGTTTGGATGAGTTTGGCAGTGACTCTGATATGTGTTGATGAATATAGCAGAGATGACTTTTCTCCTGGATTCGTCTTTGGTTCTGGAACTTCTGCTTATCAGGTCTTTTTGGGTTTCTGGTATCTTTTGTTATCATTAGAATGTTTGTGTGGTTTTAGGCCATTGTAATGGATTTACATAGTTCTGCACAGTTCGGTTCTTTAGAAACCCTTAAAGCCATTGTATTGCTCCTTAAATCTCCAAAAGCTTATCATTTATTGATGTCTAATTATGACAAATTTAATCACATTGAGCTTCAGATATGATTGACCATGGTTTTATAATCCTAAACAATCAAATATGATCAGAAATATGATCAGTAATTTGATCCTGAATCATTTTCTAATCAGATTGGGTTCCCTAACTATCCGTTTTAGATGTAAGTAATATAGTTAGGCAGATAGTCATTACTTATCTGGTGTTTTTGGAAGGTGGAGGATGCAGCTAATGAAGATGGGAGGACCCTTAGCATTTTTGATACTTTTGCTCATGCCGATTAGTCAGACTCCATTTTTAATCTCTTGCTATGGTAATAAATTTCCCTCTAACAAAATGACATGTTTGGTTTTTATAATGAAAGACTCAGTTAGACATAATACGGAGAGTAGATTGTTTTTGGCATATCAACTTGATTTGTTGAACTTCTGTGAACATCTTTTGGACTAATTATTTCATCCATATGAACTCACACGATCGTTTTTATTATTACCCGATATCCTTACCTCCACAGTGTAATAGAGAAACAACTAATTGCTTTTAGTATTTAGTAAGACAAGGTTGCCTCCAACGATGATACAGTACCCACCCACTGGTTGGGTGTCTATAATACGGATAGTCTGTCGAATCAACATCTAAATATCCAATAATATGTTGGATAAACATTGAACAGACACGTGTTATTATGTTAGTTAGTAAGATAAGATCAAACAGTTAGTAATTTGTCTATATAAGAGACAAACCGTGTACATTTGATCTTCGAAATGACCGTTATCATTTCCATATGTTGATCTTCGAAATGACCGTTATCATTTCCATATGTTGATCATGAAATGACCGTTATCATTTCCACAGTGATCACGAAATGACCGTTATTATTTCCACATATCATGAAATGACAGATATCATTTCCATATTGATCTTAGAAATGACAGTTATCATTTCCATACTTGTTGTCTGTAAGTGTTATTTGCATTGTTTGTTTTAATTTCAGGGACCTAGTCCCTACATTTGGTATCAGAGCCTGTGTTGCAGATGGCTAGTAAGCCATTTCTTAAGGCGGAGAAACAGAGGCAAGGAAGTCATTTCTCAAAGCGGAGAAACAGAGGCAAGGAAGCCATTTCTCAAAACGGCAGAGTCAAGACAGCCATTTCTCAAGACGGAGAAACCGAGGCAATGCAGCCATTTCTCAAGATGGAGAAACCGAGGCAATGCAGCCATTTCTCAAGCGGAGAAACAGACGGCAAAGCAGCCATTTCTCAGTCGGAGAAACAGACGGCAAGGCGGCCATTTCTTAAGCGGAGAAACAGACGGCAAGGAGGCCATTTCCCAGGCGGAGAAACAGACGGCAAGGCGGCCATTTCTCAAGCGGAGAAACAGACGGCAAGGCGGCCATTTCTCAAGCGGAGAAACAGACGGCAACAAGATCTTCAACAACTCTTCAGATAAAGAGGAAGATCAGGCAGACGACGAAGAAGACAGGAGTCGAGTTCAATGTTAAGGGGGAGAATGTTGGATAAACATTGAACAGACACGTGTTATTATGTCAGTTAGTAAGATAAGATCAAACAGTTAGTATTTTGTCTATATAAGAGACAAACCGTGTACATTTGATCTTCGAAATGACCGTTATCATTCCATATGTTGATCATGAAATGACCGTTATCATTTCCACAGTGATCACGAAATGACCGTTATCATTTCCACATATCATGAAATGACAGATATCATTTCTATATTGATCTTAGAAATGACAGTTATCATTTCCATACTTGTTGTCTGTAAGTAAGTGTTATTTGCATTGTTTGTTTTAATTTCAGGGACCTAGTCTTATTTTTTGTACAAAAGAACTTTGCCTTGTGTCTTCTTTATGAATTTTAAGGTATAAATAACGTTTATTCCAATAACTATCACACGGAATACTTAAGATTAAGAATGTTCATCGAGAGTAGGATGTCAGGAGTGTCACGGTAAGGTAGTTGAGTTTACCAATAAGCTTTCGATATTTACAATGGTACGGTAATATCTCTCCTTTACTAGAAAAAAGTTGACGTTTGGATACTGCTTTGCAATTCGTCATGCGATTTATTTTTTGATATCTAAAGCATATTTTGTTGAAGGATGATAATATCCTGGCGAGATTGAACAAATTGTGTAATAAAAAAGTATTTGAGTTTCATAAATCTTCCAGGTAGAAAGGGTGAGATTTGATCATTTCATGTGATCACAATATCGTCGACGTAAACTAATAAATAATATATATGTCAAATGATGAACGAATATAAAAAATAAAATAAACCGTCCAAGTAGAAATCATATCAAACATTTGAACGATAAAAATAAAACGTCCAAGCAAAACAAACTCTACAGGTATAAACCACTGGTTCATTTGTCATGCTTACATGTTTGTTTTAATAATCTTCCTGAATAATCCATATCAGGGTATTGGGGAGGAGCCAATGGAGATGTAGCATCTGATGAGTATCACAAATACAAGGTGATTTACCTTTTTGATATTCATGATCGCGTCATTGTCTAGGAAGTTAATACATTATAGAGTTGTTCATTGTGGACAATGTCTTATAACGTTTTACATGCTATTACAGGAAGATGTAAAACTCGTGGAAGCAACAGGTTTAGATGCATACAGATTCTCAATTTCATGGTCAAGGCTTATACCGAGTATGCATTTTAACACGACTCTTTAGAATAAGAAAATATTTGTTACTTGTTAATCTCTTAATTGATCATGCATATCGTTTATGATGCAGGAGACGGTTACAATGCCTAATCTATTCTAGATATTTTTAGATATCTTCTAGATATTTTTAGATATCTTTTTTTTTTAGATATTTCTTTTTTTTAGATAAGATTTCCTAGATAAGATTTCCTAGATAAGATTCCCTAGATAAGATTCTAGTAATTCTCCTTATTTCTAGGAACTTCCTATTTTATGCTTTAGGGTTTTCTCTATATAAAGAACCTTAGGTGCTATGTTTTGGAACACTTTTATGATTACTATTAATCAAAGTCTTCGAGTTTTCGAGATTTGTTTCTTTCTGGTGGATTCCAGAGTTTTTTCTTCAAGTTTGACACCCGCAAACTTGAACCTTTAATTCTAAGACCAACGCTTGTTGTCTTAGTGCATCCGACTGCGTCAAGTGGTATCAGAGCAGGCAATCTCCTACTCTTTTCAAAGCTTGAACAGCTATGGGTGATCAACCAGTAACCAGGGCCGACATGGAGGGTTTCACAGCGAGTTTGAACGAATCAACCACGAACCTGGCAAATCTGGTGGCAGCGTTAACTAATCAGATTGCAGCATTAACCAATCAGATTGCTAACGCAGGACAAGGAGGAGGAGAAGGAGTGGGACGAAATCAGAATCGATAAGGCAGACACATACCAGTTGTTGAGGAGCCGCCCCGAGTCCGACATGGTGGAAACAACCGACTGCCTGTTAGAAACAATCAACAACAAGGCAGGCATAACCGTGTCGTTGTTGATGATTCTAGCTCGGAGGAGGAATTGGAAGAGGAAGAGGTAGAACATTGGAATCAAAATAATCAGGATTACAGAGTGAAAGCTGATATTCCATTGTTCTATGGTACTATAGGTGTCGAGGACTTTCTCGATTGGCAAATTGATGTCGATCGGTTCTTTGATGTTATGGAAGTCCCGGAGAGTAAACAGGTTAAGATGGTGGCTATCCGGTTAAAGAAGACTGCAGCTGTTTGGTGGGACAAATTGGCTATTCAAAGGCAAAGACAGAGGAAGGGTCCAGTTAGAACATGGCGCCGAATGAAGCAGCTAATGACTGAGCGGTTCTTACCGGAGGACTACGAGCAGATTCCTTACAAGATGTACATTGATTGTGTACAAGGAAGCATGACCGTGACTGATTATACAGCAGAGTTTTTACGTTTCTCTGAACGTAGTGACTTAAACGAAACAGAGAATCAGAAGGTGGCTAGATACATCAGTGGTTTAAAGGGCTCTCTTCAAGAGAAAATAGGGTTACAAACTGTGTGGACAGTTCAAGAAGCATCTAGTCTAGCCTTGAAAGCGGAATTGATGGAAAAATCATCTCGGGGTTTCACAAATTTCAGGAGACCCTCGATCCAGAACAACATCGAACCAGCTAGAGAAACGGACAAAGGCGTGGTTAACAGAGATTCCAACTCTCACAACAAAGGAGCAAGTAGTTCCATTAGTGGCATTCCGAAGGACAAAGCACCCACTCCGAAACAGAACAATCCTTATGCTAGACCAACCACCGACAAGTGTTTCCGTTGTCAAGGAACAGGTCACAGGTCGAATGTTTGTCCCAGTAGAAAGACGGTTGCATTGCTAGAAGAAGAGAAAGACG
Source organism: Limnanthes douglasii subsp. nivea (assembly GCA_036936605.1). Lineage (NCBI taxonomy): Eukaryota > Viridiplantae > Streptophyta > Magnoliopsida > Brassicales > Limnanthaceae > Limnanthes > Limnanthes douglasii. The sequence continues at coordinate 204,968,635 of JAUPFV010000005.1, read as the reverse complement.
ACTTTATGGAGAATGAGGAGTATGAGGGAGTTGAATTTGCGGAAGAGGAATCTGCGGACAGAATCAGTATTGTTTTACAGCGACTGTTGCTATCATCCAAAAAAAAGGGACAGCGCAAGAATCTGTTTAGAACGCATTGTTCTATTCAGAACAAGGTGTGCAATGTGATTGTTGACAATGAGAGCTCCGAAAATTTAGTTTCTCAAAAATTGGTGGCATATTTGAAACTACCCACGACTCGTCATGTGAAACCGTATGGTCTCGGATGGGTGAAGAAAGGATCTACAGTAGGGGTTAGTGAAACTTGCAAAATTCCTCTATCAATCGGTAAGCATTACAAAGAGGAGATAATTTGTGACGTTTTGGATATGGATGTTTTCCATATTCTCCTTGGGCGACCATGGCAGTACGATAACGACGTTACGTACCGAGGACGAGACAATGTGGTCATGTTTACATGGGGAAATCATAAGATTGCAATGGCTCCTGTCAAGGATTTTGGTAGCATTGCAACAGAGAAGAAGTCAAACTTCCTCATCATGTCGCATGATGATAAAGAACTTGACAAGGCTGTTAAGGAATCACAGTGTTTTTATCCGGTTGTGGTCAAGGGATTGGTGAGTGCCGTGACGGAGGAGACAACAACTCCACGTGAGGTGTTAGAAATTTTGGAAGATTACAAGGAGTTAGTTGCTGAGGAACTACCTGACAACCTGCCTCATATGCGTGATATACAGCATCACATTGACTTGATCCCGGGTTCTAGTCTACCTAATCTTCCCCATTATCGAATGAGCCCTAAAGAGAATGAAATTGTACGGGAACAGATTGAAGATTTGTTGAAGAAAGGGTTAATCCGCGAGAGTATGAGCCCCTGTGCTGTACCAGTTCTTCTCGTTCCAAAGAAAGGTAATCAGTGGCGAATGTGTGTTGATTCTAGAGCCATCAACAAGATCACAATCAAATACCGGTTTCCTATCCCTCGGTTGGAAGACATGCTTGATGAGTTGAATGGATCAAAGGTGTTTTCCAAAATAGATCTTCGAAGTGGGTACCATCAGATTCGAATCAGGCTTTTCTTTAGTGAAAAGCTAAGCGAAGTCACAAACAGGACACTGGGTAACATGATTAGAAGTATTTGTGGTGATAAACCGAAACAGTGGGATTTAGCTCTACCGCAGGTCGAGTTTGCTTACAATAGTGCCGTACATTCCGCAACAGGGAAATCACCATTTGCGTTGGTATATACCTCTGTCCCGAAGCATGTGGTTGATTTAGTTCCACTACCGAAAGCTCATGGAGTTAGTGCATCAGCTGAAGCTATGGCTAAAGCCATTTTGGACACTAAAGAAGCAGTCCGAGCTAGATTGGAAGCAACTGGGCAAAAAAACAAAAGGGCAGCAGATAAAAAACGGAGGCTCAAGGTTTTCAACGAAGGTGATGAAGTAATGGTGTTTCTCAAGAAAGAAAGGTTTCCAGTCGGTACTTATCGTAAGCTTCAGCCTCGCAAGTATGGTCCATTCAAGATTTTACGAAAGCTTAATGACAATGCTTATGTGGTGGATCTACCAGACGACATGAGCATCTCTCATACGTTCAATGTAGCGGACATCTATGAGTATCATGCCGATGGTGTTCTTTATCCAGATAAGAACTCGGGGACGAGTTCTTTGGAGGTGGAGGAGACTGATGCAGGAGACGGTTACAATGCCTAATCTATTCTAGATATTTTTAGATATCTTCTAGATATTTCTAGATATCTCTTTTTTTTAGATATTTCTTTTTTTTAGATAAGATTTCCTAGATAAGATTCCCTAGATAAGATTCTAGTAATTCTCCTTATTTCTAGGAACTTCCTATTTTATGCTTTAGGGTTTTCTCTATATAAAGAACCTTAGGTGCTATGTTTTGGAACACTTTTATGATTACTATTAATCAAAGTCTTCGAGTTTTCGAGATTTGTTTCTTTCTGGTGGATTCCAGAGTTTTTTCTTCAAGTTTGACACCCGCAAACTTGAACCTTTAATTCTAAGACCAACGCTTGTTGTCTTAGTGCATCCGACTGCGTCAGTTTACCTTTCAGATGGAAGAGGACCTGTGAATCCAAAAGGGTTACAGTACTATGACAACCTTATTAATGAACTGATTGACCATGGTAGAGTTAGCTTTCCATCTTATATGAACTGTTTATCTATAGTACTTTGAAGGAACAATAGAATGAATAGTCAGAAGAGCGAAGTGCTGATCTTACAAATGTTTTATAAATTTATCATTTTCAATCAGGAATTCAACCCCATGTGACATTGCACCACTTTGATCTTCCACAAGCACTTGAAGACGAATATAATGGATGGCTTGATCGGAAAATTTTGTATGCAAATCTCTATAGTTTTTTCTGTATTGCCTCTCATTTTCAGGTGTACTGATTATTAAGCACGAAAGTAGTGATTGAACTAATCTTCTAAGTGCATGAAAGACTTCACAGATTACGCGAATGTTTGCTTTAGGGAGTTTGGGGACAGGGTTAAACATTGGACTACCTTGAATGAGGCCAATATTAATTCATTTGCAGGCTATGGCATAGGATCTGTGCCACCTGGAAGATGATCTCCTCCGTTCGGATTATTCAATTGCTCTACAGGAAATTCATCGTCTGAGGCATACATTGCAGCTCACCATATGCTGCTGGCACATGCATCAGCTGTTAGATTGTACGAACAAAAGTACAATGTTATTTCTCTAAACTTTTCTCTGTAAAGTGCACCTTCTCCTTTTAATCGATTCTAATTTCCATTTAACAAAGAAACAAAATGCAATTTGGGTTCCCATGTTTCTCTAGATGCCAACATTGATTGTACTGTTATGACTCTTATCACATACAAAGATGTATGTACTTGTCATGTGGCTGGGTTTGTGTTTTATGTTGGTTTCATCATGATAGAAGCACACACAACACAATGATGCAGGGCAAGCAGCATGGTTGTGTAGGTTTAAGTATCGCAACTTTTGGATTGAAACCTTTGACAAACTCCAAAAAGGATACAAATGCAGCACAAAGAGCCAACTACTTTCTTAATGGTTGGTAAGTTGAATATGTTGAATATTCATTTGTACTGAGGTTTTAGTAAGGGATAATCAAAATGAAAGAAGTTATTACTGTTTCACGTGTTACATATTTGTATTTGTATTTTTTCGTTATCTAATTGTTCATAAAAACATTAAATATTTTATAGTCTCTCTTACCTTTACGACTCAGTTTTAAGCTATTTTCTTCTGTTATTGTTGTCCCTAAATAGAGAATTTTCTATCCACCTCTACCTATGGTCTTGAGTTCACTTTTATTCCCGTCATGTTATTCTTAAAATATGAAATCATGATTGATGCTTCAAATGGTTAGTCTTTTAGAATCACACCATGTTCGGATGAAGCCATTATATTCTTCAACTCACAGGTTTCTACATCCTTTGGTGTTTGGTGATTATCCTGAAATAATGAAGAAAAACGTGGGATCAAGATTGCCAGTTTTCAGCAATCATGAGTCGAAGCTAGTTAAGAACGCTTTTGACTTTTTTGGAGTGATATATTATGTGCAGATGCTGGTAAGAGACGATTCTTCAAGTCTTAACAAAACTAATAAATTAGATAAAATAAAATTTGTTATTTAAAAGACATATTTAAACTATTTTACAAGACGGCATGGCGCATTTCAATTCTATACTGGAAATAATACTTAGCTACACTTGGCTGTTAACGATTCGACATTATTTTCCTTAGTCCGTCGTCGTTTCAGATTGGCCCTTTAGAGCATGGCATTCTTATAACCAAAAGGTCATGAGTTCGAGTCCCTCTGCATACGCTTTCTCGGCTGAGCCTGTCACCTTGTGTGGTTTACCTTCTGGCGTTGGTTTGCAGGCTATCGCGTCAGACTGAGGGTTTACCCTGTGCGCACTCATTGCACTCTGAGTAGCGGCTGCGGGTTCCCTCCAAAAAAAAAAAAAAAAAAAAAAAAAAACAACGATTGCTTTTTCCAATTATACCCCCAATTTTAAAAAACAAATATCATCTATTTTTAGAAATTAACTTTTTTACTACCACTTATATAGTTATAATTAATTATTATACGTTTTTTTAATGTTTTTGTCTCACAATTTTAAAAATTCTGTCAAATTTCTTTAGCGAATATTTATCTTCAAAAGATTTACTACAAAATGCATGTTACATATCTCGATCAACGTTTTGACAAGTTTTGTTTTTTTAGTTTGGAATAATGCATCAATCTTTTTCACGATATCTATTTATATAAATTTATAATAAATTTGTTCGAACATGAGAAAATCGTGTAAAAAAGAAGTCAATAGTCATTAGTGAGAATAATAAACTCAACATGTTTAGTTTCATTTTATCTAGCGTAGAAGATATTTTATATAATGCACGGGTAAAGACATCCTTATACAATCAAGAAATTCTTCAACATGTTTAGTCGAATCATTCTCGATAGATTATATCGAACTATCTAAAGAATCAACATTAGAAAAAACTTTATCACATGTCTTTGATAAACTATCTTGCACAATCGGTAAGATCTCAGATTTTGAAATAATAAAAATACTTAAATTGCATTCAATGTTTGTAACGTGAATATAAACATCTAAAATTGTAGCAAAGTCATACATCAGCATTTCACACATGTCACAATAAATAACTATACCTTCAAAAAGAAAATTACGGTTGTAACCCTCGTTGTTAAATTTATTATTTTTATTTAAAGTTTTTGTATAATAAAATATACTTTTACTTTTAAATAAAAGTTAAATATAAAAAACAAAATTGTTAAAAGATAAAATATCATTATAATACAAAATAAAATTTATTTACCGATAAGTATTTGAAAGATTGTTTAAACTAGTTTACGAATAAGTATTCGAAACATTGTTTATTATCGTTTAATATTCAATGTTAAAATATGTATTATTATATAATATTTAGATTTTAAAAAGTATTCATAATATCTTTAAAATTTGATTTAATAATTATATTACTTTTTTGCCAATGAACTTATATATATATATATATAACTCTTTTTACTTTCGATAACGGTTGAATATATTATTACCGGTGCCCTATGGCCTCATGATTTGTCATTGGTGGGTTTTCAGCCTACAAATCAGATGAACGTCAAGGCTGGTGAAGAAGTGACCTCTCCAAAAAAAATACTTCCAATATTATTGTTGCATTCAAAGTTAGAAGAATAGATGGTCCATCTGGAAATAGGGGTGTGGTCTGTCGTTATCCAACTAGAAATGATGCTTTAAAGCCCACTGAGGTGAAGGTAGAAGTTGACGAATGTGCCAAGTTGAAGATGACAGAGAGTAGATATGGCATGAACATCAGAAGAGGTAGAGCTGAAGCTCCAAAGAAGGATATATCATATGCCAAGTATGTTAGAATATATGATGTTGGGATTGATATATCAAAAGTAAAACAGGTAAGCTAGAGCCCAAGTCTGTAAACGTGATGGGAGTGATTATTCCTCTTGCAGAATCTGTTATGTTAGAACTCATGTTGTTGAGAGTTCGACTAGTAGGTCTTTGATGCCAGAGATTCTAGAGAAAATCGGAATTATGTCGGGAAACCCACAGACCTTCCTGACCTTGAAGCAATAATTTTTTATTATAAAGGGCATGTGGTAACGATCTCTAGTGAGGGGGTTGCTGGTTGTTGAAACTAGAAAAGGATTTTATTATAGACTACAGAGTTCCTTACAAGTTAAAGCCATATATATAGGCTCATAGTATATTGTAATATTATTCTAGACCACTATAATAATATATAATAACTTATGTTTGAATATTGACTATAATAAACCATTTACTCAACGTTTATTATTATTTCCATTAACACTCCCCATCAAGCTTGTGCGAAAGTACTTGAAACTGTCGTAGCTTTGATAAGTAATTGCAGTGCAAGCTTGACCGAAACAGTAAAATGACATCAGACTCCCTCTCAACCTGGAGCATATAGATTAATCATGCCCAAGTTGTTACAAATATAAGCAATCTGTGGTCCATTGAGCGTTTTTGTAAATATAACTCCTAGTTGTTCTCTTGTTTTGACATATCTTGTATGAATGAGATTTTGTTGAATCTTTTCGCGGATAAAATTACAATTTATTTCAATATGTTTCGTTCTTTCGTGAAAGACAAGATTAGACGCAACGTGCAGCACCGCTTGATTATCACACCATAACTTCGCAAGCATGGTAGTCTTGATGCCAATATCATTTAACAACTGGAAAATCTAAATTATCTCACAAGTAAATTAAGTCATGGCTCTATATTCAGCTTCAACACTCGATCTCGATACAACATTTGTTTCTTACTCTTCCAAGATACCAAATTACCCCCTACAAAAATGCAGTAACCAGTGGTCGATCTTCTATCAGCTTTAGATACATCCCAATCTGCATCCGTAAAATATTCTGTATTAGTATGACCAATACTGACATACCACAATCCTAGTCCAGGGGCTGATTTGAGATAACACAATATATGATCTAGTGCTGCCCAATGATTAAATGTTGGAGAAGACATAAATTGGCTTACAACAGTGACTGGATACGCAATGTATGGTCTAGTTACCGTAAGATAATTGAGTTTTTCTACTAATCGATGATACTATTCTGGATCACTAAACAATTCTCTGTCATCTTTTAGTAATTGCAAATTAGGAACCATTGGTGTATTATATGGTTTTTCTCCTAGCTTTTCTTTTTTCCATTAACAAATCTAGAACACATTATCTATGCGATAAAAGAATACATTTGTTGCTTCTTGTTATTTCTAACACCCTCTCTCAAACTCGCAATGCTTATTCTTGCATTTGGAGTTTGTTACACAAACAAAAAAACAAAATTGCAGCAAAAACAAAACACCAAACTTCAAAACCATAATCGAAAACTAAAATCAAAACAATACGCCAAAATCAAAATCAAAACGTCAAAACCCAAAAACCAAACTCCAATCTTCAAACTCCAATCTCCAATCTTCAAACTCCAATCTTCAAAATCCAATCTTCAAAATCTAATCTCCAAACTCTAATATTCAAACTCCAAATGAATCCAAACGAAATCGAAACATCAAACAAAGCCAAACAAGGCCAAACGAATCCAAACAAAGCCAAAACAAATCCAAACAAGTCCAAACGAATCCAAACTAAATCTATACCACATCCAAATTCAAACGAAGAACAAAATCTAAACACCAAAACGAAAAAACGTCGACCTAAGAAAACGTCAGATAAAGTCTAAATATCAAACATAATCTAAAGATCAAACAAAATCCAAAAGAAATCTGAATGCCAAATATAAATACCAAATCCAAATCGGAAAAATCAAATCAAAATCTTAATCAAACCCCAAATCCATAATCAAACCATATCCAAATTCAAAATCTCTGGTCCAGTAAATTCAAATCGAATACTAAATCAAATCCAAATCCAAGTCCAAATACCAAACTAAATCCAAATACCAATTTCTAATTTTTAATGAAAATCAAAATCAAATTGAATTCAACGTTTTACCAACAAAACTATTGTATTGTTCCAATAGAAATTTATATCGAACGGTAGCACTAAATCATAATCTAAACAGTCAGATTGAAGGTTTGGATGTCCCAAACATGCTCTCCGAAATTCAGCAAAAACAGACACCGTTTGCTTTTTATTCGAACCCTTTGATTGGGGCTGCATAAAACAGATCCAAAAATCTAAAATTTTATGACGACAAAAAAATAATAGAAGACAATCAATTCTATTTTTCTTTCTTTTGGCTGACAGTTAATACAACTGCCCGCCGACACAGCGGAAGACAAAAAAACTTCGAGATCTAAACCTAAGCTTTGAAACCATGTTTAAAAAGGTAAAACATAGAAAGACGACTAGAGAAATAAAAAGACGACTAGGGTTTATTATTTAGAAAGTGTACTAATTACATATAATATAAAGATCTTATTTATAGATAAACTATATGGGCTAATGGACCTAAGCCTTATATCTCTAACATCATTAACCATACTTCAAAAATAAAATTATTAAAAATGAATTAAAAGAAGTTTTTTAATAGTTTCATTAACAACACTTCAACAAATATACCTTACAAATCTCAAATGGCTCTTTAACACCACTTATAATCTTAAGCTCAAGGTTTGGAGAAGTTTTGTGGGAGATTGAACAAAATTTCAATTCTCATTTCTACCCTCACTTAATAATATCATCTAAAGACCATATAATGCCCAAACATTAATCATACTAAATTCTTCAAACATGTTGTATCCTACAAAATTAGATGTGTAGAGCATTTAACATGAACGTAAGTTATGTGTGAATCCAAATAAGAGAATGTTTCTTGTGTCAAACTTATTCATTTGTCCTCTTGACTAATTTACACTACCAATAATTTATGAGTAAGAAACAACAAAATCGATTATTATGACTATTAATATATTATTACATGTACAAACTTATATCTACCTACAACTTCTTTAGATGAAGTGACATTTTCAGCAGGTTTAGCAACCCACGAGTAAACAAGCCACCCATTTATTTGTTAAGCCTTTGTAGTGTATTAAAAATGAACAAAGAACGTCTTTGGCTTTCCATGTTGATAATTAGCTTAAAGTAGAATAAGATTAGGTAACAAATTAGTTAAAATATTCCAAATCATATCATGTATTCGGATCAAGGGTTAGAAACACCTACTTGGCATAATAATAACCAATTTTTTTGATATGATAGAGCTTATGTGGGTTTTTTTTTTATCAAAATCAACAATTCAAGCTCTTGTATTTGAATATTGATTTTGGATGAAAAAAACACATCCATGAATTTAAACTATTCGAGCTTTGAGAATACCGATAATGGTTTGACATTAGATGTCCACGTCTGCATAACGTATTGATCATATTGGTGTATAGTCGAATATTATCCGTCAAATAACAATTCTCTAAACACAACTACTCAAGCACATGGTAGCCAAACATTAATGTAGTTAATTGGTCACTAAAAATGATTAGTTGCAATTAAAAAACCTTGAGTGATTGCCAAGAGAAAATTACATGAATTAATAAAATAGAGTTTGACAAAGTTAACTTTGTCAAGTTCTCGGAATCCATGCGTAAATGTTCCAAATTATGATCTGCGAATTCCAAAAAATCTTAGAGTTACCTCATTGACTTTATGTTCTGTTGCGAATTGAAGTCTATAAGCTGACGAGGATCGGAAATGTTCGAACGCCTCCCTGCTTAAACATTTGGAGGGCAGTTTGGACATTATCATGCCACTATCAAATGAGCAGTTGAATACATGGACAAAGACCATCGAACAAACGTACAAGTTGATCATATTACTTAAAAGACCTTGGGCCAAAAGCCCATGGATAAAATATCTAAACTTAAAGATCCGACCCATAAGGCCCATGGGGTATAAAAACTATAAATACCCCCAACCAACTCATTTAAGAGGGTTGGAATTTTTTAACATAATACTTAATACACTAAGCACCTCTTTTCTCTCACTACTTTTTACAAAACATTTAATACCCCCTACACAATTCCCACACTACCCTCACACACTAAATTTACACTATCAAATTGGCGACCACAGTGGGAGAGAAATATACCTGAATTTCATATTCAGAGCCTACAATAGAAGCTGTTTGGATGGATCCGAATGAATAAGAGGATCCACCTCCTCAGGTGGAAGTAGCAAAAGAAAATGAAGAATATACTATAGAAGAACGTGATAAGTTAAGGGCTGAAATAGAGGCGCTAAGGGCCATCAGACAAGCTGAGAAGGGAATTAAAGATAACCCATGGCCATCAACGATTCATCATACTGATAATCCTGGGGGAAATGAACCATCGGCAAAAACTCGTAAAAGCTCCAAGAAAACACATCAATCCAAGCGTGTAGAGAGTTCGAAATCTGATTCTTCGAGTAGCTCATCAAATGAGGCAGGGCTAGGAGAATCACTATTTTCAAGCAGTGATGAGGGGAGAGCCGGAAAGAAGGTTACATTGAATGATAGACGGTCGAGAAAAAGAGATCGTTATGGTAAAATAAAAAAAACATCATGGTAGAAGGTCTTTACATAAGCATGGTGATAAATTGCTTATTGATCATTTTGCTTTCCAATCTGAACCAGGTATATTCGCCACACCTAATGAGGACACCATCTTTAGTCGAAGTAAAAACTGGAGGCAGTCTCCTCTGTCTTCTAAAATACTGTCCGGACATCTTCCTAAAAGATTTGACAATACCAAAATAGAGAAGTATGATGGAAGTAAAGATCCGGACAAATCATTTGGAGCAGTTTAAGAATTTTATGATGAGTTTCGATGATGATGATAAACTTTTGTGTAGATCATTCTCTCAAACTTTCACAGGGAGTGCTCTTAAATAGTATAACAGTCTACCTCAGGGCTGTATTAGAAACTTTGATATATTCTGGGTTGCTTTCCGAAGACAGGTTGTGGGAAGTAAAAAACTGAAAGGAAATAGAGATACTATCATCCATTGTGCACAGGATCTGAACGAGTCTCTAAAAGAATATATAAGTCGTTTTGTAAACACAAAAAATGGCTTAGCAGATTGTTTCGAACAAGTGGCGATTGCCTCTCTAAGTCAAGGTTTGAACCCAGGGAATTTGCCTGATTCGGTGACTCGAAAGATAGCCATGACTTAGGGTGGTGAACCAAGTGGGGAAGAAAATTAATGTAGAAGAAACTAGAAAGAACAAGGTGTATAGGCATTCTAAAGCCATTACCCCTCCGAACAACAATAACCAGTCTGGAAACAGGATTAAGGATAGCGGGCAGAGTGGGTAAATGTCTAACCGATCCAGGCAGATCCAATCTAGCCCAAACCAAGCTTCAAATCAACAGCCTAGAAGTAAAAGGGGACCTTGGGTCCAACCAGAATGGTTTGCAGAGTTAAAAGAGAGCGTGGCAACCATTTATGATAAAATCAAGGGTGAAGTGCACTATAGGAAGCCAACAGCTTTGCAGTCATCTAGGGAGACCGGAAACACTAGCTTTTGTCAATGTCACAATGATATTGGCCACAGTACACAAGACTGCATAGCCTTGAAACAAGAGGTACAAAATCTGATCGAAATAAATAAATTGGCTAACTATGTTAAATGAAAAAGTGGAAATAAACCTGGGAGTACAGCCCAGGCAGGTCCTTCGAACAATCTAGCGGCATCAGCTCAAGAGGGTGCCATGGTTATTTATGAAAGGTTTGATAGAAGAGGAAACTAACATGGTGTCCGGATTAATCAATTTCTTTGAATCCCTTACTATATTTGGGGGTGACACAATGACTGCTCCTACATCATCATCAAGAAAGAGACATGTACATCATCTCACCATACAATTGGAAGGTGGAATGTCTTTTTATCAATGCCAAGCCCCCATGCCCTTCATAGTCTTTGATGAGGATGATTTGAGGGATATAGCTGGTCCTCATGAGGATGCAGTCGTTATAGGAGCTTCGATAGGGGGGAATGACATACGATGTATCTTAATTGATACCGGAAGTTCATCCAATATCCTCTTTCTAAGCTCCTATAAGCAAATGAAGAATCCGGCCATTATTCAAAAATCAAACCGCATGATTGTGGGTTTTACTGGAAGTTCGGCTGATGTAGTTGGAGAGTTTGAGGAGGAGGTCTTGCTAGGTAAGGGGCCTTATAAAAAGATGATAAGGGTGTTGTTTGTTGTGGTTGATTGTCCCACATCTTACAATGCCATTTTTGAAAGATCATGACTTTCAAGAATGTATATTGTAGCTTCGACTGTCTATCAATGTTTGAAATACGCTATCCAGGGGCAGGTTGGTACTGTTCGGAGCAGCCAGAAAGTAGCTAGGGAGTGTTATGCCACATCTCTTACACCCAAGACCTTGGGGGTTGTTCTAAGTGGCAAAGAATAGCAGTTATTGGGCCCTCCGGTTAAAGAAGCAGAAATTGATGACCCTAGGGAGGCTCCCGGTGTTATAATACCAGTTGAAGATGTTGAGGTTCATTCTCTGGCCGAAGGGAAAAATGTCAAAATTGGCTCCAATACTGGTGCCTGAATTAAAAAAGCAATTGTTATGTTTTTTAGCTAATAATCAACATGTGTTTGCGTGGTATAACAGTGATGTCACTGGAGTGCCACATGAAGTTATTTCTCACAAGTTATCTGTTCGGAGTGATGCTGCTCCTGTAGTCCAAAGAAGAAGGACTTTCTCAAAAGAAAAATCAGATGTGATTGTTCAGGAAGTTGACAGATTAACCCAGATGGGGCACATTAAAAAATCTCAATATCCTCGGTGGACAGCGAATCCGGTCTTAGTAAAAAAGAAGAATGGAATATTGGCAAATGTGCATCGACTTCACTGATCTCAATAAAGCTTGTCTGAAAGACTTGTATCTGGTCCCTCGGATTGATCAGTTGGTAGATTTTACCTCTGGGAACAAACTACTATCTTTTCTGGATGCTTTTTTCAGGGTATAATCATATTTAAGTTGATTTGAATGATCAAGATCATACCACATTCATAACCGATAGGGGTCTTTATTGCTACAAAGTGATGCCCTTCGGATTGAAGAATGCTGGGGCAACTTATTAGAGATTGGTAAACATAATATTTGCTACTCAGATAGGCAGAAATATGGAAGTCTACATAGATGACATGATGGTTAAGAGTTCCAAGGATCATACTTATATTGATGATCTTCAAGAGACTTTTACAAGTTTAGAAGCAGTAAATTTAAAACTAAATCCGAAGAAGTGCGTATTTGGGGTTTGGTCTGGGAAGTTTCTAGGCTATATAATAAGTGAAAAACGAATACAGCCTGATCCAGATCAGTTAAATGCTTTGTTAGAAATGGAGCCTCCTCGCAATATTAAAGAAGTTCAAAGACTTCTAGGGAGGTTGACTGCTTTAAATCGTTTTATCTCAAGGTCATCGGATAAGTGTGCACCTTTTTTCAAAGTTCTTAGAGATGTAAAAAAAATTAACTGGTCTCCATTATGTGATCAAGCGTTCATCCGAATAAAGCAACATTTGTCATCACCTAAAACTCTTTCTAAGCCTGTTTCAGGAGAAAGACTCTATGTCTACTTAGCTGTATCTCACTGTGCTTTGAGTGCCGTTTTGGTGAGAGAGGTGGATAATTATCCATGTCCGGTATATTATATCAGCAAGAATTTGCTGGATGATGAAAGAAAATACTTGAAATTGAAAAAATTAGCATTAACCTTGGTGATTGCGGCTCGAAAAATAAGGCCCTATTTCCAAGCTCATTCTATAACCGTCCGGACATCTTTCCCACTTAAAAATGTTCTACAAAAAGCTGATATTTCCAACAGAATGACCAAGTGGTCTGTGGAGTTGGGTGATTTTGATATACACTTTGCTCCTCGAACCGCTATGAAAGCCCAACCGGTGGCTGACTTTCTTGTAGAATTCCATGCAGAAAAATATTCTACACAGAATACAATTGAACGCACTACAAAAGAATGGGTGGTACAGACTGATGGTGGAGCAAGTACAATGGGTTGTGGAGTAGGAGTTTGTCTAATTTCCTCATATGGTGACAAGATGTATCAAGCCATATGCTTTGGGTTTAGAGCTTCGAACAATGAGTCCGAATATGAGGCGGCGATAGCTGGTTTAAAGTTGGCTCACATCTGTGGAGCTAAAAGGGTTAGATTGATGAGTGATTCTCAACTCCTAGTTCACCATGCACAAGGGCAATCAGAAGTAAGAAAAGAACAGCTAGTTAAATATCTACTTGTGTTGAAAGAGGTGGCAACAAACTTCAAAAGTATCTGTTATGAGCATATCCTTAGATCAGAAAATACTGTGGCAGATTCTTTAGCTACCCTAGCTTATTCGGAGTCCTACCCATGGATTCTAATACAAGAATGTCCTTCAATACAAAGGGTCCAAGAGACAGAAATATGTCATGAAGATAATTTGGCTATCTTTACCATCCAGCAGAAAGATTGGAGGTATGAAATTTTTCAATATCTAGCTAATGGGGTTTTGCCCACAGGAAAAGGAGAGGCAAAAAAGCTTAAAAACAAAGCTCGGGCATTTGTACTCATAAGAGAAGTATTGTATAAAAAATCGTTTACTAAGCCTCGCTTACGCTGTTTGGGTCGTCAAGAATCTTAAGATGTTTTGTCTGAGTTACACGATGGGGAGGGATCAGCTCATTGTGGTTACAGAGGTTTATCCCGAAGGTTTTTATTAACTGGGTATTATTGGCCAACCATAATGGCTAATGCGAAAGACTTGGTTAAAAGATGTGATCCGTGCCAAAGGTATGGTAATGAAATTCATACTTCAGCGGTGCCTATAGAATCTATCTCTGAACCTGTACATTTTGCTAGATGGGGTATGAATTTGGTTGGTCCTCTCCCTGTAGCTTCCGGGGGTTGCCGAACGATCATAGTAGCTATTGATTATTTCTCCAAGTGGGTCGAAGCTGCTCCTTTGGCAAGCACTACATCGAAGGAAATTATTAAACTTATTATGTCTAAGATATGTTGTAGATTTGGGATTCCCCAAAATATTAATACAGACAACGGGCCACAATTTGATAATAGGGAAATGGAGATTTTTTGTGCTCCAAGAGGTATTCAACATTGTTTTTCTTCTCATTTCCATCCTCAAACAAATGGACAAATTGAAGTAACCAACAGGATCATATTGTCTGGTTTAAAGAACAATCTAGAAGGGGCTGCTGGGAAATGACATAGTTACCTACAAGAAGTGTTATGGGCGTATCGAACTACTCCTCAGACAGCTACCCAAGAATCTCATTTCGCCTTAGTCTATGGGATGGATGCAATCACTCCAATAGAAGCCACTTTTCCATCCTATATGGTTCACAATTACTCTGAATGCACTAATGAAACTTCCATTAGAAATCAACTTGATTTAGTGGAGGATAAAAGAGTTAAGGCA
This sequence comes from Limnanthes douglasii subsp. nivea, assembly GCA_036936605.1. Taxonomy (NCBI): domain Eukaryota; kingdom Viridiplantae; phylum Streptophyta; class Magnoliopsida; order Brassicales; family Limnanthaceae; genus Limnanthes; species Limnanthes douglasii. The sequence continues at coordinate 204,953,617 of JAUPFV010000005.1, read as the reverse complement.
TATCTTCGAACAGTGCACTACCAAGGCCTGATGAGAAGCAGATTTACTTCCAAAGTTAAAAGAAGGGATTTCTAACTTGGAGATAAGGTGCTAAGGAAAGTCTTCCTACATACTAAAGAAAAGCAGTTTGACAAGCTTGCTCCTAATTGGGAAGGCCCTTATGTAATTATTGAAAAGATCAAGCCAGGAACTTATAGACTTCAAGATAAAAAAATGAGACCTTTGAAACATCCCTAGAATATTCAGCACCTCGGGTTGTACTTAGAATTAAATTTCTTACTTTAAATATTTACTTGTTAAATACCATGTGAATATTAGGGGGCATACTCTTTCTTACTATGGTGGCGCAGGGAGGTTTTAATGAGGTGTCCAGTTTGTTTTAAATAATATAAGATGTCTTCTTAAAATTCTTGGTGTCAAGATGCCTTCTTAAAATTCTTGGTGTTTCTCAAAAAAATTCTATGTACTAGTTATACACTGAGGTCCGAACCATTAAATATCTGTTTAGATGTTAAGGGATATGATGATTAACCAATTAGGACAGATTAAACAAAGTCCTTTGAATTAGTTAACTTGGTGGACAAATTAAACAAAGTCCTTCGTATTTTCTTAACCAATTAGGACGGATTAAACAAAATCCTTCGAACTGGTTAACTTGATGGACAAATCAAACAAAGTCCTTCGTATTTGCTTAACCAATTAGGACATATTAACTTCGAATTGGTTAACTTGGTGGACAAATTAAACAAAGTCCTTCGTATTTGCTTAACCAATTAGGACAGATTAAACTAAGTCCTTCGAATTGGTTAACTTGGTGGACAAATTAAACAAAGTCCTTCGTATTTACTTAACCAATTAGGACAGATTAAACAAGGTCCTTCGAATTGGTTAACTTGGTAGGGCAATTTAAACAAAGTCCCTTGTAATAATTGGATAAATTAAACACTAGTTAAAATTCGAAGTCCATTCGGATGTTTAAAGGGAAATATGAGTTAAAGACAAGGTTGACATAAAATAAAACATAACCATGATAAATTTCCGAACACAACAAAATGCTTTGGCCTTCCAAGGACTTTAGTATTTGGCACACGAAGGAATAAAACAAAATGTCTTGGCCATCCAAGGACTTTTAGTTTGTAAAATAAAACATAATTACCTTAGGGCTCATCTCCTTTGGTATCGGTTAGGTCAATTGTTGGTGGTGGGCTGGTGGTTTCTGCACTTGAACCTTCGTCTTCATCAAAATCACTGCTACTTCATGTGGAGTAGCCATACTTGTCCCCATCAGCTAAACTGTGTTGAGGGATTTGGTGAGCAGGGACATACCCCCATAATGATCCTAGAGTCCTTTTTGGGAAGGTTTGATGGAACAACAATACCATTTCAGCTTTAACTTCATCATCCCTGTGTTCTAAGGAATTCACCACCCTAGCAGCATACCTCTCGATGGCGGCATCTATGTCTTTTTCCTATCCTGACGGAGAGTAGTCAGCTCATCATCTTTCTTTCTCACAAGGTTTTCCAGCTTTTCCTTCTCCTCATATAATGCCTTGATTGCATTGCCATTATTAGTCTGTTGTACCTTGAGAAGTCTAATCTCTTCAGAAGAATTCTTCTTCAATAATTCATGATCGGATTTCAAATCCTTTAAGGCCTCTAGTACTACAGTCAGATCGCAGTCCTTTTGATCTCTATCCTTCTCAAGGGCCTTTGCCCGGGTCTGTTCGGCAAAAAGGGAATTCTTCAAAGAGTTGTTTTCATTGTTGAGCAGATTAATCTCTTCTCCTCGCTCACGAACTTATTTTTCCAAGTCATAGATGGATTTGATGTATCCAAGCATAGCATGGCTCAAGGGCCTTTGGTCCTTATGAACTTCAAAAGATTCGCCCTCATAGATAACCCAATTTGCTATGGGAGACTGTGGGAAGGCTTTTTCAAAATATTCCTTATCAAAATCACTGAAAATATTCGGAAAATGATCAAGAGAGTCTTGACCTAAGCCAACAACATGAGGTCTTGGAGTAGAAGGGTGAGAATATTCTTTATATAGAGACTACCTGTCTGCTCGACTACGCCTGAATCTGTTATCGAATCTCATCCAATCAAGGGCAGCATCTAATATAACATTCTTTCTAACCCCAATGACTATTATGGTAAACGAATCCAATCAGCGACTTCTACTTCAGATCCCTGTACGCAGTCTGGAGGGTTGATATAAGGATCCCGAAGGATTGGATCTTCTGGCAGCTCTATTGGGGCCTTCATAGGGGCTTCGACAGGGTTCTCAGTAGGTACTTCCGAAGGGTGCATAACCAGTTTTGACCCCGTATCGGTCTTTTTATTGCCTTCAGATTTCTTCTCTGCCTTCTTCTTCTTCCGACCCCTTTCATGGCTCCCTTTTTGTCCCCGTTTGTGGCCACGCTTTTTTGGTTGGACAGGCAACTCAGCTTGATCTATCACTTGAGTACTAGCCTCTACTTCTTTGAGAAGGGCCGAATCAATTCCTTGAGGATCAGAAGTGGGTGGAACAATTTCCTTCTTAGCAACAGTCTTCTTTTGTTTTCTTTGGAATTTCTCCAAATGAGCAGGGTATCTATGCCTAGCAGGGAGATACACCTTACCATCCCTTTGTTCAGTTTTTTGGAGAATCTCGTCCGAAGGTGGAGGAGTTGTCAACTCCTCCCAGCGCATATCCATCTTTCCAATAATGTTCCACAAGTGGGATCAGATTAGGTTCCCAGAAGTGAAAGCATTATGGAACTCCAACTCCCAATGTTCGGATGCCCAAGTGTTTAGCTTCTTGAGAATAGATTTACCATCTTCCAAGTGTTCGGAGAACACTTTGGAAAAAACTGTCATAAACATAAAGAGAGTTAGACAAAGATATTACCAGTTCAAAAAAAAATTTTGATTAAAATAGATACTTACCATTGCTGGTCCATCTGTTGATAAGTTGGCTTGGGTTGACACAAGCTTTTATTTTGTGCCCGTTCTCCCATGCGCCACTCACAAATAAAAATTATGTCCGCCATGGATTTTTGGACTCTAGCAAGTCAATCACTACCTTCTTATCGTTGGGAACATTATACTGGTAGAAGGGGATATGGTGATTTTTACTTAGCCCTGCAACTGCAACAAACTGCTCCATGGAAATCAGAATGCTTGCTAATCTAGATGCCATGATAGTGGCTGGGGCATAGTCTGACTAAGTTAAAATACCGGACGATCTCCGGATCTAAGGGAAACCTTAAGCCCCAATTTAGGACTTCAGTATAGACAACTAATTCGGTCGATTTACAATCCATAGGGGACTCCAGATGAATTGAAATTTGGACTTTTACTGACTCTGGGATACCCTATTTTGCCCTAATTCTATCTAGCTCAGCTGTGTGAGTATAGACATAATTTATCTTTTGAAGGGAAAGAAAATATTTGGCACTAACCTTCTTGAAGTTGACCCCAACTTTTCCTTCCAAACATCTGGGAAGGGTTTCAGTGTTCGGTTGGCCCACTTTGCCTCTCGCTGTTGACCCAGATTGATCCTCCCCTGTCTGTTCGGAGGCTTCAAAGTGAGTGCCAGACTCACTGATTTCTTGTGCTTCATCTCCAACCTGGGAAGGCACTATCCTTGGCGGTTCGGACATTTGGCTAGATGGTCCAACTAGCCTTTCACTCACTTGCTCCGAAGGGGTAGCCTCCGAACTGATTTTTTCAATTGGTTTGACAGCCTCTTTTGCTTTGGCTTGATGGGTGACCCGGCGAGGAGTGGTATCGACATCTGAGTCCATGGAAATAAATGTAAAAGTTTTTCTTACACTTGAAACTGCTTTCTCTTTGAAGGGAGATTTCTGGATTGTTGGTTCTATGTTTTGAAATTTGGTCGGAGTAGGGTTTTGAGTCTCTTTTTCAGGTGACCTCAAAGGCTCTAAGGACAGGGGTGTTAACGTAGAGACAAAATTCGGACGGCGAGTCACCGGAGTTCTAGATAACGATGAACTCCTTTCCGGTTCAGGGATAGTTTGAACTACTAATCCACCGGGGTCACTGGTAAACCCGCGGCGATTCGAGCTTTCCTTTTCTCTTCTTCCAACTCCGATAAGTTTAGCCAACCTCATTTTCCTAATGCAGTTCGAGCAGTGAACATAAAATTTCCTAGTTTAAGAAATTTCAGACGAGTTTAAGCTTTTTTTCTCTAGAAAGTTTTTGATGAGAATGGATAAAACAGTGAAGTCAGATTTTTATATTAGAAGGAAGAAGAAGTCTTAGAGTTTCTCCTAAAGAATTTGAATCAACCTACAAAAGGCTAGGAGTTAATCATTGCAACCTACCAAGAGCCTAGGAACGGTTACCAAGAAACGGTTTGAAAAAGGCTACTCGTAGATTGCCACGTGTCAAACGCGCACAGAATTCAAAAGGTCATCTTTTTGCAGAATACAAAACGATCCTTCGGATTTATGAAAGATGAAACAGTCACAAGATTTAACCTTTCCGAATAAGAGAGGTTCAAAAAAGTTAAAGGGGCAACTGATGAGGATCGAAAATGTTCGAACGCCTCCCTGCTTAAACATTCGGAGGGCAGTTCAGACATTATCATGCCACTATCAAATGAAAAGTTGAACACATGGACAAAGACCATCGAACAAACGTACAAGTCGATCATATTACTTAAAAGACCTTGGGCCAAAAGCCCATGGATAAAATATCTAAACTTAAAGATCCGACCCATAAGGCCATGGGTCATAAAAACTATAAATACCCCCAACCAACTCATTTAAGAGGGTTAGACTTTTTTAACACAATACTTAATACACTAAGCACCTATTTTCTCGCACTACTTTTTACAAAACATTTAATACCCCCTACACAATTCCCACACTACGCTCACACACTAAATTTACACTATCATAAACCATGGATTTTTTTGGTATTAGATATACGCCACCGAAAATATGAATTTTTTGGAGCTTTTTCATATTATAACAAGCCAACATATTATAGGTGATGTACAAATTTTCTTCATGAATATTTCCTAATGTGAAGATCATAACAAACTTTCATATAGATTTCCATTGTTGCGCAAAATACTAGTTTTGACAGTTTCTCTAGTGGTGGGCAACAAGTCGATGATGTGTATGAGTATGGAATCTGGTAAGTCGTTAATCTTTGTTATGACTTCCATCATATTAACAACATCCGTAGAAATAAATGTTCAACAGTTTTAAATGTATTGGACCAAATCAACTGTATTTGCAACTGTATTCAAATCTCTTTCCTAGATAAGTCATAAACTCAACACAAATTCTCACAAAAGCAAAAAATTTGAATATAATACCGTAGATCAAAGTTCTATTGACTACTAATTACTGCATAAGCTTAATTTAAAAAAAAAAACCCAAATTTTATCTATAAACTCATGTCCTTCGTTTTAAACAACTACAAATTTTTTTTAAAAAAATACATACTTAAAAGATGATCAAACGATTATTTACTACTTATTTCAATAAAAATAATTATATATTTTTTCTAATATAAGGTAGGGTGGCAATTCGAGTGTTGTCCGACCCGGCCCGGTCCGACCCGACCCGGTCCGGTTTTGTCCGGCCCAAATTTAGAACGGACCGGATTCGGGTTTCAGAAATTGTAACCCGCAATCGGACCGGGCCGGTTCGGGTTTCAAATTTGTCCGGTCCGTTCCAGTCTGAAAATCATAATATATATTATTATATATATAATAATAGTTTTATATATAATAAAAATAATATATCTAAAAAATAAATTAATGTCCGCGGATCGGGCCGGATTGACCGACGGGCATTAGCGAACAAGCTCGGATATGAAAATATGAACCGGGAACGGATCGGGCCGGGTTCGGGTTCAGATGTCAAAAAAACGGCTGCAGGCCGGCCCGAACCCGGCAGTAGACGGTCCATTGCCATCCCTGATATAAGGACCGTTTGATATTTTTTATACTTTTTAGGGACCTATCTAACCATTTGGAAAGGTATATAAATACAATATCTAACAGTGGGACACTTACACCCAAAATCTTGGGTATTAAATAGAAATATACATCTAATCATTAATAATATAATCGAACTATGAATGAACGAAAAACACATCTGGTCTTTTGCATTTACAAGCTTTCCTAAACAAACCTTTCCTATATACAAAATTACCCATATAAAATAACCAAGGACAAAGATACAAGACACTACAACAAAGAAAGGTACAAAGTGCACTTCGAAGAAAAGAAAGGAGATTTATTATCTACAAACTGAAGAGGCTATTGAGAGGAAGGGTAACACAACTATACACATATACACAAGATGAGAGAATTGCTTCACTTGTCAATCCTGAGGTTATTGCAGAGGTGTCCAAGTTCGGGTCTTGCATCCATCCATGACGAGAATGTCATTTCTGATGGGGAAGTACAATAGAGGTAAGACCTGAAGCTTATGAGGAAGAAGTATCGCCTGTACACAGAAGTTAAATTGGTTAAACTGAACGTAATCATTACTAATTAATCCAGCTCATTAAGTAGCACGTAGAAATCAGAATCCAATCTGCTCGTCAAAATTTCATAAAACCAAATCATTAATATTTCATGTGGTTGTTGAAGATTTACAATATAATGGAAGACTCGTTTGAAGATTCGGAACTTATTCCCATCTGTTTATGTTCTTTGCGAGATGGAGTTTCAACAAATCTTTGTTACAGCATGGTTAAAGATGCGATGTTAGAATATATTTAAGAAGTTCCGTTTAGAAATATTGTTATGTTTCGAGTTTTAGATGGGATGCGTCTCTTATGACTCTATAATACAAAAAAAAAACAATAATATTTCAGTTTATAAGAGTAGTAAAAAGGAAGTTATGGACTAAGATACTAGAAAAACAAAATTCTCTCAAGAGGAATATACGCCTGCTAACTGCACTATTCAAACTGGGGAAAAACAAATACACTTGAAAGCTTGAAACTGACATAAATTTTTTGATTCAAAAGTCTGCCTATATATGACCAAAGACATGTATGGAAAACTAGTAAGGTTTAAAAATTCAAATGCTGACCTTAAAGCTTTGAGACTCATGTCCATGAGGTTTGCGCGCTTCTCATTATCATCCTCGTGAGAATTCTTGAGTAGTTTATTGTAATAGAGAATGTCCTCTAGTAAGTTCCCTGCACCAGAGCAACTAAAAATGAAAGATTGTGTTAGCATCAACATAAGAGCAGCGCCAATCTTTATTAAGGAAAAGACCTTTCCATTATCTCTTCTAAACAAGAACGACTCTACCAGATTTTCATGGTTAAAAATGGTTATCGAATATACCGAAAGAAGTGGGAGAAAAATACCATTTAATTATAGCATCAACATCTGCTTTGCTATGGGGACCATGTAGAAGAACTCTTGTAAGGCTTAGTATATCCCGATAATCACCCATCTTGAGCGCTTCTTCATCAGAAACCTGAGAGAGTGTGTATACTTCTGTTTCGGAACTTGAGCGATTAAAAACCGATGGTTCTGGAACCTCTGCTGCAACTTTCGCACCAGCTTGAAGTATAAGACAAGTGATAGACGTAGGATATGCAACTCCACCGAACCCAGTGTGTGAAACAAAAAGGTAGATCCCTGCATGACTAGATATAAAAGTGATGTTAGTTTTTCAATAGTATTATATCGAGTATATATAAATTAGAAGAATTTCAGTGACATGGCCAACATAATATTTTTGGGTATATGGATCTACAAGCTTTGGGTCTTCTCTAAGTTTAGAGGATACTTTCCCTTTTAAGTCTTTCCACAAACTTGTAATATCGTCACCTCATGCTTTTACCTAACTATGCACTTTTTTAATCATAAAACTTTGTGTTCACTCAAATTTTATAATAACCAAAATAACTGCAGTTTGTGTAGGTGCATATTCAGATCAGCATTTGCAAATTATTCGTCGTATATAATGTCTTTAATTCAGGAAAAATTCACGTGCAACCAATTTATTTGCCTATAAGTAGACTACAAAATTAGCTAGTGCTATAGCCTCATGACAGGATACTTATGAAAATGGATCACGACATGAAAACATAAATGACTTGCAACATCTTTAAAGTGTATAGTTACTATACATATTAAAGAGCCTAATAGCACTGGTACTTACTTATCTCCACAGTACTGGATTGCATCAATATCAGAAGCCAATGCCTCCCTTTCTCTAGTTAAGGGTATCCTCCTATATGTTATGTTGTAACCCTCATCTTTCAGAGCCTCATAGACATCAGCAGCTGTCTTAACGTTATCTGCAAAAATATTTTCCCAATATCCTAAAACATTGGACTCTTTTGATGCTGGGCTGTATTCTTCACGGTGTAAAAGCATTCGACCATTCGACCTTTTGATTTCAGATAGTATATCCTCTTTCAGTCGTGCCTCCATGCGTTCAACCTGTGTAATGAACAGAAAAAATTAGGGGTATCGGTTTTGTCAAATAAAAACAAAATTAGGTTGGCATAAAATCCTTGTACCACTTGACCAGTGATTCCAACATGCTTGAGAGTGTCAACAGGTTTACTAAGCTCTCTCAGGACGAACGGGGTGCCGTTAATGTAAACAACTGCATCTTCTCTTAGATCAGTAATTATTACTCTCTGGGCATCACCACCTTCTCCTTTTGGTTTAGCTCCAACATACGCTAGCATCAATCTAGCACCTGCAGTCGTCGGAGTTGCCATGCTATATACAGGGTATTTGTCAACCTGAAACGGATGTCTAAAACCTCAAATGTTGCTCAAGTTTCACATACACCAGGTCGTCTTACAGTCACATAAAAGCTTACAATCTACTTTTTGTCTATATATTGTGATCTGTCATTTGCTTGAGGGCTGTCAAGAATCAAGGTACTACTACATCGTGACTTCTATATTGATTGAGGTTTCTATCCATTCCTATTAATGCTAGGTCTCATAGCAGACATAGAACCAGTTTCAGATTTTCAGCCATAATATGCATTCTATAAAGGAAGTACATATAATACAAGTAAAATAGGCGTATGCTTTCATAAGATTTAGGCCACGCATCATTTTACCTGTCATGCTAGTATTAAAAATCTTAAGAAAATTTCTTTCTTTTGTACAATTAAGTGGTGCTGATGTAAGTGTAATTTACAGGAGTCAAATATATCAAGGGGGAAAGTCTGACTTTCAATGAAAAATGTTCATTTTGTAAAGAAAGAATATTAGACATAACTATAGTCTATAGATATCACACATACAATGTTTGTGACTGGTACAGAAAAGTAATGCGATGAATTTACTAGATTTATAAGCCTACCTTGTGTACATGTGGTACACCCTGGATTTGTATGTGGCTAGAAGTTCTCTGACCTGGAAAGAAGTACATTTTAAGTATAGAGCCTTTCCCCAATACCGAACCATTACGGGCCCTGACAATGGATTCCATCACAGCATCTCCATGCTGGGACTCTTGTGGAGATCTCATTCCCTCCTGCAACTCAGAATCAAAACCCACAAATGATGGGATATCCCAGGGACCAAAGAAAAACTTCCATCAATAGGTAAAAACTGACTTACAGGGACAGACAAAAACCTCCCAGCCCTTAATCTTATGCTCCATTTCATCATTTGCACTTCTGGTCTCTGGTGTAACCAATTCTTAAATGTCATCCTGGATATACCTTGTTCACAGAAGCCATCAAAGGCTTCACTTCCAAGATATGCTGCAAAAGCAATCAAGCGGAAGTATCGCTCCAAGTACTCAGCACCACGGCTTAATGCTGTACTCCTCACCCTTGGTTCGACGTGTTGTTGGTTGAATAACCTCCTGTATTGTAAGACTGCTTGGCGTATATTCTGTAGGGCAGAACATCTATCAATGATAGCATCTAACGCCTCACGGCTATCCACTCCATTATGAAATAATCTTGTAATTTTCCACAACAAAAGGATATCATCGATTCCATAGCTATTACCCTGCTCCTTTCCACTTCTTCCGTCAGCCATACTGGAAGTCGATAATGTTACATTGTCTGCATTTTCTTCACCGCTTGAGGTACTATCATCTTTCTCTTCACCGATCAGATTATCCTGGAGGATTTTAATAGGTCTTCCTTGATCAATACGAAGTTTTACAAGGCAAGCAATTACAGTACCAGTAGTTGTCCTCCCTCTACCCATCTGTGAACATTAAACAATCTGAAAGAGATAAGGTGGAGGTTCCGAGTAAAGAAATCTATATGTACATAAACTATATACAGCAAAAGGATGGAATCTGAACCTGGCAATTAAACACAATAGCAGTATCTCTTGGAGCAGAAGCAATATTTAAGGCCAATGTGTCAAAGTCAGAACTTTTGGGAGCTTTACCATCAGTAATTGGCACACGAGCATACCTAATGGGAAAGCCATCAGCTTCTAAGCATTTGAAGACCTCAAGAGGGGTCTGTACGGAATCAGAACCTACATGTTCCCAAGCATCACAAATTTGCCCGCCTTCTATTTCATGAATGACCATTACTGCACCCCCATAAAGTTTGGATTCTCTCAAAATGTCTTCTTTCAGGCGAGCTTCCATTCTTTCTACCCTTTTTCGATCTATTCCCTAAACATGAATATCATACCAAAAAAAAAAGTGGAGAAATAGATAGAACAGTTAGAAAACAAATAAGCAGACAAAAACAAAACAACACATGAGATAAAGACACCTAATACACAGCATATAATTAAAGCTTAATGTATGCACCGAACTGTCCTCCGACAGACATGGGGTTAAAAAATGACCTCCTTTTCGGGGATTAAATATATCCCAGAGATTCAATATCTATGAAGAACACTGGACGGCAATGGAAAGCTTATGCAACTAAATCATTTATTACCGAAGGCGTTGTTAATTTAAATTCAGTACTTTGAAAGGTCATGGCATATAAATAGCACAGAGCAAACTCATTCTTAGTACTCGGGTAGTACGTAGTTATGCAAAGATGTGATGAAAAGTGGGAGCTACCGTGTACTCCAGCATGTTTTTGTATGGTCTTTCAGCCTCCCGCAAAACGAAAGGTTTTCCATTGATGTAGATAACAGCTTCTTCTCTCATGTTATGCCAAAATATTGGGCAACCACCCCTTGAGCTGCCAATCCTCTGAATGACAGATCGAATTCCATCAATGGTCGGATTGGCAACGCCATAAACAGGGAAGCCGGGAACTTTTCTGAAATTTGGCGCACCTTCTATCTTCCCTGGTAAACCTGGATTTCGACAACCAGGACAGTGGTCACTTTTTAAAATAGTTTGACTTCCAAGGACCTCCCCATTTCTGACTGCAACGACTATACCCACCTCATAAGGGCGGTTATGAGAAGATCCAGCAATCCTTATTAGAGAAGGCTTCATAGTTACATAACCAAGTGCACCCATTGGATCTCTTCTCAATAGCCTGGAGAGAGCTTATAAATTTTGATGCAATAATTAGTAACACACTAAACGTCCTACCGATCTAAACATTTAAGCCTTCCCTAATCATTCTGAGTCTATTTCTGGGAATTTCTTGGAAACTAGACGAAACAAGAGAGAAGTACATAAATAAAAAATTCACTTGTTGCTAAGCAATCAGACAGCGAACATAAAAAGCGAAAGCCTTCGCTATACGAAAATAACCCCCGTGGCCCAGTTCTAAAGTATAGCTATCAAATTCAAAGAATGTAAAAACAAAAAGAGTCAGATATGTGTTTTATCTAGATTATAGCAGCAATCTATCCAACAATTCTAACTCACTTGATACAGAATTAAATCAGCTAAAACTGAGGTAGAAACTCCAGAGGATACAAATGATCAGTTCCAGGATCTACAGACAGACACATAACATACATATCAAAAAACACACTGAGCACATGGTACGCGCATCTGTACCTGCGTAGAATACTATAGAGCTCTGGCCTTGCACACATCCAAACAGCAAAACTGACATGAGCATGCGATTTCGATCGAAGAGCTGCTCCTTCGGAATAAATATATACAGCAAAACATATAAGGAAGTAATATCTCTCCAAATACTCCACAAAAAGTGAGAGAGCCGCCTCCCTTTTCATCTCATCTGGTTGACGCAAGATAATACTGCGATAGACTGCAATTGCTTCCCTCAAGTTCTGTTGATCAAACAATATATTATGTATATTGCTTAGCAACAAAAGGAAGTCTACAGAATAAACTTACACCCTAACAGAAAAATGATCTAATACAGACAAGAGTTGTAATCAAAATTTTCCTATTAGTTGCCGTAAGAGTGGGAAGAACTCATGAAGCTATATCGGTTCTGAAATACACACCCATACCTGCATGGAAGCACACTTGTCAATGACTCTATCTACTTGTCTTTTGCCTTCAACACCACCCTACGATATGAGAGTACTCGTTAACAGAAGCAGAGTGATCGAAATCTTAAAATCAGAGTAGCAAGAGCGAGCAATATGTACCTCCAGAACCCTAACCAAGCTTCTTATGACAGTATACTCCCCTCTACGAATAGCCTCCTCGGAGTTTGGCAAACTATCAGCAATATTAGATCCTGAATCAAGAACTCTCCCAAAAGAATTGTTTCTTGGAAAACCTATATCTTGCAAATGGATTGGTAACATTATTTAAAATCATCACCAGAAGTTACTTGACCAGATGATGTACAAAGTAAATACAGGAAAAGTCCCTCATCTATGCACAATGCCTATTTCTAGTTAATTTAAATGACACACAGAGATAATGGTAATTATTTTTGCATCCCGTCCAAAGCCAGTGTTACATTACAGATAGATGAAGGATATATTGCTTAAATTGAGTTTACATATTAGTATTAAAATTGTCTAAAACTTTCATTACTGGAGGACAGAATCTAAATCCAATCCAAAACAAAAAAAAGTGGTAGATGCCTTGGCTATAAGAAGTTGAGAAAGGTGTTTTTGCGTGATCGTAGTTAGAAAGCCAAGACGAGTATAAACTGGCATATTTAGTGTATATGGATGTAAAACCTAGCAGATAGAAACTGTTTTCGCTGGAGATCATGATACTAGCCAAAAAGATAACAAATCAGACCAATCTTATAACCTATACCAACAGCTAGGGAAAAAAATACGAAAAATATATATACAAATTGCAAGCTTCTTGGAAATAAAAAGATTTAACCATTCAGAATCAGCAGAAAAGATAAATAATAAATAAATTAAGTTATATGGTTCACAAAAAGTCATTTTGCCATCTTTCACAACTAAGTAGAATTTGAGAGAGTAAAATAGCTACCCAGAGATCCAGTTCGGTTAAGATAAACCAAAGTCCCAATCACCATCCCAGTTGTAGTCCTTCCACGCCCCATTTGACAATTAAAAATGATCTCAGTACTAATTTCAACTTCCGAAATTTTCTGTATCTGAATATATAGATGAAAGGAAAGGTGATTAAAATGTATCAATATAATATAGATCAGTGTAACGATACCCGTTCTTGATCAACATAATCTAGGTACTTTTTATACATATAACATAATTCATATCATTGCGCCAATTTTACTGTACGAAAATACCAACTACTGAAAATCTTAACATGCAAAATTAAGAGAGAAGTATAAACTGGTATATCATTAATTAGGCAGATCTATAATCCATAACCATATGCTTATCATTGAAGTGATCATAGCTTTATAAGAATTTTTTTTATGTTTTTTAATAAAAATAATGACTTGCAATTGCCGAGCAAACAAGCATAACACTTAAGCAAAAGCACAAAGACAATTAACTTAAAAGACATTTAGGCATACCAAAATATCAAAATCAAGCTCTTTTGGTGACTTTTCATCAGTTATAGGAAGACGGTCATAATTAACTATGTAACCTTCCAATTGCAATTCCTCATACACCTACAACCCCAAAACACAAAACAAAAGATAAAATTAACAACATCAACCAAAGAAGAGAGAAAATTCAAAAATTATGGTGGTAATAATGCTTCTCTTATCTCCCAGCTTTAGAGGGATTCCCCTGGGCCTACCTCTAGTGGTGTCTGCACTGAATCACAAGAGACAGGTTCCCACTGGTCTACCATCTGACCATCTGGCAGTTCATCATTGACAAGGATCTTATTCCCATATCTAGTATGTCAAATTTACATAAGAAATCAGGTTTCAAGAAGGCAAAGTAGCTGATGTAGGGGCAGACATTGGGAAAAAAATAGATTCTGTAGAAAAACAAGAGATAACAGCACCTAGCAGCTTCCATCAAAATATCATCCTTTAATCGTGCTTCCATTTGCTCAACTCTAGCCCGATTAATCCCCTGAAAGAAAAGGTTGGGATCAAATTCGAAAGAGGTCATGGGACCGTATAGCAGGTATCTTATATCATTGCTGTCATATGCATATCTGATAGGTTATAATTTACATATTCACCCTACACAAAGATGCACTCTTCAAGAAATCCTACAAACTAAAAGCATATAGTTCCAAGCTGCATACTAGTACTACATATACAAAATTTTAGCTATATGCCCTTAAGTGAATAAGGCATTTGGGCCACACATAGATAATAGTACCTACATTTGCAGTTGCTGGAACACATTAATCTTGTCATATTACAAAATTAAATATAAAACAGGCACTCATTTATAGCCTTCTATATAAAGGAAACAGTGATTGGCAACAAATTATGAAGGCAAACTTTCCTACCGTATATTCAAGGTTGGAGAAAGGCCTCTCCACATCACGCAAAACAAAGGGGCGTCCATTAATGTATACCACCTGCTCTATTCATAAAGAGGTCATGTAAATTGGACACATAAATACAACGATGATGCACAAGACATGTTGATGTGAGTTCATTTGTACTTTGGTCGTTGACGAATACCTGATAAACCCACACCATTGCCATTTTTCTTTTTTCTTAGGTATAATTTAATGCATGATGTTATTTCGACTATGAAGTATGAAATATTTGCTCCAACATTTTCCCAGAAAAACAAGTCTTCAGTTATCCAATTTTTTTTGAGTTAGCACTGTAAAGGTACAGAAGCCATAAATCCAAAGCTTGATCACAACAGTATATTTTGGATATAATCTAATTATTTATACATTGGCTTGTTATGTTTAAAATGGACTGTAAAGTAACATATAACTCTACTAGAAATCAATATTAAACTCTATTAGAAAGAAGATACACGTGCGTATGCACAAAACTCTTTTATTAGTACGAATGAGTAGAGATTTGGTTCCTCGTAACTTGGTGAGGGTGGTGAGGCTTACTATTATCCTAATACGATCTTAATTGTTTTATCTGCATTAGGACATACCTTTCCCGAGTAGGCTACACGTTTCATATTAATATTTCTTAAATGCTTTTACAAACTTGCATTCTCAAGACCTCAAGTAAGACAACCTTACTGCAAGAATTAAACAGCTTAACATCAATTACGACACAACTTAAAAGTATGTAGAAAACCAAATAAGTTTACCGGTTCCTCCCGAAGATTAACCCAAAGAACTTGCGCTCGCTTGTCATCTCTGTGAGCTCCAATGTGCTTAAGGACATTCCGGATTCCAACAACTGTTGGTATTGCAACACCATGGACAGGTAGTGATTCAGCCTATCAAAACATCCATGCAAAAAGATAATGGATAAGACAATAAAGTGAGACTAAATACAATGTTATCAGCAAAAAACGTAATTAATAGAATCTAAAGGGAAAGGAGGCAAGATAATACCAATATGGACTTAATTATATGGATTGCAACAAGTGTTGTGTGCCTCATAAAATATGATTCTACCCATGTTTAAGCTTTAGCCCAAAAATTTGCTTATAACAAGTAATGCTAAGACATAAGTTTGAATACCATTGGGTCAAGCGGATCAAAGTCACAAAATCATACACATGGCCGGCATGATTATTTGACATCACCATTATTGCTATTAAAATACAGTTCTAGTTCTTCCTCTAACCTCCTAATCTTTTATCTTTCCGAACTGAAAGGTCGGGCGTCAAGTAAGCAGAAATTGATTCAGACTGAAAAATTTCTCACTTAAGGGTTACTATTTCTGGCACTTACGTTTGAATATTTCTATATTAACAAAGTCTAGTAAACTCCGGATGCCTAGCTCAGACTGATTAGAGACTTTTGTTCTTCTAACTCATTTTACGAACCAATTTCTAGTGGATTGAACTTGAGTTGCCGTATACAGTAACAAGACACAATAAGAAAGAGAGAAGACCTGACGATAATTAGGAGCACCATCGATTTGAGGAGACAATCGCTTGTTTTGGCATCCAGGGAAATGGTCGCTCTTAAGAATCGTCTTTCTACCTAGAACTGATCCAACTCTCATCTTCAAGACATATTCTGGCTCTTTTGGTATCGACATAACTCATATACTCACTCTCTCTACTTCACACTTCGAATCAATCGATTCTTCCTCTTCCTCTTCCTCTATGAGAACTGACCTCACCACGTAATGCAAAAAGATGGGGAAAAAAGGTAGATAACAGAGAACGAGCAAACTTTATTAGCTATATCCAACTCAACAAGTGATTATATAAGTAATTGCATGCAGAGAAAGACTGTAACTAAGAATTTCTATGGTGATGTGAAATTGATTTATAGAGTTGACGACGATAGGATAGAGAAGAAGAATGAATCCCACAGACTGTGTTGCCCAAAAACGTGAATTGCGTGTGTGAGGAGGACGAGTTTATTTATTTAATGGTTATTTAATTACTTATTCTATATCTGTCGGACTCGCTATTAATTTAACATATATTCGCTTGAAAGAAAGTCTGCACCAGTTATATATGGCCACTTTTACATTCTCTGGATAACTACCATTCAATGTATTAAACGAACTTTATCCTTTTTAGAAAACTCTATAAATCTAAAGCAATCCGAAATAAGACCACGTGAATGAAGATGTGATCATGTATGTTTACTACTAGTAGATGGTTTTGGTTATAAACTTGGACTATATTCATTTCTAGAAAACCCTGCGAATCTTAAATCATCCGAAATAAACAGTGATGATGTTATTGTATGGTTTGGACCTTTTGGTTATAAACTTGAGTGAACCTATACCCCCCATTTAAATTGTTCTTTTCCTAAACGATTGCATACGTGTTCTATTTTATATGTTTAATTTTGTAATTTAAGTTTTTTTCCTACCATTTATAATAATAATAATTTATTTTAAAATATTTATAATTTTAGTCTAACTCAATTTGTTAAATGTAGTTTTAAAGTAACGCAAAGTATATATTCTTTTCTAAATCAATATCTTATATTAATTAAATTTTTATATCACTCAGATCTTTTATATTAATTAAATTATTAATATTAATTATATATTTTATATTAATTAAATCTTATATTAATTTGGTATTCTATATCAATTAGATTTTCTATTAATTTGGTTTTCTATTAAGGATGGCAATGGGTCGGGTCGGACCGACCTGCTTAGGCCCGTTCTTTTTTATTCGAATCCAAATCCGGTCCGACCCGCAACGGGTTTAATATTTTCGAACCCGAACCCGTCCCGTTTATGTCCGCGGGTCACCCTGACCCGTCTGCAAACATTGTTTTTACTATTTGGGTTGACCAAACCTGTCTGACTGCTCAAATTTGACTTTATTTTTAATTTAAAACAAAAGTTTAAGATATAAATTTTTAAACCAACGTACCTAAAACACAGTAGAAGAAGAGAAAACATCTAAAGAACTTGAAAAGTTAGAAATTAGGATTTGGAGTTATATATGCAAATATGTGAAGAAATATATTTATAATTTATGGAATTAGTTTGTGGAAAAAAAATATAATTAATAAATATATTACTAACTATAAGAGTAAAATAATAATTACTGAAACACGGTATATTATTGGTATCTATATAAATATCAGTCTTCTAGTAATTAGTAAGTATATTTATTTTAGTTATATTTTACAAATTTATAATTATTTTTAATACATTTTTTATTTTTTATACTAGTTTATATTTGCGGGTCGGGTCGGGTTGGACAAATTAAAAATCCATACCCGACCCGACCTGCCTACGGGTCACAATTCGTATATCCGTACCCGCCCCTTTAAATGTTCGGGCTGGACAAAGCCCGACCGGATTAGGCCGGATCGGACCGGTTTGGGCCGGTTCGGACCAACATTGCCAACCCTATTTTCTATGTTAATTAGGTTCCATAATGGATTAAGATTTGTTATAGGTGTGTTAGGACTTTAATATGTTTCTGGTTTTTTTATATTGTCCTTTCAGTTTGTGTTTTTAGCTGTCTTTTCATTTTGTCTATTCAATCTTTGACTATTGAATCATCATTTCTATTACCTAATAAAATCATCGAAGCTTTTCATAGCTTTTGTCTGAGATTCATTCATCTGAAATCAACGAGCTCATCCATAAATAGAAGAAGATATAGCTTTGCAATTTGTAACGAGACGAGATATGAGCTGCATATTTTTTTAGAGAGAAAAACAAGCTCTAGGTCTTTTGACATATAAGTGAGGTGAGAGATAAACACTGAAAAGAGGGTTCTGTGAATCACAAGTGATTGAGTCTTTTGTGTTTAAGTGTCTTTCTGTAACCTACTTATTTATAAAAAGAGTGTATGTTGTCCGTGGATGTAGGATTTCTTCACGATCCGAACCACGTAAATCTCTTGTTGTGCGATTGTTTACTTTATGTTCTTTCTTGTTAACTTTGTTCTTGAAATAAGGTAAGAGTCGAAGCTCGTATTACCTCATACGACCTATTTGGTAGATGTTCGCCAACTACCGGCCACTGCTTCGACTAAGGTGGCTAAGATTTGGCCTAGCGAGTCTTGTTACGGTTGGGTCAGATCTTGTGCGAATATTGAAGGTTTCCCTAACAAGTGGTGCGAAGAGCGTGGAGATCTGATATCAATATTCAGTGTTGGTGAAGAAGACAAAATAGAAAGACGAAGATCACGGATGTTGGAGTAAAGTCAAGCGCAGTCATAATGATGGATTCCTCGAGGAAAGTATTAAATTCAAGCTATCTACTATATGGATGTGTCCGTAGTATAAGGGGCGTAATGTGGGGAATGGATCTGCTAGGATTTGGAAGGCTTGCCGAATCAGGTGGAGATTCAATCCAAGAAGTACCTGAAAAGGTTTAGATGTGACAATGATGCGTTATTAATGAACCAACCATTCACTAGTTATTGTTCTAAATTTGGTATGCATAGGTGCAAAATCTTGAAGAGTACCTCGAAGCATTGAATAAGTGAGAAAATGAGCTGCAACTTACTTGGAGTAAGGGTTATGCTTCTGACAGTTGAACAGAACAAGAGATTGCGTGCATGAGCCGTTTTGGACAGCTAACATCGTCAACAGGAGCCCCTAGACTTTCGGTCGTCATGGAGATGTAATAGGCGCCGGAGGTGGAGCTGGAGTTGAGATGGAGTTTGAACATAAGGGTAGAGATGTGGATACCTCTACGGAAGTTTTTTTCAAGCTAGGTCCGGGTTCAACATTTGCAAAGAAAGTTAACCATTGTTGGGTTTGGGTTTTGATCTGAAGTTGAATGGGTCAAAGAAAGTTAACCATCAAATATTGCTCGGTTTTATCTTGGGAAAGGTAAGATGGATGTTACTACCGCTTTTTGGATGTAGAAGGTCGGGAGACTGGCCTATTGGGGAGTTCGCGGACTGTATGTGAACTGATCACTCCAGACATGCAGGTGGATAGTTTGTTTCTGATGAGTAATTGAAGCATCATAGTAGGTGGATAATTGTTAAATGTAGGCTTAAAGTAACGTAAAACATAATATTCTTTTCTAAATCAGTCTGCTATATTAATTAGATTTCTATATTAATTAGATATTCTATATTAATTAGATTCATATCTATATTAATTGAATTTTCTATATTAATTAGATACTCTATATTAATTAGATTTTTATATTACTTAAATCTTATATTAACTTGGTTCTATATTAATAAGATTTCCTATTAATTTGGTCTTTTATATTAATTAGATCTCATATTAATTAGGTCTTCTATATTAATTAGATTCTGTAAGTAATTAATTAAAATTTATCATAGTTGGCCTATAAATAGAAGAAGATATAGCTTTGTAATTTGTGACGAGACGAGATGTGAGCTCTATAATTATTTAGAGAGAGAAAATAGTTCTAGGTCTTTTGAAAGATAAGTGATGTGAGAGATAAACATTGAAGATAAGTTTATGTGAATCACGAGTGATTGAGTCCTTTGTGTTTAAGAGTCTTTCTGTAACCTACTTATTTATAAAAAGAGTGTTTGTTGTCCGTCGATGTAGGATTTCTTCACGATCCGAACCACGTAAATCTTATGTTGTGCGATTATTTACTTTCTGTTCTTTATTGTTAACTTTATTCTTGAAATGAGGTAAGAGCTTAAGCTCGTATTACATCCTACGACCTCTCTAGTAGGTGTTCACCAACTGTTGGTCACTGCTTCGGCTGAGATGGCTAAGATTCGGCCTAGCGAATCTTGTTCGGATATTGATGGTTTTCCTAATAATATATAACAAATATTTAAATTTAATTTTTAATCCTAATTATAATTTTAAATATTAAAAATTAAACATGTCAATTTAAATATTACAAATATCAATCACATATCTAACTTGTCTAATATTTAGAATGCAATATCTAAACATCATATGTTCGATATGTGCTGTCACTTGCACGTACAGTGTTTTTTAATAAAATGAAAGAAAACAACTACGTTAAATGGCATCAGGCGACAACTGAAGGGTATATAGTAACATAGATTTATTTTTGTACATTCGTCATCCATCAACTTTTTCAAGACATTTTGAGTTTCTGATTATGAATATTACGTACAAAAGTACGAGTTAAAAAAACACCACTATTTGAAATTATTGGGATTGCTTCAAGAAGTTTTAAAAAATTCATCTTAATTAGACAACTATATTAAGACGATGGATCGTCTTCGATTTCTTATCTAAAAACATTGCACATTATCTAATGTTATGCTTACATATAGGAAATTGGGGCTGATGATTGCAATTGACGATGTAATTGCAGAATCTACATATTTGTCTTATAAATGGTATATAAACCAGAATATTTTTGCATATACGAAAGAATAATTTGAGAAACAAAATAGTGTCACACGAGCTTTTTGTTTCTTAGAATTTGATCGTGTATTCAGAAAATGATTCCGAGTTGCTAACAAACATAGCAAAAACATTTATAGCATATCCTAAGACGTTAAAGTACGCTGAAATATCTTGGATCAAACTATATGGTGATATTCAATTAATGTTATCGAACTAATGTTTTGTTAGTATTATTAGCGGTTTATCGGACGAGCCAACTAATCTTTGAACAATTTTGGACAAAGCTTGATAATTTGCATGATATTCAACACACAAAGATAAAAACATCATTCAAGAAATGTAAGAAAATCTCTAAAATTTATGTGAAATTATCTTATTTAAAGAGGTTATAGATAAGTTCATCAGGACATCATTTGATATCATGTTAAAATAATACGAATTTGGTTAAAAACAATATGTCAACAGAGTAAAATGTTATATGTTGTTAGATTGATACATGAGTTACGGTGTACATGTGAGATAGCTGTCATGGTATGAGAGATTCGTATTATTACTTATTCTATGATCGACAAGAAGTGACAAACTTTAAACTTTGTTACGAAAGGCCAATGCGATAAATTTGATTTTGTGGATAAAGATATCTTGAAAATAGCTAGTTTAGTCATTGATCATGATTTATAACCAAGGATTTATGTCTTATCGAAGTCCTTTAAATTACTTGATCCCCAAAACAACCCGAGTTGTTCCATCTAAAGAACCAATGTAGATGAAAGAACGTGAAAAGACATGTCAAAATTAGTTCAACGACATGAGAGATATTACATTTTGAGCATGTTAGCGAACAAAGCGGCAACAAAATCACACTCTTACAATACACTCTCTAACCTTAAAAAATATTAAAAGCACCACAAGAACATTAACAAGTCAAACTAAAATGGTAACACCGTCTAAAATAAAATAAAACGCCCGATGACACCTAAACACCCGAAAGTTAAACAATAGTTATTATATTGTGACCATTTTTCCCCGTTTATGATTCTGTACATATCTGAGGTAACATATGTATAAATTGATGACCATTATGGATTTAGGGCTATAGTTCACTCTTTGTTCAGAAGTCAAAATTCATGGCATGGCAACGTAATACGAAAAACATTACCGGACTTGCTATTGTATGATGATATTTACGGATGTAAATGCCTGATATAGTTGTCAATACAAAGAACTAGATGCATATGTCTGATATTTATTACGTCGTGTGAACATGGTTAAATATATCGTGTGTATATTTTCCTTAAGTGGTTTGGCGACTTATTGACCTTTAAAAAGTGTTTTTTCCTTCTCTCACCGAAAAAAAAGTTTACATCACTTACATGATAATCATTTCATTAATGTATGATAATTTATGAATTAAGTTGTTTATTACATTCATAAAAAATGTTTTTATAAATTTGTTTTTATTCAATTAGCAGGTTCTCATACATCTTAATGCATCATTACATGTCATTTATCCTAGTTGGTCAAGATTTTATAAGGAATATAATATTAGCTGGATGACTAGTTATTCGAGTGGATTGTCAAATATATTTAACTCTAGAGTTATATTTACCAAGACCATGAAGTAACAGACATTATCTAGGACTGACAATTTCTACTTTATAACTTTAATTTGTTGTATCTTACTATTCTCCCTTCAAAATTATATTTTTTGCTTATTTTTTTTATAATGATATTGTTTGAGTTAGAAATATTTAATTTAACATCAAAACAACATAATGTAACATACATGATAGTTTCTAAACATAATGGAAACTAAAGGAAATTACTATAAAACACGGTAGTTCAAAAACATAAAATGAAAAACTAAAGTACGAAATGAAAATAACACAAAACTTTAGAAAGACTTATATCATTGTGAGTCTACAAGTCTGTTATACGAATCTATTTCAATTTGTTTTAGTATTTTTTCAATGAGGTTCGTATTCACCTCGTTTAACCGAAGTCTGGCAATTCTATTAAAAATATGTAAAGAAAATAACTTGAATTCCTCTTGCATGGTATTGTACGAGAGATTAAAAATCTGAAAAGTTGGAACGATTTCTAGATATTCTCACATTATATAGATTTATTCCCGTCCTCGTGCAAGCGACACCAGGATGATACAATTCATACCTTTACATGTAGTATATTTTTTATACTACTTTATCAAAAAATAATATAGTTTTATCCACCAATATTTTTTTCATAATGACGGTAGCTTTCAACAAATATATATCTTCAATCGTATCGCATTCCATATTGTATATTTGAGAGATATCATTTGTTTTAAAGTTTTTTTATAGAGATATGAGAGAGTTTTAAATTATATATATATATATATATATATATATATATAAATAAATGAGTAGAGAAATAGGTTAAAGTATATTGTATAGATTATGTGGACTAATTTAGTAAATAATATAGTGTCACGTGGATAAATGAGATTTATGATAAATGTCGATTATATGCGCCAACATTACGTATTTGTAGAAGACTAATATTTGTACTAATATCCAAACGTTGAGTCAACATTAGGTATTTTACACTGGAAAATAATGTCAATAGTTTAAGTTGACATTAGGTGTTTACAACAACACACCTTTCATTATTCTTACAATATTTTTGTACTAATGCCTACACATTGAGTTGACATCAAGTGTTATACTGGAAAAAATCATAATCTGTATCTGTGGCTTATTGGTTATTAGTGTATGTTTTTATAGATAAACATAAAAGATAACTTTGAGTAAAATTATTAAAACACGTCTTAAATGCATAAAATATAACTTAAAGTACATAAAATATATAGCACATAAAATATAGCATCTGAAAACCTAACACCCAAAAACATAACTAATCAACAAATATATAATGTATCACTAGTCGGATATATACGAGTCATATAACTCTATAGTTTTGATATTTTTGTATAAATTTGATGTTTAATATTATTATTTTAAGTTTGATATTTGTATTTTGAAGCTTGTGTTAAATTAAAACCAACAATTCTTTAGCTAGCACAAACATATTACAACGATAAATAGTTACAAAATTTATTCAATAAATGATTCAATGAATATTACTAAATTAGTCACTTGGTCAATATTTCTCAAAAGCGGTCAAATTTCAATCTGGTAATATCTTTTGCAATGAGGCATAATTGATAGTTTTCAATAAACAACTTCAGTTTGACGTAATACAATACAAGATTTATATATCAGCGTGCAAAGTGCATCTTTCATAATATAAATCTATATAAAAAACTTCATAAATTAGGATGCATAAGTTAGTTTAATTAAAAACACATCTCAAATACAAACATTGAATACTTATATAAATAAAATAATTGTTATAAGCAAAATCAAACCCCAATTTATTTTTATCACAATGTATTTTATAATGGTAAGAATGTGAGGCTTTGGTGTTATGTTATAAAATTTACTATGATCAATACTCCAATTGATGATATTTTCATCTAATATTGGATACATGTATTATCTACATAGTAGTCGGTACTTGTAGTGACTTTTTCTAACTCATCAAGACCACCATATAAGCTCGTATAAACTAAAATTTTATTCATAAGCTTGTTGTAAAGAAACCATATATTGATCTTTCATCCATCTGGATGGTCATGCAAGCTATATGAAAACGCTTGAAAGTCGCAATGACTAATGATGCATATGTCGTTAACCCTAGTTATAATATTTTGATAGTACACCATAAATTATTTTATGTATGGTTTTCGATCAATAACTTGCAGTTCATAACACATATTACGGATCATTTCTTCAACTAGTAAAGGTTCATTACGACTAATCGTTCCACTAGTTTGTGTAGCATCTTAAAACGAACTCGATGAGTTACATTCTATATATGTACTTTGGCCAGTGGTATATAAGTTACATCTAGTGAAGGTTCATATTACGCATAACTTCATTAGCTTGTGTTGGCATTTCAAAATAATATTCCATTTATAATCTGTATTTTGGCTGGTGTTTAAAAATTGCACCTAATGAAGGTGCACTTGCTATTTCTGATTCTTGCACATGTTCAAAATGCGATCTATCTTATTTAGTACATGGAAAACTGATATTTACATATGATTGTAAATGACCATGATGTTTATGTTTCTTTATAGGCTCAACAATGGTTTATGTTTTTGGATAAACTATTTTAAAATTATTTTGTTAGCATGTTATATACGTTTTTCATCGTTATCTATGAAAACTTGAACAAACGTATCCAAATTTTTCCTCATGATCTCGATCTTAGTTATATTTGTATGTACAATTATATCTAAAATTTTCTAATAATCTTCTAAAATATATAAAGTTAACAAAAGGTTGTTTTTTAATAACCCGTGAAATTCGTGCCAACACAGTAAACTATGCATAGTTTGGTACGAACAAGTGTAATATGTTGCATATATACTAATATTAATAATATTTTTTAATAGTAAAAATGATTTATAAAATAATGTTTGGGTTGATTTTATAGAGCAATATGTGTTCGTATTTATGTTTATATTAAACAACTATTTTGAAGGATCTTTTAATTTCTTCATATTGCATTTCGACTAAATAATGAAACTTATCCAAAAATAACTATAAGTTAATCATACTTTTACCAATATAAAACTTTAGTGTGAAATAAGTTCTCTCCACCCAGTGAGTGTTTGTGTTTCCAAAATGCATAAATTTGTTAAAATTTCACATGAAAAATTTATTAATGTACGAATCGACACTAACCGTGTTCACAAAGAAAATATATTAATAATATCCATTTTATTTTTGGTGGATCTATACCATTCAAAATAATTTAAAATTTTAAGTTCGGGAAACATGCATTGCAAGTGTGACTGGCCATATTTCTTTATAAATTGATATTTTTGTCGAGCATTGTATACCATGTGTATGCTCGATATATTTTTAGTGTTAAAGTGTTTTAATTCATTCAAAATCTCTCTCAATGAAGCTCTGTCACGGTAACTTGATGTACATATTCAAACTTATCTTTCGATAATATACTTGCATTGGAATGACCTTTTGAATGTTTCGTTATCGTATATGTGTGACCGACTTATATGATTTGAGGATCATTGATCTAGACCGATGAAATTTAGATCTCTCGCAATCAAAAGATAGCCGAGGAGTCCTTCTTCAATTCCCATTACCATTATGTCTTAATGTAATAACAAGCTTGTTTCTTTACCTCTTATATTAACCCACGTATAATTAGATGTTGTGAAAAAAGTGACTATAATCTTTTATGCATTTAAGTTAGGGTATGTCTATATATACCCAAAACCGGTTTAAGTTTACCCAAAAAATGCAGTTGACTTTAATTTGACTTTTTATGACAAAAATACCTTCAAACATCCATTTAATTACGGGACTGAGACTAAGTATATCCTAAATATACCCAGATCACAAAATTACATATTTTACTGTTTTTACCCAAAAAACACTTTGATTTAGTAGATCAAACACCATATTACTACACTTTTGTGAAGTTCTTCAAAGTGTTCTTGAACATTCAGAGTTACCTCAAGAACATTCAAAATCTCTTCAAAAAAATTTAAACTTTTTCTAATAAAAACACAAAATCAAACATGAGTCAATCTGAATTAAGGTATAAAAAAAATTTCGATCGGGTATGCCTTCGCACCATTGGTTCACAGGCCTAGCACCAGCGGTTTTGTGGCCATGCATTACCGGTTCAGAACTGGTGGTTCATGGCCACAAAAAAAATTTCATTTTTGGTCCTCCGAACTCCTATTTTATCGTATTTAAGTAAAAAAAATCTTCTTATTTAGTTTGATTTTTTTTTAAAAAAATCGGTATTACAGACTCCCGGATGATACGGATTGATATGCTAAAAAATTAAAATTAAATTTTTTAAAAATATATATTTATATTGTTGTTTTTATAAACTAAATCGTGATATATATATATATATATATATATATATATATATATATATATATATATATATATATAAAGTTTAAATATACTTATATTTTAGATATTGTATATATAGTACGTTAGTATATATATTTATTGAATTTAATGAGATTTTGTTAATCAAAGTTTAAATATAATTATATTTTAGATATATATATATATATATATATATATAAAAATGGTAAGTTACTATATATATTTATTAAATTAATATGAAACTTTATTAATTAAAGTTTAAATATAATCATATTTTAAATTATATATATAATATGTATGTTACTATATATATATTTATTAAATTTATATGAGATTTTATTTATTAAAGTTTATATATAATTTTATTTTAGATACTTATTTATATATATATATATATAAGACTTGGTACGTTACTATTTATATATTTATAAAAGTTTTATGAGATTTTATTAATTAGTGTTTAATTTTTTTTTAAAAAATATACTATTATTTATTGAGTGTATTTATTAATTTTTATGATATTTGTATGATGATACATAACTAATTAAGTTCGAGCCCTCGCTCATACAATATTTCAATAGAAATCATGGAGAGAAGAAAAACTTACTACTGTTGAAGATACTCCATATGAAATTTGGAGATTAGCTAGAATTAGTTCAATTGAAGTTTAAAAAGAACTAGATTAAGGGAGTTCTTCAAGATGGAAGAGAAATTGCAGTGAAGAGACTCGTCTTCACCAACAGACATAGAGCTACCGATTTCTACAATGGAGTCAATATTATAAGCAGCATAGAACACAGAAACCTTGAAGGCCGGTGAATTCGCTCCAAGAAACTGTGCCTTTTCAAAAAACAGAGTCGGCAATTCAAACCTTCTGATCCCCTTCCGATCTCTCTTCTAGTCCTGCTGGTTCTCTCCTGGGCCTTCCGATTTGCTATCCTCTATTCTTCAGAGCTTCTCCCCTGCTAAAGTTCACTGGTTTCCCTGTTCTTCGGATTTTCGCTCTCTCTCTGTTTCCTGTTGATCTGCTCTGAGTCATCTTTTGTCTTGAGATTTGGTCTACTATTGATTCCGTTCAATGTCCTACGACATCCTTCATAATGAATAGTTCCCCTCTCTTCTCCCAGACACTAACAATAACAAAAACAGATTCAAGAAATCTTTTGCCGAAATCTTGAACTCTGTTTCTGAACGATCTGAAACATCCCCGGAGTACATCAAGTTTTCAGAAGATCACAATACAATATTCAAAATCAACAAAAGATGTCCTTATGAAACAATCAAGATCCACGCTGATTGGGAAATTTAGCCAAGAAATTCCCAAACGAGTGACTTTCCAATCTTTTCTCGAGTCATTCAAATTCAAAGGGTCATACACTTTTATCACTTTAGACTCGAGACAGATCTTTATAGAATTCTGCTTAAAGAAAGATGTTGGTAAGCTCTGGTCAAAAAGCATTTGGAACGTCGACGGGAAAGTAATGAGAATACTGAAGTGGAGCCCTGATAATAACAAGAATATCGAAAGCCCTATAGTTCTACTCTGGGTCAGATTTGAAAAATTACATGAATACCTCTATAACAACTCTATCATTAGTGATCTTGCTACCTATTTAGGTTCGGTTCATCAAACATATGTTCCAAACAATCAGAGAGCTAAGGCGAATGTATGTTATGCATAAGTTGAGATAGATGTGTCCAAAATACTTAAAAGAAAACTGTGGATTGGATTCAGAGATTATGAAGGGTGTTGGATAGGAGTAAGTTACAGAAATTCTCCTAACTATTGTCATAGTTGCCATCATTTGGGATATAAAGAAGTTGATTGTAGAAATAATGCTCCTAAAATAGATGAGAAACCTACATAAATCACTCCTCAAATTGAAAATAAAGCCAATGAATTGATTCAAACAATTCTTTACAAGAAAGTTCTACAGATTCTCATATACAAAAAGTTACCCAGATTCAACCTTTCAGCAAAGTTTACAGAAGAAAAGTTAAGTCTATTATTACAGCTAAAGACAAGCCTTATAACCCTAGTAACACTACTAATCCTAGCAGCCCAAAAAAGGTGGAGAGTGGCTCCAACAAAGATCTTGATCTCATCAGTGCTCTCCAAAATCTGGACCAGGTTACTAACTCTTATTGCCAGAATGCTGAACCTCCTTCTCCTCAGGGTGACAATATAGGTAGCTATAATGCTTCACCAAAGGCCAACAACATAAACCAAGACTTCAACACGGTTACAAATAGAAAGCTCAAATCTGCAAGCAGAAATAGAAGTGTTAAAAAACTGTCCATTAACTCATTCCTTAAAAGAGAGAAATTTCTTAACAAAGCTCTATCCGATAATGATAAAGACTGTTAGTTGGAATGCTCGTGGTGTCAATAAAAATTCTACCTTGGCTAGACTCAAATATATTATTCAAAATGATAAAGTCAAGGTAATTTCTATTCAGGAGCCTATGGCTAGGTATGACAAAATTGATCTGATTGCTAGAAGGATTGGATTTCTAAATTATGTTGCTAATTGTTCTAACAAGGTCTGGATCTTTTGGACTGATGATGTTAATATATCTGTTATCACTAATCATGATCAATTCCTCCATATAGAGGTCAATTGCTCTCCTTTTTCTTGTTACCTTACCTCTGTTTATGCTAAGAACCAAAGAGTTCAGCGCAAGGTTCTTTGGAGCCAATTGTGTCAATTTTCCTATGAAGACAAACCTTGGATTCTTGCTGGTGACTTCAACACTATCACCTGTCCTGAAGACCAACTCTGTTGTTCCACCTTTGATGATCCCAGTGCAGATGATTTTAATGATTTCATCAGACTCTGCTACCTTGAAGACCCTGGTTAGATTGGTTCCAGATACACCTGGAGCAACAACAAGATTTGGAAAAGGTTAGACATGGTGTTAATCAATCACAACATGGTTTAATCTTTGTACCACATCCAGGTTTTTCACATGGTCAGAATTTGTTCTGACCATGTCCCCCTTCTAATTAGTCTCTCTAATTCTCAAAACAGAGTTTCTTTATATAATAAATGCAACTTCAAGTTTATAAATGCCTGGACTAATAACTCTAAATTTCTTAGTTGTGTCAAATAGAATTGGAATAAGCACTGCAAGGGGGACACCAATATGGTTTTCTGGTTCAAGCTTAAGAGATTAAAAAAGTGTCTTAAAGAGTGGAATTCTATTAACTTTGGCAACATTTTCAGTAAGGTCAAGGAGGCTACTGATGAGGTTATTGACAAATATATCATTCATTAGCTGGAAAACAATAATATGTCTAAGGTTAATCTATCTAAAGCTAATAGCATGCTCATCCAAGCTCTTAACAATGAAGAGAGTTACTGGAGACAGAAGTGCTACAACACATGGCTCAATGAAAGTGATGGTAACACTAAGCTTTACCATAATTATGTTTCTAAAAAAAGAAAAAAGAACTCTATTAATAGCATTAAGGATAATGGTATTTGGCTTACTAATCAGGATGATACAGCTAGATCTGTTGAATCTTATTTTAAAGGAATTCTCTATAATAATTCATATTCTTGCAATGATACTGACATTCTGGACTCTATACTTAACAATATTTCTAAGCTTATTGTGGACAGGGACAATGATGTTATTCTTAAGTCTACTACCAAAGATGAGATGTGGTCTATTTTCAAAGAGATGAAGAATGATAGTGCCCTTGGCACTGGTGGTTTTAACTGTTTCTTCCTTAAATCTTGTTGGGATATTATTAGTATTGATCTATGCAATGCCATAAATGCTTATCTAAAGGGTCATAGTATTCCTAGTGGTGTTTTTGCCACTGGGATCTGCCTCATCCCTAAAAGACCCAACCCTATCTCTTGGAATAATTTCAGACCCATTAGTCTTTGTACCATTTTTAACAGACTGATCTCAAGCTTAATTAACAGAAGAATTTCTAACATTCTTGCCAATATCATCTCTAAATGTCAAGGTGCCTTTGTCAAAGACAGGCTTATCCATGACAACATTTTAATCATTAAAGAAATGCTTCATAACATCAACAGGATGCCTTATAAAGTCAATATCATTATGCAACGAGACATGACAAAAACATTTGACGGAATGTCTCATGCCTTTGTTGTCAATGTTATGAAATGATTTGGGTTCTCTGATGAGCTTGTGACCCTAATCTATAATATGATCTCTAAATTCATGATTTCAATCTTAATAAATGGCATTAGCATTGGTTACTTTCCTCATAAGAATGGATTAAGACAATGAGATCCTTTGTCTCCTTATCTTTTCATCCTTGCTGAGGAAGCCCTTTTAAGAGGTCTCTCCAATCTTTATAATGCAAATAACAATATGAAATTTTACTTAAAATCAGGTTTCATCTTTCCCAGCCTTGCGTTTGCAGATGATATCATCATCTTTACCAATAGCTCTCCTTCCTCCATTGATAAGCTGAGCAACCTGCTGGATAGATACCAATCAGCTTATAGTCAAATGATCAATAAAGAAAAGACTAAAATCATTACCTCTTCCAAGAGCGCTCATACAGCTATTACCAGACTCAAATCAGCAACTGGATTCAACATTGATCAAGCTCCTTTCACCTACTTGGGCATAACCATAGCTGCAAACAACAAGGGGAATAATTTTCTATCTTTAATAACATAAATTCATACTAAAATTCAGGAATGAGACTTGAGAAAATCTATCTTTTGGGGGTATGCTATCCCTAATTAAGAATGTTATCTACCATATTATCTATTTCTGGATGCAGAACAGCCTGATCCCCAACTCTATTATTAACAAAATTGAACTTTGCCTAAACAAGTTTCTCTTGAGGTCTAAAAATAATGAAAAATCCATTCACTGGGCTGCTTGGAGTCATCTTTGCAAGCCTTATAGGGAAGGTGGGTTGAGTATCAAACAACTGTCTGATATTCAACTCACCTTCTCCCATAAGCTTTGGTTCTTGTTCAGGAAAAAAAGTTTCCCTTTGGGCTGATCTAATTCACCATACTTATTGCCTGAACACCCATCCCACTAATGCTGCTTGCAAGATTACTGATTCTATTACTTGGAAAAGACTTCACTCTATTAAAGTTCAGGCTGAATAAAATGTCACTTGGAAACTTGGTAGAGGGGACATTGACTTCCGGCGTGATGTTTGGCATGACTTGCCCCCTATTACCAGAACCAAGACCTTAACAGTTGGTATCTTCCTGCTAAGGTCAACACCTTTTGGAAAGAGGATAACTGGGACAATCCCACTCTTCTTAACTTCCTGACTCATGAAAGAATCCAACACATTAATAGTGTCAAGATCATTCATGATCAGGAAGACAAGATTGAGTGGAAGCTCTCTAAAGATAAAGAGTTCAACACTAAATTAACATGGGATACCATCAGACATAAATACACTAAGCTTTCTTTCTTTAAAAAAATTGGGCACAATTTCATACCAACAAAATTCTCCTTTTTAAGTTGGAAGTTGTTTAAAAACTTTGCCCCGATTGATAACATTCTTTCTAAAAGACATTTTGTTACAGTCTCTAAATGCCAGTTCTGCCACAATTGTGAAAAGAATAACCATCTCTTCATCAATTGCAACTTTGCTTGGCCTTTATGGAACTATTATGGAATTCTTTTTAAGATTCCAGTGAGACGCTTTATGACTTTAAGCCATATGCTTCACTGCTGGTTCTGGCTCTCTAAAAACAAGTTTCATATTACCCATCTTGTTCCGCAAATCATTTTCTGGATAATCTGGTATAATAGAAACTGTTGTAAGTTTAATAGCACCCATGATAATTTCACCAGTGCTATTAACAAAATCAACAGTGTCATATTAGGAATTGACTCAAAAAACACCCTTAAAGCTAAACACTAGTCTGGGGTGACTGACGCAGGTGCTGCTTTAGGATGTCTAACTATCAACAACATTAAAAAGAAGCCTAAGTACCTGAAATGGCAAGCTCCATCTGATGGTAGACTAAAAATTAATGTTGATGGAGCTAGCAACTTCTTTGGCGAAGCCAGTGAAGGAATCCTTATAAGGAATGAGCAATGAAATGTTATTGCAGGCGTCGGTCTCCTCTTTGGCAAAATGGGTCATTTCCAGGCTGAGAGTAAAGCTCTGATGGAAGCTCTCATCCTCTGTAAGAAGAATGGTTGGCATAATGTTGATATCGAGTCAGATTGCCTAACTCTTATCAACATTATGGCCTCTGGCAACATTGGCTCCCTTCCGATTGCTACTATCTGCCGTAGTTTGATTCTTCCCACCATGATTCTTCGTCATATCTCCCGTTCTCAAAATGTTGCAGCTGACTGGATAACAAAATGGGTCCTTCTCGAACGTAGAAACCAGTCATTCACCTACAACAATGTCCCGATTCCTCTTCTCGCGATAACCACTCTTGAAAGCCTTGGAATCGGGTACATTGACCATGGTTAGCCTATTTTATTCTCCAGTTCTATCTAACCTAGTGTTGGTCTTTCGAATTTGACCTCCCCCTTTATTGTCTCTCGCAAGATGCTGTGTTTGTTTAAATTTTGAGCTCTGCATCTTCTCTTTCCCTCATTTGAGATGCTTGTGGTGATGCTATTAAAGCTTTGATCGTTCGTGAATTTCTGTCTGACCTCCTTGAGTTCAGCGAGCTGGTTTTGTTATTGTGGTTGTCTGGATTTCTTTGTTTGTTGAAGTTAGGGTTTGTTATGGTGGAATTCTGATTTAGGGTTTCCCTAATTTGGGAATTTGAAATCTTTTAGGTTTCTCAATTGAGCCATCTTAATTTGTAGAGCTCAATTGCGAAACCCCTAGGTTTTAAACATTTCAATTTAGTAATAAATTTCTTTTTGCTTAAAAAAGAAGAAGTTAAAATTGAATTTTAAAAAATCATATTAATTAATTTTCAAATACATTAACTGTTAATAAATAATTAAATTAAAAATAGAAATTATATACATTAATATTTTAAAAAAAAACTAAAAAACGGTTTTCGAATGTGGAGGAGACTACTTGATCAAATACCTAAAATAAAGTAAAATTTAAGGTTAGTCATAAAAATTATATAATCAATTAACACCTAAATTAAAGTTATTATAACCATTTAATATATAAAAACTAAAACATCAAATTTTTTGAAAAAAAAATTAATAAATTTTAGGATATAAATATAAACAAAATAAATTTTTTAGGACTTAATTATAAAAAAATATTAAGAATTAAAAAAAATCATGCACTATAGGTGCACGTCTTGCGTACCGATGGTGCGTTGGGCCTGCACCATCGATGCGTAAGCCGGTGCCGGTCATTTTCCGGCTAGAAAATGGCCAAAAACATTAAAAAAAAACTGATTTTTTACCTAATTCAATCTAAACTAATTTTGAAATTAAACCTAATTCTAATCTATGATTTTCACTAAAAATCCTAACAAAATAAAAAAAAATAAGTCTAAACAATAAAAAATCCATAATCAAACAAGAAATTAAATCTAAAAAATACTTACTTCGCCAGAAAATTCAAAGAGAAATAAGATATATGTTAGAGAGAAGTAAGAGCGAATATGGAGTGTGAGAGAGAAAATGAGGTGGAGGGATTTAGTAAAAAAGAAGAAGCTTATATACTCCCAAAATGGTATTTTCGTCTAAAATTGGGTCAACTTATACCAAATGTGGGTAAAATCAAAACTTGGTTAACTTAAACCAGTTTTGGTATGTATAGCTTGACCCTTTAAGTTAAGCTCAATTTATATCATTTTCCTTTTAAAATATAATATTACACAAGTAAAAATAAGAAACCAAACATTCTATGATGAATACAGCTAGCAAATATGTAGGGCACAACCAGTATTAAAGTCAAGTCCAACAAAAACGTAGTCGGTTATGTCTGTATAAAAGTTTTTTTGCAGAATTACACTACGCATCTAAAAAATTAGCTTGATTTTCACTAAAACCTAATAGGTTTTTTTGTTCGTCGGAATTATAAAAATAGAATCAATTTTTTACCTTGGATATATGTTAAGTGGGATCTTAAATAACCTTATCTTCCATTTATTTAATAAATATATATGTTTAGATAATCGATTTGATTTTGAAGGTTGTTAGATGGTAGACTATTATTTTT
This sequence comes from Limnanthes douglasii subsp. nivea, assembly GCA_036936605.1. NCBI lineage: Eukaryota > Viridiplantae > Streptophyta > Magnoliopsida > Brassicales > Limnanthaceae > Limnanthes > Limnanthes douglasii. The sequence continues at coordinate 204,918,391 of JAUPFV010000005.1, read as the reverse complement.
ATTTTTGAAGTATGATATGACTAGTGTTTTCTAGTATGGTTTTAGTTGGCCCAGATAACACAATAATAAAATTAGAATGAGTATGATGGTAGAAAAGTTTTTTCATTTAAGGGTAAAATATTCAAAAGCATATTTAGAGTAAGGAGGATAACACTTATTTGTTCGTTTATAACCATTATATTTTTGGCAAAATCCATAATCTTATTTTCAAAATTATTTATTTTCAAATAGTTTACCATTTTATCTTTAATAAATTGTACAATTTATATTTTGATGTCGCTTTTTTTCTTAAATTCATATTTTTTTCGCAAATACTTAACCGAAGATACTTCACTCCAAACTTACTTTTATCATATTTATTCCAGAAAACAAAAAAATTCAAAATTCATTATGCTTAAAATCTCATTCATGGATAACAAACGATTTATATCAAAGTTCATATGAATCTACATAAACTATTACCAAAGAATAAACTATATATCAATAATTTAACAAAATTATGGATCCAAAAACCAGTATAACATGCATAGATTTTGACCAGAGAGGTCAAACACATAGCTCGATTTGGACCCTCCGTAATCAAAATTATATGTTTGGATACTTTCATTTCACGCAGAAACAAAGCAATTGGATTATTATTTAGACCCAAAGGGTAAAAATATTTATCGTATTTATGTTTTTGGTTATTCGATTTGGAATTAGTATTTTGAGATATATCTGGATATATTTGTTTATTGATTACTTTGCTTGTCAAAATTTGATGGTAACCGACACAAAATAGAATAATATTTTATATTAGAAAATCAATCATATGTATTCACGATTTATGCACATTATACTAAACCAGAACTTGAAGAATGGGTATAACATACATGTAAAGAATTGAACTATGTGTTAGCTAAACAAAATTACGACGAAGGAAAATACAATTACTTAAAAAAATGTTTTGTAATATTCCATCATAAGGGTTTGGAATGTGTTGCGAGTGTTTGCAACTAATTTTGTGCCGATAGGATAATATTATGTATTTTATGACACCATATATGATTTGGACTTAACCATGCATATTAACGAAGGGTGATGAAATGCCTCTCAATCGTGTCATTCTCACCCTATTCATTTGCGACAATCAAGATTTGTTATCACTAGTCTAAAGGAAACACCAAACAACCTTGATACTATTTCTGGTCTTATGTGTGTATCTTTGATGGTCTCTAATTAGATGAGCCATACACAGATTAGAAGACCTTTAATAATAGTCATATGTTCTAATATCATTATTATCACTATGAACAAGAAATGAAGAAGTGCTTGTCTTAGGGTGTTATTTTTCAACGAATGTTGCTGCAAGTAGGGAATTTATGTGTTAATCATCTAATATGATCACTACGAGATAAAAGTATCTTCACTACAATGTCTCTAATAGATTGTTGTATCAAATATGATCAATTATGGACAAAACTATATTCGCCGCAATGTCTTAATAGGTTGTTGTATGCTCAAGTCAATTTGTCATCAAAACGCAGGAAATGTAAAAACGATATGGTGCATCTTCGGTTTGTGTATATATATAAGAAACCTTTCTTTTCGTATGAGTATCAACGTAGATTAGAGTACCCAAGAAATACAAATGACATTTAGTTCTTACTCTTCTCAAAGCTTATGGGAAGACCGTGGATTTTGACCCAATACAGGATCGATTTGAAAGGATCCTTGATTATTGAGGTCATCAGTTCCCATCTTTTGAGGAAAATGGATGTCGGTTGAAAAACTAGAATGAAGTCTCAAGGATAAACATAGCATTATTGGCAATTTTAAAGCGAAATAAAAACTAGCCAGAGGGAGTCACCTTGGATTCATACAGCCCGTTTATGTCTTAGATTTTGATTGCGATAGATTACATGTGATAGGATGCGAGCTTCTTACCAAGAAAATACCTAGAGAAAACTTGGCACAATTGGGTTTATCCTTATTAATAATGCCTGGGGGAAAATTAATTTACCATTTTAAACCTGAATGTATTGGATATTTTCTACCATCACACCAGATCAGCTACCTTGAGACAGTAACAACACTAGACAATGTTTGAGGTACATGCAAGAGGAAATAGGTTGGTATGTTCTAGTGGAGAGAACTTGCATAGAAAGCGAAATGAATGAGAAGTAAGTACATACTTATGAGGAGTAGAAGGGCATTATAGAGTATGCTTGAAGTAACAATAGTGGCTAGAGCGAGAGTAGGGGCGTAGGCTCTATAGTTGGGGATAATGGGCCTAAAAGAGATATTGAGTAGCAGAATAACCGGTATGGTAAAGGTGAGATCCTTTATGCCACATGAACGATTTTAGAGATAAAACAACCACGATTGTTATTCCCAGGATATGAAGGTGGGAACACACCTAAATGATTGAATCCTAACGAGAGAAATATACCAAAGCTTGCATATGGGTTTTGGATCCTGTTGTAGGTTCTCATATGAACATATCGATGAAACGTGTTGCGTGAGGCTTTATAACTGAGTGACAATAAAACGACAATAAAACGACATTAATGTGGATTAACTAGGCTTTGAAGGTTGGTGTCTGGTTGAACAATCTGAGTCGGATTAAAA